>JARHVA010007266.1:292500-718295 GCA_037957365.1 Torreya grandis | reverse complement strand
TAAAGATAAAATAAGGATGGAACACATTTTCCCATGAAGAGTCATCTTGAGGAATACCAAGAGTCACCAAGTGAAGACAAAAGAGTAAGGGCACAATTTCTCATGAAGGGACACTTTGAGGAATACAAAAATTCACCAAAGATAAGGACAAAAGTGGGAAGACGTTTTTGGTCATGAAGGGTCACCACATGAATTTTCAAAGGCTTGAATATGAAGGTTCATCCAAGATTGGCACCATTTTCCATGAGGATTGAAGGGTCATAAAGGGGGAAGGCCAAAGGTCATTTATAAATCTATAAATAAAGGCTTGAGAAGCATTTGTAATATGAAAATGAGAGTTTGATTTGATATTGTAATATCTAGCTTAGAAGATCAATTGTGAGAGATGAATATGATTTGTATTTGTTATATCTAGCTTAGAAGAGAAAAGGTGAGAGAGAGGAAAGAGATGTTGTATTGAACTATTATTTGTTGAGATAGCAACATTGAGAGATAGGTGTGTGTTATACACAAAGGGGTTGGTGCTCCTGTGGGTTGGTACTCATAAATTGTTACTGGGTTGGTGCTCAACAAAGGGGTTGGTGCTCATGAATAGTTGTTGGGTTGGTGCTCGGCAAAGGGGTTTGAAGCTCCTGTGGGTTGGTGCTCATGAATTGTAGCTAGGTTGGTACTTGGAAAAGGGTTATGGTGCTCCTGTGGGTTTTTTCTCAAGAATATACTTGAGATTGTTCTCCGTGGTTTTTCCCACGTTGGGTTTCCATGTTATATATGGTGTCTCTCTCTATCTTGTGTGATGTTTATTATTTGAGTTTTATTACATATCTGAATGTTTGATTAAGTGGAATTTGATAAAGGTAAAGTTTTATAAGATATATGATATATTGATTCACCCCCCCTCTCAGTATATCCTATGCTTAACAAAATAATAGCTCTCATCTTAGCTAGTCAAAACTAGCATAGTGAACATGGTAGTGAAAAGGGTGAAAATCTTCAAGTGGGTTATTTTTAAGGTGTTATTGATGCCTCTAAGGCCATAGATGTTATTTAAAAGTTTCATACAATTAATTTTATTAATTTTCATGTAAAATTTATGCCTTTTTGGAGGCTAATTGTGTAGGGTGTGTGAAAGAAGAGTTATGTTGAGTGTAGGCAGTAATAGCTCATTTCCAGATGATTTCATATGACCAAGACTACAACCAATGCATTGAAAGGCATATATAAAATAATTACCTCTCATTCTAATAATCAAACCTATCCTTAGTGATTTTTGGATATTCAAATAGGGATAAATAATGAAGGTAATTTTGTAAGCCAGTAAAGGGAATTTTATGCCACTTTTCAAGAGTTTCATGCCTTGAATAGTCACTTGTCTCTTCTAACCTTGCATGGTCCATTTCACATACTATTCTCATGAAAAATTAACTCATTTTATCATCTTTAAAAGTGTCCTTGTGACCTTTGGGCTTATGTCCTCTCTCTCTCTCTCTCTCTCTCTCTCTCTCTCTCTCTCTCTCTCTCTCTCTCTCTCTCTCTCTCTCCTCTCTCTCCTCTCTCTCTCTCTCTCTCTCTCTCTCTCTCTCTCTCTCTCTCTTTCTCTCTCTCTCTCTCTCTCTACATACTATATATATATATATATATATATACTAGCTATTTTGGCCTTTGTAAATTATGCTCAACCTGAGTATGGTAAATCCCTACTCATTTTCATACCATTTGATCAATACTACTACTAATTTTTACCACTTCCATGATTTTTCATAGTGTATTTTACTTAGATGATTGATATTAATTAGTGATAACTATGATTTCCTTAGCATTTTGTCTCATTCTCTCACCTATTTACAACTTCTTATTGTAGGTCATGTGAAGTTTTCTAATAAATGTCAAGTTTGAGTGAGTTATCCTATTCAATAGTCATTATATACATCTTGTCTAGTCTTCCCATCCTAATCATTTATCATAACCTCATAATGAAATAATGATGTGAGAAGATTCAAATTAGAGAAGTGTATGTTTGGTTAGTCCCTTGTTTTCTTGTGTAACATGCAGTTGGTTGTAGTCATCAACTATTTTGGTGTATCACCTCATTTAGGATAGTTTAATTCTAGTTTTCTCTCCCTTTTCCCTCACAATTTTAGCTGTCATAGTGATTTACAAGTGCTACATCAAGAGAGCTAGCCCTATCTAGAGATTCACCTCATCTTTAAACTACCCACAAGCCTAGAGGTGTTTCAATTGTGCCACTTGGATGATGAGAGCTGATACATCTCCTCAAAGGGTTCAAATCCAAGTTGCAATAAGTAGGTAGCACTAAAATATTTTTTTATTCTCATTTTCGTAATCTACTATCCTTCCACATCCCAATAGACCTCACTCTATCATAAATCTAACTATGGAGTTTGAAATTCAATTAGAGAAAGGAGATGTGCTTAGAATCACATTTTTTAGTGTGATTTAACTTTTAAAAAATTTGAATGTTTCTTTTTGAGATCATTACCTTTTGTTAAAATATTTACATTTTTAATGTTTATGGATTTTAATATTCCTCCTCCATATAGATTTGGAATTACCAATCATGAGAGATAAAGTGATACACATAAATTAGATTTAGGCTTAGGATAGATGAAGCTAAGTATCCAAAGACATGATTTACTTGAACACTTAGGCTTAACTATGAACCAACATGTTATCTCAAGTCTCAACCATATGTATGCTTAGTTTATGAAGGGGAATAAAGGGGAATAAGGTGAGATCCAAAGTGGACCTGTAAAAGGAGATTTTAATGAGATGAATTTTTTGATAAATAATCACATGGTAAATGATGAATGAATAAAGGAATTAAGGTTTGTATAACCAAGTCAAAATAACAACTATTTATGTTTATAGAGATAAGATAATAAACAATCATGAAAGAGACCTAGATAACCATATAAAAGGACCTTATGAAGAAGCGATATGTAATTATGAAAATGAATCCATAAGAGAATGTAAGAATAATAATGATATCATAAGAAACTTTTAGTGCAAAAAAAATAACCCATGTAAGATAGATAAGAATTTGACATAATGTCAAATGATATAAAATAGATAAATGTAAATTTGGAGCACACATCCAATCCAAAATGAAGAAATAAATGTAATAAAACCATGATTGTGTTCATAAGTATTGATATATTTATCCACACACATTATCCATAACATCTTATAAGTTTTTATGAATTTGATTATGAACTTTAGCTAAAGTCTCATCAATCTTCAAGGAAAGTTGAGAAAATAATTCATGTTGAATCTCCATGATAGAAAATATAGGAATTCCTAAAGGATCATGTTGATGAGGGATATCATGTAGGGGATGTTCAAGAGAAGGAATGAGAGTGGACTCTATGGGAGATGAAGGGGTTACTCCTCTTGTGAGTATACCTATGGTTCCTTCAATAACTGAGTCTCTTCCTATTTTTGATCCTATGGTTCCTTCAATCAAGCCTTGATTGAAGGAACCATAGGATCAAAAATAGGAAGAGACTCAGTTATAGAGGTAGTGGGAATAGGATCCAAACTGGGCTCTATTGAGGGAGGGGCAGGATGCACAAAAATTTGAAGGATTGTTGCAAGAATTTTAGGGATAAGTTGGCTAGAGGGGTCTTGGTATCTAGAAAATCAATAGGGGTTAGTCATAGTAGATCTATAATCATACTCCTATGAGCTTCTTCAAAAACTAGAGGTGTGTGAACCATCTCTACCCTACAATTAAGAGTAAAAATGCAAAAATTATGAATGATATAAGATGTAATGATAGAAGATATACTAAAATTATGAAGCAAAGATGAATGATAATAAATAATTTCAAAATCTCAAGCCTAAACAATACTTCTTAAGAATATATCATCTAAGGTATATCCATCATCATAATCAAGTTATGAAAATCAATAACATAGGTAGGGATGACATGGTCATCTGATGTGGTGTGATGAATGGAATGTCAAGTCTTAGTTAAGACAATGGGTATATCATCACAAGGTGGTTGATGGGAATGAGGTTACAAAGAAGGGGGGAGCTGATAAATGAGATGAGGTGAGAGATCTAAGGTTTTAATCTTGAGATTGATCTCATTATGCTCATCATCATTAGAATAGAGGAGGTTAGGGGGTATATTCCTAATGAGTTCAAGGTGACCATTGTAACCTTGAGTGGAATTCACAAGAAATTTAAATTGTTGAGATTCATAAAATGGAATGCTTGGAAATGGTTCAAGGGTAAAAATATTTAATACACCATGGTCTTAGAATTGTTTAAAATTCTAAGGATTAATTTCACTTTGAATCCTATATATGGTTTCATTATGAGGAAATTTGACACATTGGTAAGTGGAAGAGGCAACTGATATCATGCAATGAGTCCATGGCCTACCGAACAAAATGTTAGAGGAGAGGATAAAGTTAAATATCATCAACTTCATGTGAATGGTAATAGGTGGGACCATGAAATGGAACCACACATAACATGAGGGAGGCATTTTCCTTTGGTCGTAGCCTTGACATGTGTTTCATGTGGACTTAAGATTAAATTTAAAATATCCAAGGGTTTTGATAAAATTGAGAGAGGCAACACAAATTCTAGAACCCTTGTCAATCATAAAATGCTTTACTTGGATATCACCAATTTAGACATTGATAAAGAGAGGAGGATCATATGTTCAAATTAGAATATCATTGAGTATCATGGAAGAAATGGGGAATTTTAGGGAAAGAGAAGTGTCTATTGTTTCATCAACATGTATGGACATCTATTTGCACCATTGTAAAATGCTATCTTTTGATCTAGATAAGGTGGATTTGCATCCTACTAGGGGAGGATGAGGGATGTTTATTTCAAACAAAAGCTGCATAATATGATTATGATGATGCATAGAGGTCTGCATAAGTTTGATAAATGGGATTTGAGATGGGAGATTACTAAGTTCTGTAATAAGATCCCAATAATGGGACTATTGTAAATAAGTGTATAGTGTTTAAGGAGGTCCTCGAAAGGAGGATTTGAATTTCACATGAATTCATGTTGATAACATGTGGAAGGTTTAATTAAAGGACAATTTTGTTGATTATTTTGATAATATGGGGTGGTTGATGTAGATTTGGTTTGAGATAGATTAGAAGTGTTGATAGAATTTTGAGTATGATTAGTGATGGGTAAAGAGGTTGGAGGAATGGTATAAATAATATGAGAAGTGTTATCTAATGGAGGTGTGGAATTGGTTCATCAAAAGATATAAGGTCTTCTTTGCCCAACTCTATTAAGTAATTTGGAGAGAAGTCTTGGATAACACAAAATGTGTGAGGTAATTAAGGAGTGTGGATGGGATGAGGATCAATGATGGTAACCACCCTTTGCATATTAGTCATATTGACCACATTCTCTTGAAGATTAGGGTCAAGAATATTTTAAACATTATTGGTATAATGGGTATGCTTGTCTTGGTTATCTTAGTAATTTATAAGATGATCTTTATAGATGGCCAAATGAGCATTACCATAGTTTAAAGCTTTATATTTAGTTTGTGTTTCATGGGATTTGAATGCAATTTCATAGGCTTTTTTATGTTTATTAATGATAGAAACATGATAAAAATTAGGACCAAAAAGTAAATCCATGGCCAAATTATAAATTTGCCTACAAGTCTCATGAGAATGACCCTAACTAGCATGAAACCAAAAAAAATTATTAGGATCATATAAGATTTCATGGGATGAGTGGGATAAAGTTATTACAAAAGAGGCCTTGGTATATGTCTTTATAATTTCTCTAAGGATAAAGTTTTATGAACATTGATGTTATTAGTTGAAGATAAATATGGGTTGGTGATGTGGTTGGGAGGGGAAGCATGTTCTAGAGTTTGGTTGGGAATAATAGCTTGAATAGTATGAATGGTATCATAAGAGTTGATGACACCATCTTTTGTATCATCATGATTATTATTTTTTATTAACATGTGAGTACCCATAAAATTTTGAGATGGCTTGAATTAATGCATAAGGAAATCTTGGTGCTTGGCTTCGTCAATAGCTTCCTCCAAAGTGCATGGAAAGAGTGTTCAAACCTGATATTTCAACTTGGGAAAAAGAGCATTGGTAAATAGATGAAAGAGGTTTTCATCTTCCATATTATGCTCACATTTTTTAGACAAGGTCTTCTATTGTTTGATGAAAGGTCATGTGGTTTTGGTCTTAAGTTACTTATAATTTATAAAATGGGCCAAGGTAGTTTTAGGGAGATCACTAGTTTGGAACTCTTGGACTAGAGCATTGACTAAGTCTTCCAAACTAATGATGGAATGAGATTTGAGTTGGTTTTACCAATATAAATCATCACCTATGTGATTTTTTGTTAATATATTGGTATTGGTAAAGATATTTAACTTGACCCAGTCTTTATATAGATTTCCAAATGTTTTTAAGTGGAGAGTATGATCGGTTGACCCATTATAAGTAATGGTAGGGGTGATACCTCCTATATTGATATTAGAAATTTGAGATGTAAAAGTCTCATTTTTAATGTTCTTGATAATTTTGTTAACAAGGTTAGGTTGAGGGATAATATTACCATGGGAATCTTGAAGAGGAGGTGGGGGACAATTTTGGTTATGCATGCCCCAAAGAACCTATTTAGGGTGTATTTGAAGATGGATAAGGTGATTTTACAATTACATCATTTGATTTGCATTGTTATATTGGAAATCATTCATTTGATTAAGAGTTTGTAATAGAAGGTGATGGGTTTGATTGGTATTATTGGCACTGTGTGAATCATTAGAATTGGTAGTAGTGGCTTGGGTACCACTATGGGTGTTATTAATAGCTTGAGAAGAATTTTTGGTAAGTGAGGCACTATTATAGTGATTTTCTTGTGTGGTAAAATGTGTACTAGTAGAGGGATGAGAGGAAATAGAGTAATATATCCTATTTGGTAGAAAGGAGTACTGGGTCGACCAAGTTGACTTAGTAATATAGATAGGAAAAAAGATAGTCTATAAGCGACTATGTTGAACAAAATGATAGTGTGCTAAAATAGGGAAAGATTTTTCAATTTAATTTGAAGCAAGAAATGGAATAAAATACATAAACAATTAGACTAATGAGAATGATCCAATTGACACACAACATAAAACCTTTCACCAATGTTAGACAATGTAAGTTTTTACAATACAACATATAATGATTAGAGAAAAAGCAATCAACTAAAAATTAAATGTTAACTACAGGTTCATCTTGAGTGTTTTTAAATTATTATGAAGTGTTATTTTAAGTGTGATAGGGAAGTTGTCTAAAAAATAGGTAATTAGAAATCAATATATCAATGGTTTTAGAATGTTTAGGATAAAATGGATTTGTGTTGGCAATGGTACTATATTGGTATTGGGTCCTACCCCCTCACTTCATAATCTTGCAGTGATAAGGGTGTCAGGTGCTTTTCCAATATATACCATTAATCACATGTTTATACTTGGCTTAAAAACCAAGTCAGCTTTCCCCTTGGTGATGAAATTAAAATAAGTAGGCCTTGGGAAGACAAATGTTAAATGCATTTTGAATATTGTGTGATTTATTAGTGTGTGTAAAAAGAAAAAAATATTGCAACTAATTAGCAATTTGAAAAACCCACTATTTAGACTATGTGAGCTAATTTAAGCATGCAAATGGATAAAAATGAAAATGTGAATTAATTACTAGTATATAATTATTAATTCCTAAATTAAGAATGGTATAGAGTTAGTTTAGATTACATTATATGAAAATAATATAGAATAGAGTCGATTGGGTCACTACTTTTCAATAGAAGTAAGAGTCCTTAAGAACTAAGTCAACCACATCAACTTAGTCTTTTAAACAAAAGATAGGATACAAAACTAAGTCAACCAAGTTGACTTAGTTCATTTTAGTATTGTAGTTGTAAAGACTAAAATCTTGCACAAAATAAAACAATAATGAAGTACTGAATTCAAAGAGATATAAAGAAAGGAACCTTAGTGGGTTGGAAGATATGAAGGATTACAAACTTTCTATCAGAGTGCCTTAAATGCTACTTGAAATTTATACCAACTAAGTTGACTAGGTTAACTTTGTTCTATGAAACCCTATTTGATGAAGCCTATTAAGATGACTAAGTTGACTTGGTCAACTTTGTTATCTAGATGTTGACTATAAGCTAAGTTAACTTGTTTGATACAGTTTATTATTTTGGATGTTGACTAGGAGACTAAGTCAACATATTCAAAATAGGTTACTATTATATAAATAAATAATAATACTATGTCAACCTATTAAATCAATTAACCTCTATCTGATGGAGACCTATATAGAAAAAATAGAGTCATTTTGATGTGATTATGTGTTAAACCTATGCACAAAAGTTAGAACTATATCAGCCTGGTTGACTTAGTATCACAAATATAAAAAATTAATAAAATGATATAAATGAAAAGTGTGAAATAAAAATTTCAAAGGTTATACTCATGTGGGTTCACCAAAATTTATGCAATGGGAATTATAACATATCTACAAATCAATCCTAGCTCAGAGAAGATAGATCCTACTTACACTTATGATTAGGGATACATTAAATAATCGAGGGAATAACTAATATGGATCTATTAGACCTAATTTAGGGATATCTTACCACAATCATATCACTATGGAGGGTTATAAAGCCTCTAATCAATCAAAACTATTTAAAACTCCTAACTAGTACCTATGTTTTCATATTCACTAAACTAATAACAAGTAAAGCAAAATCTAATCTAGTGTTCACCAAAGCTTGTGACACAAAGTGGGGGTAATAAAAATAAAATTAAACATGAATACGAGACATATACTCATGTAAATGTATATAAAATCCTAATTCATGGAAGATAAGTGCAAATGCATATCTATCTACTCTTACAAAGGAGGAATAAGGCTAGGAATACTTACCTTTGAAGATGAACCTGTCGAGCCTCAATCTCTCCCTTGGCCAAGGTGATTTACAAGAGGTTGTTGTGGTATGTAAGGATGATAAGGATAAATAATATCTAAGTTACACAACCTATCAATACATCTAAAATACTATTCTATAAGATAAGATTTGTATCTCCAAAAAAAGTATGAAACCCTAAACTTGTTCCTCAAGTAGAATGGTGGATAAGTAGATGCGTAATATATCTTATTTATTATCCTCTTATTTTATAAATGAAAAATTTATTATGTTTATATAGGTGGATTTAACCCTAAACCCTTCCAAAATTTTCATCTAATAAGATCAACCTGGTCAACCTAGTATTGTAATTGACAAAAACTAACTAGGTCATAGACTAGGTCGACCATGGGCTGACATAATCCTTAATAAGTTTTATCAATAAATATACAAGGAAAATTTAGCCTACATAGTCATGTAAACTACCAAAAAGTGGTTTATATTAGTTAAAGGGCTAATGAAGGTGGTAAAAACTATAGGAGTGTGTAAAATGGGAGACAAAGCTTAGGGGAATGATTTTTAGGAGATAAATATGTAGATAGCAAGTGGCGAAAGGGAAAACAATCCTATAAATCACTAATAGTATACCAAAACCTTTCCTAGTGTACCCCTTAAGGTGTGCACTTAGATATATTAAGACTTGATGGGTTCTTGCAAGATAAAAATCATCAATAATTGATAAAAGTTTAAAAATATTGTGTATACAACCTCCATACTAGTTTATTTCTATACCACCATCCCTATTTAATTTGTTATTATACTTGCCAATATATATTACTTATCTTAGACATAAATTTAAATATTAATCCTCTATGGCCAAAACCTTGGTATTCTTGGTGAAAATATGATGATGGGTTTTAAGTATGAATCCTACCTAGATGACCTCTCAATATTAATAACTAGTTGAACCTTCAACAAAAAACTCATCTAGTGACCATGCTCAAAAATCAAAAAATTAATTCTAAATGGGACTCCCATGATATGATAATTATACACCCTAAACTATGCACCCACCACATATAAATTAAGGAGGAATTAAAACCCATCTAACAACCACAAAGATATATGAACCCTATTATTAAGGATATTGAAAATGGAATTATAAAAACTCTGAGATACAAGATTTATTTATCTGATATTAAATAGATAGTGTGTGTCACCCCTTGTTATTGTGAAAAAAGTGGTTGTAAAATGGCACATTTGTGTGGATTATATGTAACTTAATGTAGCAACAATGAAGGATCACTTTCCCCTTCTTGTCATTGATCAAATACTTGACACACTCCCAAGGAAGAAATACTTCTCTTTTATATATGGGTTTAGTGAATAGAATAAAATTAGAATAGCACATGAAGACCAAGATAATACCACATTTACATGTCCTTAGGGTAATTATGTATACTTTTTAATCCCAGTCAGGTTGTGTAATGATCCTACCACATTTTAAAGGGTTGTCTTGAGAATTTTTCTAACCTATCCCATGATTATGTATATATTTATATAGATGACTTCACAATACATGTGAATACATACTAAGAGGACACCAAGAACCTAGATAGATATATTCAATGTTGTCAATACAACCAATTGTCCTTAAGTCATGAGAAATGTTAGATGTTGATGATGAAAGGCATTGTACTAGGATACCATATATCACTAGTAGGGATAGAAGTAGACCCTACCAAAATTGAAGTAATAAAAACCCTACCAACCTCAAAACAATAAAAGGATGTTCCAAGGTTCTAAGGACATGATAGATATTATCATAGATTTATTAAAGACTCAAATAACACACCTCTATTATTTTATTATATAAAGATGTTGAATTTTTATGGACTATTTCATGTCATAAAATATTCCCAAGACTTAAAAGATTTATTAGAAATAACTCCAGTGTTGTGGGGTCCAGACTAGAAATTACCTTTCCACATCAATATAAATGCTTCTAATATAACACTAGGAGTTATCCTAGGTCAAAAATAAGGATCTTATAACTCTGTTATATACTTTACAATCAAGAATTTTTAGGGATGTAAGCTCAATTACAATGTGACATAGATAAAATTCATTGCAATATTTAGTGAATGTCATCAATAAATTCAAACATTATAGTTTGGATATTTATTTTTATTCACACTAACCATGCTACAATCAGGTATTTAATGAATAAACTAATAATTAGTGGTAAAATAATTATATGGTTGTTACTATTATAATAATTTTATATTACAATTATAGATAGACTAGGCAAAGATAATGTAATCTCATATTTTTTTATCAAGACTAACATCTAAATAACATAGTCCATTGGTAGATGATTCATTTTTTGATGAACATATTTTTTCTTTGTCCATTAACATGCCTTGGTTTGGATACATCACTAACTATTTGGTTGTAAGGTATATCCCACAACATTTTTTTCCAATAGAGAAATGCCACTTGGTGGAGAGAGTCCTTTCAAACTCATGGATCTCAAGGTACTTATTTTACATTGGGTTTGACTTAATCATGTGTAGGTGTATAAGGAATAATAATTAGTTGACATTGTATGATCATGCCATGATGAAACTTATGGGGGACATTTTATAGCAAAGAGCATTGTATCCATAATCCTTGCCATAGGTTACTATTGGCCCACCTTACACAAGGATGTTATAACATATACCTAATAGTGTGATATGTTTCAACATATGGGCAAACTCACACATTTTGATGAAATACCTCTCTAACCCCATTGGTCCTCAAAAAAACTGATATATTCAAAATTGATTTTGGTGGCTCGATAGATCTACCATCTAGCAATAAGGAGTACATATTGATATGCATAGATTACATCATCAAATAGGTAGAAATAAACCTTAACATATGAAATTGATGATAAAATGTCATAATTCCTCTATGAAGATATATTCATAAGGTATGAAGTTTTGAATTAAATTACAGATCAAGGATTGTAATTCACATCTGATTTGATTTCAACCTTAATTATAGAATAAGAAATCATGCATAAAAAATCTAATTCAAACCATCGACAATCTAAAGGCTAAGTAGAGGTTACAAAAATGGAATTAGAGAACATTCTTACAAAAATAGTAGTTATACACCACAGGGATTAGGAAAAACATCTTAAAAATGCTATATGGGCATAAAGAACTACATGAAAAACCATGATATGGTTTACACCATATGATTTGGTTTAGGGTAATAAAGTTTTCCTCCCTATAGAGTTTTAAATTAAAACTCTAAGTAATACCCTATAACTTGGCATAGAATTTTATGAAGCACATAAGGAGAGGATTATGCAACTTAACTCCTTATATGAGTTATAAATGGAAGCCTTACAACACATAAAAATGGTTTAGTAATAGTGAATCAAGTGGTCTGATTGGTTCATCAAGACATGTTAATTTCAACTAGGAGATTAGGCCATGTTCTATGACTCTAATTATAGAGACCATAAATGGAGGTTGTAAATAAGATGGATTGGTCCTTATGAGATAGATAAAGTGTTCACTAATGGAGTATTTGAGCTATAAATAATTGACCCAGTAATATTTTATATATTATTCAATGGTCATTGCCTCAAGTTATTTAATAAACCACTCTCAAAACATGACTTCATAAATAAAATCATGGAGGAAAAGAGACTTTGCATGGATAAGGAATTGTTGATAACATTGGATGAGCATGTTGCCTCAAAATATAATCCTTCAAAAGATATTATTCAATAATTAGATGAGCATTAAAAATCATCCTCCATTCCCTTTTTTGAGTGAGAATCATTTCATAGCCTTGACCAAATAACCAACTTGTCAATTGGTAAAGGGTTGAATAATTATTTTGACTAAAAAAATAATATTCTAGTTAGTTATGATTTAAAATTAAAATAAAAATGTAATATTTTTTTTGTTCTCTTATTTATCCACCAAATCATATCTCTGTACAGGTTGTATCTTAGTTGTTGCACATTATATGTAAATAACTACAAGTTGCATCCTAGTTGTTTCAAGTTGCTTAAAATTAGCTATGGGTTGCATCCTACTTGCTACATGTTATTTGAAATCAACTATGGGTTACATATTAATTGATATAAATTATCTACAAGTAGCTATAGGTTACATACTAATTATTTTAAGTTATCTAAAATTAGCTATGGATTACATTCTACCTATTATATGTTGTCTACAAATATCTATGGGTTGTATCCTACTTGTTATAGGTTGTATACAAGTAGCTGCAAGTTATTAGTGATTTTTATAAGATACATTAATATAGTGATATAATTTTTAATTAAATGTTATAGGATACATGAATATATTTGCTACAAATTGGGGATAGCTACTACAAGTAACATTTAGTTGCTATAAGTTGTTTGTAAAGTTTGCAGATCTCTCAAAAAATTATAGGTTTCACCTAAAACAACCTATAGACTCCCAATAGTCCTATAAAAAACATATCATTTTTTAACTTACTATCCCTATAAGAACCTAGCTATAGGAACTAAATAAATATCATCACAAGTACTTCTCCACTATTAGATTATTAAAATAACTCTACTTATGTCTTTTAAAATGTTAAGTAAAATCAATAATGCTCTCAAATATTATCATCAAGATTAGTATTTCTTCCCAAATAATCAACCACAATAAGTTCTTATTTTCTCTTTCTCATGCATGTTTACTAGCTACCTACTATAATAATCTATAAACTTTACTACATGAAGATAAAAGTTGGTTGCTATAAGAAGTCAGAATTTCATTAGACATTCCCACTAAAATTCCAACTCAGTCACCTATTGAAATCAACACTCTTAGTTATTGATATTATAGAAGAAGATTTCAACAAATAAATTCTTCTTAAAGTTTCACATCATTATCCATGATCACCCAAAAAGTTTTAGAGATTAATCTAGACATCAACAAAGAACTAGAAAAGTAAACCATACAAACTATATTCATTGCTAAACTAATTGGGAATAGGTAATGATATCATATATTTTTATATAATATTATATTTTTCATATTAAACATTCAAGTTTATGTCATCATGTTGAATTAAGTATTATTTCCTATGTTAAAATTTTAACTTATGGAAAAACCTTCCATGTTTAGCATAATGTCACATCAATATGATCATTTTATCACACACCCAATCATTCCCATTCATGTTATGTTTTTCTCCACATATTAGGATTGTTATAAAAAGTCACTCAAGGATGAGTGATATGATGGTTGGGGGCATAATGAATTTTCATGATGCTATGGGATAGAAAAGAATAAAGCCGGTGGGGGGGGGGGGGGGGGGGGGGGGGTTATCCTATCATAATTATTACTGGTAAACAAGGAAAAATTAGAGGAAGAAATAAAAATGGAAGAATAAACCATTGAGAAAGAAGAGGTGGCATAAAAACAAGAAACCCATTTTCTGCCAAGTTAAGACACTTAGAGCACAAATTAGGGTACTGTAAAACCAAGAGAATGGGTTGGATGTGTTGGAAATGGTGGTAGAAGTGGAAACTAGACATATTCAATTCATCATAACACAACGCATAACAATAGATTCTATTTCAGCTGACCAAGTTCCTATTAAAAATAAATAAATATCCATTAGATGTTAAAACTACCATTGAAATAAATTTTGAATCTATTTCCACCTAAATAAATAGACCTAGTTAGGATGAACTTTTCATGAAAAGAGATGTTAAATTCAAGCCTTGCATGTCCAATGGTACAACCAGTATAGTCAATTGGTGTAAAAAACTAAGACAATAAAAGAAACACTAAAGGAGACAAAGCTAAAATTAAAAGATATAGAAAATTAAATTACTAATTTGAAAGGGAAAGTGTAAGAATTAGGTTAATTAATTATCCAAATGATAGAGTATAGACCACCTATAAGGGTATTTACCCTCTACCTTAAGGAGTGGTGGCTAAAATGCAAATTTATGAAGCTCTATTTTAATCTAACTATAATAGTAAGTGTTCCTCACACATTCTTTAGTGATTATGAGAATAATACCCTTTAATTTTAAAACTAATAATCTGAATTCTATCTTTGTGATTATTTTGGCATTTATGATTTAGAATGGAACCTAAATCTACATGTGATAGGTGTGGTACTTAGAGACTTTTCTTCATATTTGGTTAATGAAGACATAAGATGTAAGTATATATCTCAATATAATGAAAAGGATAATGAATCCAAGTTAATAATAAGGGAAGAAGCCACTAGGCCAGCTAAGATAGAAAAAGACTAGATCACCCTAATGGTAGAATTAGATGTGGCCTTACATTTTATGAGAAAACAATTTCAAACCCAAAATTAGTATCTGACACATTTGGATGAAATTGGTAGAGTAGATCTTATTTTTTACACAAGAAGATGGAATAAATTAACTCCTAAATTGTGAAGAAAAAAACCTTTTTCCAAGTATAACATTAGAATAACACTTTAAAGAGTGCATAAATATATTAAAGTATTAAGGAGGTAGAAGACTCAGTGGTTGTATATAACATTCTATCCTCCCCCATTTTTGTTTCATATATCTAACTATAAAAGGAATAAATAGTTAAATGAATGAGTATAAATCAAGAGATGAGAAAATTTTGAGAAGAATAAGTAATTCTACTTAAGGCAAGAAGAGGGTTCATTCAAACCTTTTGATTTTTATGATATGTGTGCCCAATACATGATGAGATTTAACAAGGTTTAATTTTATTGAGGATGAGAAATTGGATATTTAGGGGGAATTTTGAGCTAAGATATTAACCCCGAAAGACCTTTGCTACATCCTTAACCTGTAGTGTGTTTAGGGATATATGTGGATGACTATTTTTTTACATAACCTTTCATATTATCCTGTCATGTTTCTCTATGTTTTTATATTTTTAGTAAGTGTAGATACTCAAATATATATTTTACATGATAAACTAGTCTTTCACACTTGATAAATATCACTCAAGGATCTTCCTCTTAGTTTTTGACTTTCCCATTGTTGAAAGGCTTGTAGTCTTCATCTCATTGTGCCTAAATTCTTATCTTATCATCAAACCCTAATATTCTAATTACCCAGATCACCCATAGCCCATAATATGCTTAAAACCTGATATATATCCTTCACTACTAGTTATATAACTTAAACATTTATCTATTCTCAAGGAAACTACCATTCAAACCTAGACACTAATGTCCCAGATCCAATGCTAGTATTTGTACCATAAAAATTCTCAAATTTGTAAATATTCTAATATGTATGGGTTAGCCTATTTGTTTTATTTAACCCTTTGTGAGATTATTTTCAAAAGGTGGGTATAAATACAAAATAAAACCTACTCATTAGACATGTAACAACTACCAAGCAAGCACCTATTCAAACTCACTAAATCATTCACACAACTAAGTTCCACTACCCTATTATTCCCTATTTATATATTAGTCATAGGATCAATCTTCTTATAGGTCTAAATCATTTAAAGATAATTCCATGTGTATTATTTATTAAGTTGTAAACTAGATCACTACATGCACTCACATATCACATATTACACTATTGTTCACACTCAACCCACATAAGGGGGAGAAATACATTGGTGTGAGGCCCTCTTCAGAGTATATAGATATGTAGGCAATGTTCATTGATAAAAGAGTCTTTGAGGTTAGCTTGATTCAACCCATGTTCTTATTAGGTGGCATGCCCTAATTAGAATATCTAGGGTTTTGATCAAAATAATGATATCTAGAACCTATGGGCATGATCTAAATAGATAATTTTCAACGTGATAAAGAATGTTAAAAGGTGCAGGTGGAATTTCTTGAAAATTGCTTATACTTCATTATAGACATAAGCATTATTTTTATGATAGAATCATTAATGCTAGTGTCCTTATTTTGATGGTAGTATCTAGGATCATAGAGATAATTTTTAGAATTTGACAAACCCTTTCATAGAATTAACATATCTTATTTCACCCCTGTAATATTTAGAATTTTCTATGCATCAATAAATAAGATAAGTATAATCTCTCTTTTTTTTAAGCATACACATTATATATTAGGAATCCAAAAGAGGTTAGTCAAATCATTAGTGAATAAAATAAAAATAATCTTGTGAACATAACATCTAAAACCTAATCCCTAGGGTGAGAAATTGTAAACAAGAAATAAATATAAAATAGAAGATAAGCTAAGTTTATACCTTTCTTAGATATTTACTTGAAAAACGGCATGAAAATAGGCTTGAGCTTGGCTTGTCTTTAACAATGTTGATTCCACATGGGAAACATCTATCCTTATACACTTGAGGTTTTAGATTAGCTTGGTATGAGAATGTTGAAAATTTAATTTGATTTTCTCATGGTAAATTTACTTCAATAAAGCATGTCTATAATGAAGGTGAAGGCCTCAATTTATAGGCTTTTGGTATGATTGTGAACCATTGATCTGAGATCAATATCAATGGTGGCGGGTGAACCCTCCAAATCATTATTGCATACATGGATTGTGTAAGATGTGCTAGTTAAGACCTTTTTATAGTGTGTAATGTATTTGGAAGGAAAGTGTAGTCATTGGTCCTCTTTGAGTGTGTAAGAGGGATGTAAGAACTTTATTTCACTCTTTCCCTTTCCCATTGACTTCCTTAAGTGGAATCACCAATGTGAGGTAATAAATCACTTTTTATTTTATGAAAATAGATAATTCTAAACTCAAGGAATTTTTTGTTAGATGATTGATTAGGTTAATTAATCAAGGTGATTAGTTGGCAATTAGAAAAATTGTACACTTTCAATTTTATATTGTCAATTAAATATTCATTTAATTGTCCTATAATAATATTTTCAAAGGGTTGGTTTGATTTAGGATGCGTTAAATCATATAAAAAATTTAATATGGCCATTTACCCAATTAGGGATATGTCATCATGATTTTGGGTTAAAATGATAATTATGTAGGTAAATTGGATCAATTGGTGATTTTTGGTTAAATTTGCATGTGTTTAAAAAAAAATCTCTTGATTGTAGTTTAGCCATGAAAGTTATTAAAAGCAACTGTCTACATTTAACCTTTTTTTGAGAAGGCATTTTGAGACACTAGGCATAGTAACATCTTTTCAAATAATGAAAAAGTTATTAAGAAGAAACTTGATAATGCTTCAAAAATGATGTCTTCACATTTTGATAAAATTATAGGTTAGTGGACTTAATTTGATGCCCCAGAGGGTGATTGATAGGCCCTAAATTCCCCATCAAGGGAGCAATGAAAAATAATTGAAATGGATAAGCCCTCAAAATAAAGGAAGATTGGTGGTGCACATGTACAGAGGTCAAAAATGAAGATTATAAGAGAAAACTAGATGAAAAATGTCTAATGAGTTCAAAAATGGGCCTCCACAAAAGAAAATAATGGAAATAGGGAGAAAGGGGGTGAAATTTTCAAATTTTCAAGCTTTATATTCACCCATTGGGTGAAAAATATTCATTTTTACCCCTCTATTTTAAAGATTTGAGCTCTGGTTTTTTATGAGAGTATGTAGCAAAGAATGGCTCCTCATGCACAACAGAGACACATTAGCAACCACATTCAAAAGTATAGGTGACAATTATAGGATGGGTAGCTAGTAAGTAGGCTCCTCCCTTGTGAATTTTTTCATTAAATAACATTTATGGCTAGGGATAGGGTGGAGATAGATTTTGCCTAAAAAATCAATGAAAATACTAATAAAATGGTGAAATCACCAAAAAAATGTTAGTTTCATAGAAAATGGTGAAAACACCAAAATGTGGGGAATTGCCTAATTATTTTAAACGTGTCAATAGTAGAAATGTCAATATAATAGGTGTAAAAAGCCTAGAATCCTAGGAATCACCTAATCAGCAAAAACATGATCAATTTAGTAGAAATATGAGGAATTGATGGATTTGCCAAGAAATAGATGAAAATGTTGAAATTCAAAATTGTCAAAGGAGATAGTAGAATCACCAAGATAATGATGAAAATTATTAAAATTAAAATCATCAAAATAAATGATGTAATCACCAAGAGAATGGTAAAAACATGAAAAAGGTAAATCAGTGCAATAAAAAGAAGAATAAGTTTATTTAGAAGATAATTGGTAAAATTTTATAATTAGAATGGTGTGTTTGGCATGTTTATAATTAATTTAGATTTCTTTTACACATCTATATAGCTTCAACAAAGTGTTTAGTTGATAATTTTTGTTATTTATGTAACTTGGTTGTACTTGTGGTCTTAATTACATAAGAGAGATGTTCACATTGCCTACAATCTAGATAGATCTAGATTGAGGATATGTGTGCCTTCCTAGAGGCTATGGGTTTGTTATGTATTGTGTGCATGCCCATGATCAAGGTAGGTAGAATATACCTGAGTGCCTTAGTTGAGAGGTAGAACTAACAGATGATGACATTTCACCTATCAATTAGAGAGGCCACTACTACTCTAGAGGATGTGTGGCACATTTTGATATCACCAATCATAGGTTGACCCTTATAATGTACTTACCCGATAAGGTAGAAGACATTTCTATATGACTTGGTTAGTGGTTTTGACATCCCCATAGAGAGCATAGTTGTAGATATTGACCTAATTGAGACATAAATAGACATTAAGTTATATGACATATTAGCTAAGGGTCTTTGTTGAAAAATAGACATTGATTGGTAGGTTTTAATGTTTATGGCCATTGTCAACAACATCTTGTTACCTAATAAGAGTGGTTGGTTATTTCACATGGGCTTGGGGGAGTTATCAAGGATATGCTAGATGACACTATGATTTTTAATTGGGGGTTGGTATTACTAGCCTAATTATATTAGGATATACATGTGGTATCTTATAGATTAAGTTAGAGAATTATCCTTTTACACTACTCTAGGTCTAGGCATTAGAGCATATAGTGATAGAGTGACTAGTGTGGGAGAGGTAGGTACAAGGCCTGAAGGAGCCTATGGTATTTATATGGGTCTAGATAGGTGTAAATCATCAAGGATATAGGGAAGACATTTATCTATATTATAGGATTACAGAAGACATGATGGATAGAGACTTTGTTTAGTGCCCTACCTCCCATTACAGATTCAATGGGTGATCGATAGTTGGTACATGACCTTAATGATTACCAAGTGTTTCTTTAATGGTAGATATACTCATATTATTAAGGAATACTAACCTGATCAATTAAAATGGTAGTTTGGTATATAACATTATGTGTTAGAGGTACCTAGATTATTTTCTCATGTGACTAGGGGATTAGTAGATGGGGGCCATCTATAGCTCAACACATAGTGAGATCTAGAGATGCACTAGTTCTCTAGGTTATTTGAGTGTATGCAGGGGCTCCTACAAATGCAATTGTGATAGCATCCAATACATCATGGTGGGCTTAGTTTATGCTTGAGATATTGATAGTTCCCCATGGTTCCATTATACAAGTGATATTATGGTTATAGCCCATATATTAGGACATGTACATGATTAGGGTCAGGTAGATATAGATATAGATTTGAGAGATGATGATAACAATACTAAGGTAGAGTGTGGGGGTACCAAGATTGAAGTTGGTGATATAAATATTGAATATGATGATGATCCTAGCCCAAGACTAGTCAGGAGGAGGAGGGTAGACCCACGTGAGGCCAACCCTTCAAGTATGGTAAGTATAAACATAGGTAAAATTGAGATGTTATCAAAGTATATTATGTCACAAGTGGAAGAGATAGATGGGTTATAGGATAGGTTGGACCATATATAATAGTATGTGACTTACAGGGATGCTCATATTATGGTCTTTTAGGAATGTATTAGGGCCCTTCAATTAGAGATTACCCCTTGAAGGTAGGTTTGGTTTGTGTGACATAGGTGTAGGTAGAAATTTAAGATGAGAGAGATAGGTCCAAATCATATGTGTATATTATCTAGTGTGAGCAAGATATAACATGATAAGTGGGCACACAACTTGGTTTTTTCACAAGTTATGCTTGAGAGCCTCAGGTTAAGAATGAGGCATCATACTATCATCATGCCTATGAGGAATTTATACTAGTATATAGGTAATTACCTACTTTTGAATCACATGAGGCATATATATTAGTTTCCATGTATATGAGATTAAGATTGAGGATATACCAAACCTCGACATCTAGGTATTCAATGCATCAGCCACCACCACAAATAAGGCATGGGGATTCACAAAGTCAAAGCTAATTAATAGCTCCTTTTGTATTTTGTATCATGAATTATATATATAAATGATGTATATGTTATTATGTTCTAATGAGATATACAACATTCCCTTGTATATTTTTGATCTCAATGATATACATTGACTCTTATGTATATATGTGATGTTCTTTTATGATTCAGTTGTTGTTATGGCCTCATGATGTTTATAATATAAAATGTGATTTAATACTTTAATTTGATGTTCATATGAATATGGGATGTATGATATTTTTCCATGATTATATTATATTGATGTTGTAGAAATGATTTGATGTTTATTCCTTATACTATAAATGTGATATAATTGGATTCATCATTGGATATTAATTTAGTTGATCATGTTTGATAAATTCTCTATGAATTTTTGTATACATTCATTTTTTGATATGTATCATGAGTATAATATATATTAGTCATGGGATGTAATATTTCTATAATAGGATAATAGACAAGGAGATATTATTGATGTAACATTGTTGTGTTAGATATTTAGTACATGATTTTTGATTTTTCATTTGACATTATGTACCATAATTATAAATTAATCATGATAACATTTGAGTTCATAAGCATAAGAACTTTATTGAAATGAAAATTTAAAAATCCCTAGTAATAAGATATAAAATATCAAGACCTAAGTGTAAAATATAATGCAATAAACCAATATTAGGTTGGGTATAAATATCTACAACTCAATAATAGGACATAAAAGGTCTAGACCTGAGTGTAAAATATAATGTACTAAACCAAAGGAAATGAAGGAAAATTAAATAAATGCACCAACAACAATAAAAAATAAACAATGTTGATAAGCACCACACAAATACACAATAAAAAATAAAAAAATAAGTAATTGTAAATCATTAATGCATGTGTGATAGAATGATGTTACTCTTGGAAATTTTGCCCCAAATTTATAGAGGATAATTTTCATGTCAAGATGGTAACTTGGATGGAAGGGGGAATATAAGAATAATTAAGGGGTGGACAAGCTATCTCCACATGCCCCATGTAAGTAGACACTAACTATATATTTTTGATGGAATTCAAGCCAATTTTACTTCTCCTAAGGGTTTGGGAAATAATAAAAATGATGACAAGTAAGAGACTGATGTGTATATGAAAAATAGGAAATGTATACTTGAAAAATGATGAGAGTATTGAATAGACCAGGAAAATGGGGAAGGAAATAAGAATGGTTGAGCTAACCTGAGATGCCCCATACATCTAAGTGGTCCCTACATAGTCTATGTGGACATCAAGATAATGTAATTCTCCTAAAACTGGAGTGTAATGAAGGAATGGTGAATGGGGATTGGAAATGATTATGGTTATATAATGGGTTCCTACCTAGAAAATGTGATAAACCATGCCATCCAGAATAGGGCTATAGTAATCAAATGTAGTAGTCTATGTGGATTCCATACAGTGAATAGGATGAAAAAATAAGAAAATATTTTGTGGCTTTATATCTCTCATAGATATTTTAATCCCCTTTTTGAACTTTTTTTAATTTTAGATTATTTTTGGATTTTCAAAATTTTAGGGTTTTTCATTTTTTTAAAATAAGGTATTTACAAGAATACTTTGGCAAGTAGAAAGTAACAAAGGGAATATTAAAATATTAATAGTGTGGATTCAATTACTTTAAAAATGGTGAGATCATGGCTTAGGTTGCTCTTAAAATGGTGATAACATGGCTTAGGTTGCTCGTAAAATGATTAAAATGTGGCTTAGGTTTCTCATAAAATGGTGAGAATGTGGCTTAAGTTTCTCACAGAACATCAATAGTATATCTTAGGTTTCTTGAAAAATGGTAAGAGCATGGAAAAGGGGGTGGCTGGCCTAATCTCAAAAACCAAGCACTACCTACATAGTCCAAATGGACCTCAAAAAATTATATTTCACCCTACAATAGAAGATATTATGAATCAATAGTATGGTGGAAAATAGAAATGAAACATAAACAAATTAAAGGGTACAATATTTGGTATGATTTGAAAGGGTCAATTCCAAAAACCACCATGTGTAGGTGTGTTGTGTTACTTATTATAAAGATGTACTAATTATGACCAAAGTTGCATTGTCTACTTAAGATATTTCTCTAAAATATATCATCTAAAATTGTCTAATGTACCTATGAACCATACTCTTAACAAGAAGCATTCCACTGGTGTGAGCCCCAAAAACCCTTCATGTACTTCTTTAAGTGATAATCTAGACTCTATCAAAGCTAAACAATAAAGTAAATTTCCATCATATCATCCACAATAGACTGTGTATCAAGTATGGTATAATTGGGAGGGATTATGAATGAAGTTTTTTTTTTTTACAAGAAATTTTAGAATGAATAAAATTATCGTGAAGGTAGGCATATATAGTAGAATACCAAGGCAATCTAGGACCAAAAATATCACATACCATTTCTGATATGGAATGTTCATGAACTAGCCTTAAGAGATGTTCAATAAGGAACTGATAATCTATAACATGAATTGTGATTTCCATTAGTGAAATAATTTTTACATTACATATGTAGTCCTATTATTGGCCCTTAACATTTATTCAAACTAGATGTGTTCAAATCTCTATTTAATATGGTCCGCCATATTCTTGTAAGGAATAAGCTTGTCATCTTTGTTCTAGTATTATTCTATCACTTGGTTAATAATCAATTGAGAATCTCCATGAATGTGTAATTATTTGATATTTCATTATATTACTAGATGAATCCCTGTGACAAGTGCTTTGTATTTTTATATATTGTTAGTGTAAGGAAAACCAAAGTGTAATGTTTTGGGAATAAGATCTCATTGTGGCATTATGAAAATAATGTTGGCTCTAGATACATGATAAGTGTTGGAACCATCAAAGTAAAGGGTTAATTGCTGAGGCTCAAAAGAATTATCATCTACAGTCATGATTGACTCATCAAATAAACTGAAAATGAGTGGCTTGGTATCATATAAGGGTGCTTTGATAAGTTGATATGTAGGTGCCTAGCCCTTAATATAATTTTGGTGTACATGTTTTATCTTAAATTCACTCAATAACATACTCTATTTGGCCATATGACCAGTCAAATTTGCCTTAGAAAGTGGTTATTTGATTATGTCCACTTTGGCAATGATAATGGTCTTATTGTTGAGCATATAATGTCATAATTTTTGGGTTTCCAACATTATTGCTAAACAATATTTTTTAATGGTTGTATAATTATGTTCATATGCAACTCATGTTTTACTCAAGTAATATACAAATTTTTATTTCCCCTGATCATCATGTTGTGTTAGGACTACCCCTAAGGCATATTTAGTTGTCTAAATGTATAAAATCAATGAATTTCTAGGTGTTGGTGGTGCTAGAATAGGTGGATTTTCTAGATATTCTTTTAACTACTTAAATTATTGTTGAAAATTAGTGTTCCATGAGAAAGTGGTGCCTTTCTTTAGAAGATCAGTGAAGGGATAACACATGTCTACCAACTAAGAAATGAATCACTTGATGGACTAAATCTTACCCTGTAAGTTATGGAGCTAATTTAGATTAAAAGGTAGAGGCATAGATATAATGGCTTTAGCCTTATCTATATCTAATTTTATGCCCCTACAAGAGATAATGAAACCTAGCAATTTATCACAATACCAAAGAGGCACTTCTTAGCATTAAGCCTTACTTTCTAATCCCAAAGTCTTTCAAATATTCTTTATAACACATCTAGGTGTCCTACTCTAGTTTTAGATTTTCCCACAATATCATCCATATAATCTTCAATGATATCATGCATCATGTCATGTAAAATGAAAACCATTACATGTCGATACATTACATTAGTGTTTTTTAGGCCAAATATCATCACTTGATAATAGAACATTCCCCATGGAATGGTAAATATTATTTTATGTTGGTCTTTGAGTGCCATGTTGATTTAATTATATCTAGATAATTATTCTATAATAGATATCATCTTGTACCCTACTGTGGAATCTAAAATCATATCAATGTTGGGGTTTAGAAAGTCATCCTTTGGGCATGATTTATTGATATGTCTAAATTTGGTGCATATTCGGACTCCTTGTGGCTTTTTGTTGATCATTAATATGTTTGATATCCACTCTAAATAATCTTTAGGATAGAGAAACCCTAGCTCTAATAGTTTTTATAATTCTTTCTTGACAAGTATGGCTATGTAATTATACATTTTATATCGGCTTCTAATTGATTATCTTGCACTAGGGTGTACAACAAGGTGATGTAAAACTAAAATAGGGTCCAAGCTAGGTATATCTAAATAAGAATAGGAAAAATATCAATAAATTATTGAAAGAGGGTAGTAATAATTTTGTATTCCTCTTCAATGAGGGATGCTCCAAGTTTTATCCTTTTAGGGTCTGACGATGTTCCAATATTGAGTTCTATGGTATCTTCTACAAGTATTGTGGAACCATCTTCTAGAATAGTTGGTAGTGTGGTACATTGGTATTCTTTTTCCTTGAATGGCTCATCAAGTTCACTTGTATAATAATAATTTAAATCACCAAAGTTTGGTAAATGCCACTTTGTAAAGGCATGCGAGAAATCATGAGCCAACTAATCAAATACTTTCTAATCCTCTAAACTAATTCTAGATCAGCATGAAGTTCTAGGACTAGAGGAGGCATGGGATTCATTTGAAATAGGGTCAACTTCCCCACCAATGGCACCTAAAACATGTTTTCACCATGGGACTCATATTTTTATTTTCTTTTTCATTAGTCTAAAAGTGCCTCAAAGAGGTTTTCACTCTGGGACCTCAATGTTTGATTTTATTTTTCTTTTAATTTATGACTAAGGAAGTTCACCTGATTTCCTAAAAAAGCAATAGGTTCTAATGTAATAATAAAACCCTAATTGTGATCACAAAGTGGAAAACCATTTCTAAGGCCCAAGAATTCAAAAATTACCTCATTGCTCTGAAAATCATCCAACGGTATGTATGAGTCTTATTGGTCTCAGTCGATAGATTGAGTATGATGGAGGAAAATAAGGGAATAAGATGGAATAGAAATAATGTACAAATGGTACTAGGTTCAAATAGGTTAGTTTTAGCTAATTCATTATAAATTATATAGTAGGACTCTGCATCATTATTGGCATTACCATTATTAGATCATAAACTAGTGTCCCTCATTATCTGAGGGGTCATCCCTATGTGGTTTGTATCCAATACCTCAATTTCATTTATGTTTGGTAATTGATACTAGCTCAATATGTCCTTGTTATTTTTCCCTTAGGCCTTTGCCTTTATAAGCTTGGTTATACATTATTCAATTTTGAATAGGATATTTTGTGTTTTAGAAGTAGGTGGTAAAATCATCATTGCATAACCATGAGTCATCATCACCTTTAATCTAATCTTGCTCATGTGAAGTGGTTTTGATGAAAATAATGGGTCCTTTATAATTAAAATAATCCTTCTTGTGCCATTCCATTTTAGTAATTTGTATTATAGGTATACCATATGATTTGGGTGTCTTAGGTAACTTGGCTATATAGAAAACATTACCAATCTTGTATTCCCTAATGTCATTGTCTTGAATAATAAAATGATTAGATATTTTAGTAGGTGGTGAATAAAAAGTGGAGGAAAGATTACTTATATTTAGGTGGTTGTTCAACTGCATCCTTATCCTTTTTATGGATAGGCTTTATGCCAAGGTGATAGTTTTAGCTTTCATACTCCACTTTCAGGTGTTTATAAAATTGGTACATCTACAAGTCACCTAAAATTGTAACTTCTAATCCAAAATGGGGATATTTGATACACTAAAGGAGATTAGAAGGGGCTCTATGTGATAAATGTTGAGATTTTTTGTCCAAAAAATCTCATTACACCCAGAACCCTAAGGGAGACCCCCTTTGTTTTTTAGGAAAAACCTTTAATTCTCCAAAATCTATCTTTCCCTTACCTCATAGAATCCAAGACTCTAGATGTAATTTGCACTAGTGCGAAATGCTTATTGAGTTCTATATTTCATGAGGCACCAAACCCCAAAACCCATGGAATACAAAACTCACCATGCACTTTGCTCATTACCAAATGTATAAAATGCATGGTGGGCTCTAAATCCCACCATGCACCTATTTGACAAAATCCAAACTCAAAGTGCACATTTTCAAAATATGCAAAGTGCATGGTGGGGTTTATATCCCACTAATCACTAAAACCTCCCCATGGAAGGTGAACCTACTCTAGGCACATCCAACTTCCACTGGCCCACCTTAGCATTTTATTGTGGGAGGTAAAACTTGGAGTACACATTACACATATCCATAATGTGAAAAGTGCACATTGAACTCCACTCCCTACTAAGTCATTAAACCATTCATAGAGGGTGAACTTGTCTAAATTAGGTTCAACCTCTAACAAGCTTAAATCAAGCCCTTCCATGGGAAGTGGAGATCAAAGTTCACATTGCACATTTTCACAATGTATAAAGTGCATGACGAACCCCACCTCCCACCGACCATTTCAAACCATGGAGAGTGGACCTACCTCTATCAGGTCTAACCTTCACCACCTACCACCATTACTTGCATTAATTACAAGGTTTTCCTATATAAGCTAAGTGTTTTGTGAAGTATTATCATTGTTTAAAAACTACAAAGTGCATTTTGGAGTTCTGGTCATCTATGCCCTTGCCACTAAACCTTAATCCTCATGCATATGAATCACACTTCAGGCCATGACTACAAAACTTTGAGTCACATCACCTAAATTTGTAACATCATACTTCTTTGTGTCATTTTTTTCTTCAAATTTCCATTTCTTTAAATCTTTTGAATCTTCAAGGAATTTATTTTCATTTTTGGGTTTCCTTAAAGAGTTTGGTTTAGGGTTTTTTCTTTCTAATTAACTAAAGGATCATTTTTCATGTCTAGGGTAGTCCAAGGGAAATCTATGGCTTTTAAAAGCTTCACCTTGTATATTTCTTCCTCTCAAATTTTCATTTTCCCTCCATATTTTTTGCAATTGAAATCTCAAAATTTTACCTGACCAAACTAAATATTCCTAAGCATATACTTCCCATTCAAAAACTTAGAGAATATTCCCTCCAAGATTCCTTTCCCCCATCATCCCTATGGAAACTAGACATGTTCTAAGCACCCTTGACCTTTATAGATATTATATTACACCATGGATAGTGGATATGCCTCAAGCACCTCCCAATTCCACCAAGAATCTAACATCCTTATAGAACCACAAAGAGTGGACCTATCTAAATCACATCCCACCTCCACTAGAGATTTTAAGATATAAGTACCATGGACATTGGGCATGCTATGAACACCTTAAGGTTTTACCAGAAGGAAAAAGTGCTCCATACACCTAAAATTTATACCAACTTCCATAGTTGGTTACTCAATGGATTTTTCTATAATCCCCATGCCTCCCAAAGAGATTAATTTCAAATATAAGGGTCCTAAAGTAGCTTCTTGTCTAGAATCCAACCTCACAGAAATTAGTGACATAGATTTAGATCATATTGACCTAGGATATTTTTGGGCTAGAATAGGGGTAGAATTCAAAAATGACTGGATACAAAGTACTTATGACTTTGGACTTCCATAAGCTATAACTTTTCCCCTAATTATTCAAAGTCCTAAATTGATCTTGATGATGGCCTAACACTATGACCCTAATAGGAGGCAAGTTTATAATGATAAGGGAGAAAAGATTATGAATCTTGAATCCAAATACATCAACTCAATGTTTACCATTCCTAAGTATGAAAGTTATTTTTATATAAATCCATAAACATTTTAATAGTTTTATGATGATAATAAATATGAATGCCAAAATATGATCAACAAACAATGGCTCAAAACCCTTAAGCACTCCTCCACTATTACCTAAAATAATGTATAGATATAATTTTATAGAGGAGTTAGGATATGTTATAACATTGTTTCATAGAGTCACTAGTAGTCCTAATTCCCAATGTTATGAACAATGGATGTACTAGTATATCTAAACCATCTAAGAGAATAAGCAATATATACATTAGGTATAATTAATCAGTGATTCCCTCTATCAGTAGTTGTTGGAGGTTCAAACCTCAAAAAAAAATTACATGACCTCATATGTTGTTTATATTTTGGATAGGGGGAGATTATTCCTAGGTCTCAATGTTTTTCTTGATGAAATAAAAAGAGTGTACAACTACTACCTTGACCTCACCCTTCAAAATAGTAAGCAACAATTCAGAAGAGTTAATGATGCTTTCATCTACAACATCATCACCATGTTCAATTCAGAACTTAAGAGGGAGAGGTTCTCAAGGGAGGAAAAAGAGGAAATCACTAAATGGGGATCATTATTTATACAATTCCTCACATATTCCTATATTATGGTTGCAAGATTTAATGGTTTACCCTTCACCCTTCCCCGCTACATAAGTGATAAATGGGCATTGTTAGAGTTGGTATGGTAGTTAGTGGAAACCCATAAGCTCCTCTTAGATAGACACAAGGTAGGGATTTATTTCATTATTTTTATTAGATTTTATACATACCAAACTCTTCTAAAGGATAGAGGTGTAGAGGTAGAGATGAGCCAAGTAACATTAAGGATCTTGGAGTCCAGGCCATATTTTGACCCATATGGAAAAATCACTCATGCATTAGAGTTGGAACCATATGAACATGTGTCATACTATGAATATTATTAGGAGTATTGTGATGATGAGGAGATGGTTAGAATGAGGGACTACTCAAGAATGTCCCTATAAGAAGTAAAGGATTATGATTTGGCACCAGTCTTAGATGACTTGGAAGATGATGTTTTTAGAATGGATCCATTATACCTCACATAGATCATTATGAAACCCCTCCACTAATCAGGTAGTCAGTTCTTGAGTCATTTTCTCTATTTAATAAAATATCACATGTCATCAATAGGAGTATTAATTATCTCAGGAGTAAAGGAGTGCATATTATAAGAGAGACCATAAGAGTTAAAGAAAAAATCTTGAAATTAAAAGTAGAGGGTATAATGAGAAAGAGGAGGAAAATAAAGACTAAGGCCAAAAAAGGATATTTAAGTAAAGAATAAGGTACACATGAACCCATAGGTCTTTTAGTAGAAGAGATAGCACTAGCAGTATAAGGATCTACTTCTTTGGATCTTATAACGCTAGCTCCTATTTTCATTGTTTCCCCTTCTTCTACTCCTATAGTATAGGAATCTTCAACACTTATAATGATAGCCTCTCCTCCCTAATAACCTTAGGTTTCTATTTCACCACAAGTTTTATCTCCTTCCCTCCACTCATCCCCACTTTATCCACCACTCCATCCACCTTAATATGCCAATTGCAAATAGCACAAATAAATTTAGGAAGCACTCAAGGTTCACCTATAGTAAGAATCCAAGTTTTTAATTCACTTCCCTTTCCTCCCACTTCTCTTTCCCCATTTGATCCACTCTCACTTTCTATTCTATTTATAATTCCTTTTGTTTCATCACCATTAATACCTAACACCACTCAATAGTACATTGCCTTGGATTCGGTCATCTTGACTACCATCTTGTAGGACACTTTAACTTCTAGAGTGAGTATTATTCCCTCTTCATCTCAACCCACCATTTTCACTTCACCAACCCTGAGTGGTCCTACACACCTAATTAACACATTTAGTGCTTTGGCTTCCACCCTTCCATCAATTCCTAAATTCATGACCCCCACTTCTATTGCTCCCACTTCCCCCATTTCCACTACTTCATTCCTATCATCATTTGAGATTAGATAAACTCAAAATCTTGGTGTAGTAATGGGTTTGAAAATCATTAATGAGAATAAACCTCCATAGACACCTCTAGAGCTATCAATAGTGTCATCTTCCCAAGAGGCTTCCTTGGTCATAGTGTCAGTTAATGTAACTACATCAGTTGTAGATTCTTTGGTAACTATGTCAAATATATAGAAGGCTACCCCTAGTTGGTTATCCCAATCAATAGGAAAAAAGAGTAAAACCATGATTAATCCTAGTACTTTGTATTTTGGTTTGACTGAAGTCAAGAAGAAATACAAACCTACTCCCAAGACCCTTTCAAGGACATTCACCAATGACAAAGGAGACATATATATGGATATTTCAATTCCCCCATTAGACAAATCAAAGGAAGATCTTGTGGAAAAAAATTATTGGGTCTCTCATATACACCTTGGTAGATAGACAAGAGAAGGGCTCAAGTATGAGGTGTAGTTGGGCATTAATTCACTCTTTCAAAAAATTGACCATGACAAAGCTACCAAGGATGAACTTAAAAGTAAATTTAATCATTTGATCGAATCCCTTAACCAATTCATAAATCCTTGTGAAACATCATAACAACCATAGGTAGTGTATCCAATTAGTTTGGATCAAGATATAATTGATTTGGTATAGGAGATTACTCACATGGGATGGGCTACAAAAGAATGGTTAGAGGAACTAGTTATAAGGGGAAGCAAGCCCTCATGGCAATGATGGAACATTAAGGTATCATCATGGAAATAAAGGAAATTTTAAAGTCACAAATCAGTAGCTATGAAGAAGAGGTCTAAACTTTGAACATGTATTATCCCAAGTTGACAACTATAAATTCAATTGATATTAATACCCTCATTACTGATAATATATTGAATAACTCTACTAACCATTAATAATTACACAGGGCTGCCCAATTTTAGATAAAGTTACTGACTAGTTCTATTGAGTGAACCAAGGAGGCTCATGATAAAGTTATTGATTTACTATATGAGATTGATGGCATGATGAACTTAATGTCATGCCAACCAATAGATGATGCTGGTAATCTCTCATAGGTATAACAATTCTAGGAGAATTTTAAGGAAATAGTTGAAAAGGAGTTAGAAAAAGACACAATCTTTGCCTTGAGTTCAATTCATAGGTTTATCAAATATGAAAAGGCAATTGATCAAATGAGGATCAAAATGCAAGGTATAAGGACTTTCTAAATAGATTTATTTGATGTATGGGTAGACTGTATAACTTTTGACATTTATTCTTATAGGCCAAATGAAGAGTGAATACAAGAAATATTCAAGGCCTTTGATGCATACTTAAAGAAGCCACAAAAAAAAAGTGACAAGAAAGTTGAAGCTAGTGTAAAGACTGACTAATTTTTCCTCTTCTTTGAATAGTTGCAAATTTTGCTATCATGTGTATTTACATTTTTAATACATTATAATTTGTAGTTACAAAGTGAATCTATGTATTTTTTATAGCTCTTTTGGCAAAAGAGAAGATATGTATTTTTCACTTTATACTTTTTAAATGTGGAAGTTACAAATTACACTTTCTATTTTAACTAATGTAAAATAAAAATGTGTAAAGTCATAAAACACAAATTGCACTGTCCTTTTGTTAAAAGTGATAAAGGATTAAATGTTGAAAAGGTCTCACTTTAGTTTTACATGCTAGGGTTTACATGGAAAAGAGATTTGAAAAGTTATTTTCAATATTATCTTTTATTTTTTAAAGACCAAGTTTTTTTAGGTGCCACTTCCTGCATGAGGAGTTATTTTCAGCCATTATCCAAGGAGCCTTTCATGAATATCTCTAGATACACCAAGATCACCTTAAAATTTATGCCCAAATCAACAATAGCACAGGTACTCCCATGAGTCCAAAGCACAAAAAAGAGAGGAACTCACCCTCTTTACATGAGGAGTTCCAATTTGCATGATTTATTTTATTGGGTGTTAAGTTTTAATAAACTACATGTCTTATAAGACATATTTTGTATAAATATGGGTAGACCCCATGGCCCAAGGTATATTTTTGTTGTTAGTGATATATCTTCTCCATTTTGAATGTATTTTCTACAAGCTATAGCATTTAGAGAGAAATAAAGTTGAATTTTTACCTTGATTATATTTGGAATCTCTGTGTTGTGCAATTTATCTAATTCTTTGTGAAAGTTTTGTCTTTTATTTTAGTCTCAAGAGAATTCATCTCTGGTATTTTACCCTCTTGATATTATTTTTTGAAATATCTTTTTCCCTTTGTTGAGGAATAGCTAAAATATTACATCTAATTTCCAAATTTGAATGAGTCTGTGCTTAAAATAAACTCAATCTATTTTGTACCCTATTGTGCTTTCTAAGAAAGAATCTAGATCCATTATACAAATTTGGTGCAATCACCATACTTTCATTTTTCTTGTAATTTAAATTTCTTTAAAACCCTTTTCTCATCAAAGCCCTAGTGTAGGATATGAGAGCACTAAAGAGTAAAATTTCTAAAGGCTGATATTTCATCAATTTGCATCATATTTTAGTGAAAGGAAGTCAACCTTGCTTGAATAGTAACCTCAAAATTTCCAAGGTCCCATGGCTTTGGAGTTTTTTCCATTGTTTCATTAGGCACTTACACAACAAGTTATAGAATCAAAACAAGTGCAATCCTATGTGATAACAATTTTTGGCATGCTTGGTGGGAACCAAAAATTACATAGAGATAGGTGTTATTCTTATCAATTATTTTATGAGTTTCATGCAAATATCAAATCACCTGGTGACTCTACTATCTTAAGAATTGATGAGCTCAAGGTGATGTATGTCAAGAAAATAAACAATATCATCTACTAAAGGTAAGAGGGCTGATTTTTAAAATTTTCATTTCTATAAAAAAAGAGAACAAAAGCAATCACCCCTCAACCTAAGTATATCCTATAATTTCATTCACATCCCCTTTAGTCACTCTGATTAGCTCTATATCTCCCGTAATGGCTAGAAATTAGAATTTTATAGCTTTCAATATAGGTAGTTTGCTCATTTTGGCCTAACATGATGATATATTAGTCTCAGCCTTAAAAAGTCTACCATATTTTATTGTTGAAACTTCTACCACTACTTCAAAACATATAAAATACATTGTTTCTCAATCCATAATGTGGTCGAAGATAATATTGTAATCAAATTCTTAGTCTCTTCTTTCAAGGGGAAATATTTATAATGGTATATAGTTCTCCCTCCCACCTCAATATAAGTTTGGGATGAGTTAGGTGCTACAATGTGATCCCACTTTGAGGACAAGTGTGATCACCTTTCTTTAGACAAATAGTTGACTATTATTCAATGAGCCCTTCATGAATAAAAGATTAACTTCAATTACCACTTATAGAAGACTTGGAATAGAATCCCAATCTTGGTTAAACCCACTATAAATAATGCCTTCTTATATTACCTAAAATCCCTTAATAGTGATATAGTTGTGATGACTCAATCAATGGGTGGTACTACACTTCTTACAACTTATGGTATTATAATAAGAGATGAGAATTGATTGATTTGAGCTAGGAAAATTTAACCATGGCCCCTAATGCCTCTATTTCTAGAAATAGCCCATATTACCCCACTTGTACTTTCTCTAATACCCACTATGATTAAGGCACCTACTTTAACTCCTACACCTATAAATGAATTACATGAGGTCAAATCATTACTCAAGAGTTTTGGAAATGAGCTAGTGGTGATGAAAATGAAACAAGCCCAAAACTATAAACCTTTTCAACCATCTAACCCTATGTATCAAGGGAATAGGAAATCCTACCAATGGGATAGGCAACCATATCAAGGCAATAACCAATAGCAAGGTCAGAATGCATAGTTGAGACCTCCAAACACTCATCCATTATCAGCACCCAGATCTTCCAAAACTATTGTCCCTATTCAAAATAATTTGGCTCAAGAATATGAGTGGCGTTATCCATATAATATACCCCATAATCAAAATACTTGTCCCAATGGTATTATTAGTCAATCCCTAATGGTGCAAGGTGTAGCAAGTATGTAAGAGAAATAAGAAGGATCTACTTCTCAACAAGTAGAAACATAAGAACCTACTCAAAGTGAATCAACTCTTCTAAATTGGTAAGAGGATGATTTTAGTAGAATAGACCAAGATGAAGCATTATTTAATAGTGGAGGCCCTATAGCATCTAATACATGTTCCAATAAAAGAACAATAGAAGATGATTAATTCCCCATAGTAGACCAGGCTTCAACTTCTAAAGTAACAACAAAACCAAAAAAGAGTAATATAGTGCAAAGGCCACCCTTTGTACCGACCAATAAATTCAAAGTGAAGGTGTCTACTCCAAATCTTGTAAAGGAACATATATCCCCTACAAAATTATTGGTAAAGATTGGTAATATCCCTTTTTGAATTGTTGATCAAATGAAGAAAACTAATTTGAGTGTCACTATGTGGTAAGCCCTATTATACCAGCACAAAGGGACTTACTACAAAAGGCCTTAAAGAACTTCTAGATATCAGATAAGGCTCTATCTAGGGGGCCTAAACCTAAAATAAATTTATGTTAACCTTAGACTGATAATAAAACAAGCAAAAATTGTAAGCCTCCCCCTTTTACCTATCACTTATAATAGGGAAGCATCTGGTGCATGTTGGATTTGGGGGCTAGTAGTTCCACGATGCCTAAAGAAATAATTGATGTTCTAAGGATAAAATACATGTTTGTTAATAAAGGAATAGTGCAACTAGATGGGACTATTATTCAAATAGTAAGAATTATAAAAGTACTAGACCTCACTATTCATGTTTACCCTAGTTTTTCAATTACTTAGGACATTTCAGTCATAGACCTCTACGCATACTTTGCCATTTGTCTATCAAGAGATTTTATTGTAAAAATGGGAGGATGTCTATCTATTTATTGGTCTCATATGCTACTTAAAATGAGATATGGAACTAGATTAACAATAAGATATGATTCAATCATAAGGGATCATATCAAACCATATAATCCTACTCCTCTCATAGGGATGAACTATTCCTTACAAGATCAAGAGGAGGAAGGGGTAGATCAAGAGAATTTAACACCTATAGAAGAAATCATAGACACCTACATGGATGAGTGGGGATTATCCCTACAATTTAATGCTTATGACTACGTACAAGAAATAAGGTTAGGGATGTATTGTATTCATGATCAAGATGTAATCATCCTAAATCTAGTCAGACCAGTTGAGGATATACAAGGGATGTGGTAGTTATATTTTGATGGTTCAAGGAGTAGAAATAGTGTAGGTGCAAGTGTTGTGTTGATATCTCTACATAAAGAGAGTTAATTGTGTTCATTTAGACTTTAATTTAGCTACACTAATAATGTATCTAAATATGAAGCATTAATTTGAGGCCTCTAGTTGGCCAAGGATAGAGGAATCAAGTTATTATAGGTATTTGGAGATAGTGAACTCATCATTCACCAGGTGAGATCAAAAAGTGTGACAAAAAATAGTTTTCTAAGTTCTTATAAACATAGGGTTTGGGCCCTGTTGAAGGATTTCATCACCCTAAATATTCAAGGAGTACTAAGGGCACAAAATAAAGATTTTGACTACATGGCCTCAATTGCATCTCAGTATAATCTACCAATTAAAATAATGAGGGAAAATAGCTAGCATGTGAGGTTGATTATAAGGCCTTCAGTCCTTGATAACACAATTAAATGGTAGGTCTTTGATAGTGACAACCAAATCATGAATTTTTAAGAGAAGAGGCTGAGTTCTTAGAAAGAAATTAACCAAGGTTGCAAGACCAATATGGTGATCATATCATATAGTTGAAAATGAATATGTTTCCCATGGGTCTCGTTACATTGGAAAATATATTTAACTTAGATGACCAACTAAAGAGTGAGAAGAACATTATCTTCAATGAAGAATATTGCAAACCCATCACTATCTCAGAAGGCAAGTCACTCAACATAGGCAAGGTATGTAATATTTTAGAGAAGCATGATTTTGTTCAATTTTGTTGAGAGTTTGATGATAATTTTGCCTATATTTATCATGATTTAAGAGGGTTTGACCCAAGTTTATCATAGCATATTATCGAACTAGATCTAAATACAAAGACCATCAAGCAAAAATAGAGGCACATCAATCCAAAGATTGAACCCTTGATGAAGAACAAACTCTCTAAGTTAATAGAGGATAACATAATATTTTTGATAAAACACTCATCTTGAACGATGAATTTGGTCCATGTCATAAAGAATAATGGTGAAATATGTCTATGCATGGATTTCAAAAACTTGAACAAAGCACCATTAAAATATCACTATCCTCTTCCCCCTATGGAATAAATTCTATAGACAGTATTGGGATCTAAGATATTGTCTCTTCTAAATGGTTTTTTGGGTTATAATCAAATCATGGTATAATAATCAGACCTATTTAAGACTTCCTTCACAACCAAATGGTGCACATACGTATAAAGGAAGATGTCATTCAATCTGACAAATACAAGGGCAAATTTTTAGAGAGGCATGGATATGGCATTCAAAAGTCTGATAAATGATATAATCTTAGTATATCTAGATGATATCATAGTCTATTCAAATCATGCTGGTGCATATCTTGATCACCTAGAAGGAATTTTGAAAGACATATAGAATTCAACATTTCTCTTAATCTAAATAAGTGCATGTTTTTAGTACATGAAGGTAATTTACTATGACATATAGTGTCTAAATAAGCTCTTGAAATGGATCTTGAATGAGTCAAATATATATCTACATTGGAATTTCCATGTCATAAAAAAAGGTTGTAAATATTCCTCAAGAAGATTAACTTCATGAGGAGATTTGTACTAAATTTTGCATCCTTGGCCAAACCCCTTACTGCAATGTTAAATAAATAAAATCTTTTTAGTTAGACATAAAAGGGGAAAGAAATACTTGAAGATATCAAACAAGTTATCTCCCAATCCCACACCTTGGTTAATCCAAACTATGAGAAGGATCTTATCCTTTATGTATTTATAAGGAAGGGGAGTATCTCAACAATTCTACTCAGCACAATCATGAAGGTTTAGAGTAGCCAACTATTGGTTAGTCTCCAGAGTGAGATAGAATTTATACTGAGTAGGGAGATAAATAAAAAAAGAGCGGGATAGATCACAAAGGTCATGGAATATGACATAATTATCATGATCATAAAGATGGTAATAGGGAAAGGACTATGTGAGCAACTAGACATTGACATCAAAACTATTGAGCTAATTTTTGATGTAGTGTATGCTCAAAATATACCTCTACCAAATAATTTACACTCTTTTAATAGTTGGATTCAAGACATGACCCTTTTTTTGCAAACTAGTGAATACCCCTATGAGTTCCAATAGTCAAATAAAAGGTATTTTAGACTCTAATACATTCCTTATTTCCTCATGGATGGAATTTTATTTTGGAAGGATACAAATGGAGTTTTGTTAAGATGCATTGAGAAAAAGCAAGCCCCCAAAGTTCTCAAATAATTTCATCATGGATCATCAGGAGGACATTTTTTAGTAAGGACTACGGCCATCAAAGTAATGAGAAGAGGGTAATATTTTCTTGAGTTATTTAAAGATGCCCATTAGTGGGTAAGAAATTGTGAAAAGTGTGTTTACTTCATTGGTAAGTAAAGGCTAGTTGCACTTCCTCTTAAACCAATTCAAGTAGATCAATCATTCACCCAATGGGGATTAGACTTCATTGGCATGATCAATCCACCATCTAGCACAAGTGGGTTCTCATAGTAAAAAATTATTTCACATGATGGATTGAAACAGTTACTCTGAAAGATTCCATAAAAACATCCATTTTGGATTTTATGGACAGCATAGTTTCAAGGTTTGATGTTCCTCACACCATCATATCTGATAACACTAAGGCTTTTATGGGAACTTAGGTTAGAGAATAAGAAATAAATAATAATTTATACCTAATTAAATCTTCAAATTATTACCCTCAAGGTAATGACCTAGCTGAGTCCACCAATAAAAATTTAATTAGAATCATTAAACAAACTATGGAGGATACCCAAAGGATGTGGCATATAAAATTGATATCAACACTATGGGTTGATAGAATTACACCAAAGAGATCCATTGGTAATTCTCCTTTTATGTTGGTGTATGAAAGGGAAGAATGAGTGCCACTATCAATCGAGTTTCTTTCCCTAGATCTCAATCACTTGGTATACCTAATTGACAATGACAAAATGATGGTAAGACTAGTTGAGCTCATGAAACTCAAGGAAATAAAATGTCAATTGATGAAATTATTGGAAGCAAATTAGACACAAGTTAAGAAGACTTTAAATAAAAATTAAACTACAAGAAGCTTCAATCAGGGAGACATGGCCCTGAAGTGGGATGCAAATAAACAAAAACTAGGTAGGCACACCAAATTCAATGCAATATGGACTGGTCTATATGTCATCACTTGTTGTAAAGGACACAACACATTCCAGCTTGCCAAGCTTGATGGTGAATAACTTCCAATCCCAATTAATGGGATATACCTCAAAACTTGATTTTGAGGTAAGGACTTTTTCAAAAGTCTTAAAAAGTTTTGTAAATAATAGGGTTAAGTTGTGTTTTCAATAAGTGCTTTTGCATGAGTCTTAGTTTTTAGGAGCTATTTTTTGGCTTATTTTCCTATTTTATTTTTCATCTTAGACATCTCAACTTATTTCCTTCTTAGGTTAAATTTTTTTTAGAGTGAGGTTGCATCCATGCCTAATGTCTTGAAAAGGCTACTAGATTCACATGATTAGCAGGCAATCATCCTGTAGAGGTTACCAAAAATGTTGAGATTTTTTGTCCAAAAAATATCATTACACCTAGAACCCTAATGGAAACCCCCTTTATTTTTTAATAAAAACCTTCAACTCTCTAAAATCTATCTTTCCCTTAACTCATAGAATCTAGGACTCTAGATGCAATTTTCACTAGTGTAAATTGCTTCATGGGTTTCAAGTCTCACGAGGAACCAAACCCCAAAACCCATAAAATCTAGAACTCACCATGCACTTTTCACATTCCCAAATGTGTAAAATGCATGGTCAGATCTAAACTCCCACCACATACCCATCTGATATAATTTGGAACTCAAAGTACACATTACATGTTTTCATAATGTGCAAAGTGTGTGGTGGGCTTTAGATCCTACTAATCACTAAAACCTCCTTATAGAAGGTGGGCCTACTCTAGGCATGTCCAAATTTTTCCATCCCACTTTAGCCTTTTATCATGGGAAGTAGAGCTTAGAGTTCACATTATATGTCTCCAAAACATGCAAAGTTTACATTGAACTCCACTCCCTGCCAAGTCATTAAACCATCTATGGAGGGTGGACTTGTTTAAAGCAGATCCAAACTCTGCCAAGATTAAATCAAGCCCTTCTATGAGAATTAGAGATCAAAGGGCACATTTCACATTTTCACAACATGAAAAGTTCATGATGAACCCCACCTCCCATCGACCATTTCAATCTATAAAGAGTGGACCTACCTCTAGTAGGTCCAACCTCTACCACCTACCACCATTACTCACATTAATTACAAGGTTATCCTATATAAGCTAAGTCTTTTGAAAATTATTATCATTGTTTAAAAAATTTAAGTGTGTTTTATAGTTTTATTCATCTACGCATTCACCATTGAACCTTGAGTCTCATGTATATGAATTGTACTTCAAGCCATAACTACAAAAATTTGAGTCACATCACATACATATATAACATGGTACTTATTTGTCTCATTTTTTCTTCAAGTTTCCATTTCATTAAAGCTTTCAAATCCTTAAGGTATTTCTTTTCATTTTGGGGTTTCCTTAAAGAGTTTGGTTTAGGGTTTTTTCTTTCTAGTTAAATAGAGGATCATTTTGTGTGTCTAGGGTAGTCTAAGGGAAATATAGGGCTTTTGAAAGCTTCACCTTGAGGTTTTTTTCCTCCCAAAATTTTATTTTCCCTCTAGATTTTTTGTAATCAAAATCTCAAAAAAATTCTTGGCCAAACCAAATATTCCTAAGCATATATTTCCCATTCAAAAACCTAGAGAATATTCCCTCCAATATTTATTTCCCCCTAATGTCCCTATAAACATTGGACATGTTCCAAGCACCCTTAACTTTTGTAGATATTCTATTTCACCATGGATATTGGGCATGCCTCAATCACCTCCCACTTCCATTAGGAATCTAACATCCTTACAGCACTACAGAGAGTGGACCTATCTAAAGCATGTCCCACCTCCACTAGAGATTCTTAAGAGATAAGCATCATGAACATTAGACATACTCTAAACACCTCCAAGTTTCACTAGAAGGAACAAGTGCTCCATACACCTATAGTTTCTACCAACTTCTATGATTACTCAAAGGATTTTTCTATAATCCCCATGCCTCCCAAAGAGATGAATTTCAAATATAAGTGTCCTAAAGTAGCTTCTTATTTGAAATCCAACCTCACAAAAATTTGTGACACAGCTTTATGTCATATTGATGTAGGATACTTCTAAGCCAAAATAGGGGCAAAATTCAAAAATGACTAGATACAGAGTATTTATGACTCTAGAATTCCACAAGATATAGCTTTTCCCATGACTATTCAAAGTTTTGAATTGAGCTTTATGATGGCCTAACATTGTGACCCTAATAAGAGGCAAGTGTATAATGATAAGGTAGAAAAGATTCTAGATATTGACTCTGACTACATCAACTTAGTGTTTGTCATTCCTAAGTACAAAATTTATCTAGATATAACTCCCCAAACATTTGCACAGTTCTATGAGGAGAAAAAATATGGATGCCAAAATATGATCAAAAAATAATGGCTCAAAACCCGTAAGCACTCCTCCACTAGATTGCCCAAGACAATATACAGATCTAATTTTATAGAGGAGGTGGGAGATGTTATAACATTGTTGCATAGAGTCAATGGCAATCCTAATGCCTAGTGCTATGAATAGTGGATGTATCATTATATTTGGACCATCTAAAAGAATTATATATATATATACATACATACATACATACACACACACATTAGGCAAAATTAATCAGTGATTCTATCCATCAATAGTTGTTGGAGGTCCAAACCTAAAACAAATTTTACATGACCTAATATATTGTTTATATTTTGTCTAAGTGGATATTGTTCCCAAGTCTCAATGTTTTTCTTGATGAAATAACAAGAGTGTACAAATACTACCCTGACCTCACCCTTCAGACTAGTAAGTAACAATTTAGAAGAGTTAATGATATTTTTATCTATAACATCATCACCATGTTCAATTTATAACTTAAGAGGGAGAGGTTCTCAAGGGAGGCAAAAGATGAAATCACTAAATTGGGATCATTATTTATAAAATTCACCTATAAAAGGAGAGTTAAGTAAAGAAGGAGAAGTTGCAAATGAACCCATAGATATTTTAGCAGAAGAGAGCATAAAGATCAACTACTTTAGATCTTATAATTTTGTCTCCTATTTCTATTGTTCCCCCTTCTTCTACTCCTATAGTACAGGAAGCTTCAACACTTCCATCGGTAGCCTCTCATCCTCAAGCACCTCAAGTTTCTATTACACCACAAGTTTCATCCCCTTCCCTTCCACTCATCCCATCTTTATCCACCACTCCACTCACCTTAATAAACCAAGTGAAAATAGAACAAAAAAGTCTATGGAGCAATTAGGGTTCCCCTATAGTGGGATTCTAAGTTTATACTTCACTTCCCCTTCCTCCCACTTCTCCTTCCCCATTTGATCCACTCCCACTTTATGTTCCATTCATAATTCCCTCCTTTTCATCACCATTAATCCACAACATATTAGGTCATGTAAAATTTGTTTGAGGTTTGGACCTCCAACAACTATTGATGGAGAGAATCACTGATTAATTTTGCCTAATGTGTGTGTGTATGTATGTATGTATGTATATATATATATATATATATATATATATATATATATATATATATATATATATATACATACATACATACATACACACACACATTAGGCAAAATTAATCAGTGATTCTCTCCATCAATAGTTGTTGGAGGTCCAAACCTCAAACAAATTTTACATGACCTAATATGTTGTTTATATTTTGTCTAGGTGGATATTGTTTCCAAGTCTCAATGTTTTTCTTGATGAAATAACAAGAGTGTACAACTACTACCCTGACCTCACCCTTCAGACTAGTAAGTAACAATTTAGAAGAGTTAATGATGTTTTTATCTATAACATCATCACCATGTTCAATTTATAACTTAAGAGGGAGAGGTTCTCAAGGGAGGCAAAAGAGGAAATCACTAAATTGGGATCATTATTTATACGATTCCCCACATATTCTTATTTAGGGTAGTAGGCTTTAGTGGCTATCCCTTCACCCTTCCCTAGTATGTAAGTAATAAATGGGAATTATTAGAGTTGGTGACATAGCTATAAAAAACCCATAAGCTCCTCTCAAATAGACACAAGGTAGGGATTCATTTCCCTATTTATATTTGTTGTTATACATGCCAAACTATTTTGAAGGCTAGAGGTGTAGAGGTAGATATGATCTAAGTAACATTGAGGACCCTAGAGTCCAGGCCATATTTTGACTCATATGGTAAAATCACTCATGCATTAGAGTTAGAATCATATGAACATGTGCCATACTATGAAAATTATTGGGATGATTTTGATGATGAAGAGATGGTTATAATGAGGGACTACTCAATAATTTCCTTTTAGCAAGAAAAGTATTATGATATGGCACCAATCCCAAATGACTTAGAAGATGATATTTACAAAGTGGATCTATTATACCTCACCCAAATCATTATGAAATCCCTATCATCAGTCATGTGGTCAATTCCTAAGTCATTTTATCTATTTTATAGAATATCCCATGTCATCAATAGGACTATTAATTGGCTGAGTAAAGGAGTCCAGATTATAATAGAGACCATAAGAGTTAAAAAAAAACTCTTAAAATTAAAATTAAAGGGTATAACACCAATAGTAGAGGGCCCTGGTGAATCATCAGTGGGACCTGAGCAAAGAAAGAAGAAGAAAACAAATACTAAGCCTATAAAAGGAGAGTTAAGTAAAGAAGGAGAAGTTGCACATGAACCCATAGATATTTTAGCAGAAGAGAGCATAAAGATCTACTACTGATCTTATTATTTTGTCTCCTATTTCTATTGTTCCCCCTTCTTCTACTCCTATAGTACAGGAAGCTTCAACACTTCCATCGGTAGCCTCTCGTCCCCAAGCACCTCAAGTTTCTATTACACCACAAGTTTCATCCCCTTCCCTTCCACACATCCCAACTTTATCCACCACTCCACTCACCTTAATAAACCAAGTGAAAATAGAAAAAAAAAGTCTAGGGAGTAATTAGGGTTCCCCTATAGTGGGATTCTAAGTTTATACTTCACTTCCCCTTCCTCCCACATCTCCTTCCCCATTTGATCAACTCCCACTTTATGTTCCATTCATAATTCCCTCCTTCTCATCACCATTAATCCACAACATATTAGGTCATGTAAAATTTGTTTAAGGTTTGGACCTCCAACAACTATTGATGGAGAGAATCACTGATTAATTTTGCCTAATGTGTGTGTGTGTGTATACACACACACACACACACACACACACACACACACACACACACACACACACACACACACACACACACACACACACACACACACACACACACACACACACACACACACACACACATTAGGAAAAATTAATCAGTGATTCTCTCCATCAATAGTTGTTGGAGGTCCAAACCTCAAACAAATTTTACATGACCTAATATGTTGTTTATATTTTGTCTAAGTGGATATTGTTCCCAAGTCTCAATGTTTTTCTTGATGAAATAACAAGAGTCTACAACTACTACCCTGACCTCACCCTTCAGACTAGTAAGTAACAATTTAGAAGAGTTAATGATGTTTTTATCTATAACATCATCACCATGTTCAATTTATAACTTAAGAGGGAGAGGTTCTCAAGGGAGGCAAAAGAGGAAATCACTAAATTGGGATCATTATTTATACAATTCCCCACATATTCTTATTTAGGGTAGTAGGCTTTAGTGGCTATCCCTTCACCCTTCCCTAGTATGTAAGTAATAAATGGGAATTATTAGAGTTGGTGTGATAGCTATCAAAAACCCAGAAGCTCCTCTCAAATAGACACAAGGTAGGGATTCATTTCCCTATTTATATTTGTTGTTATACATGCCAAACTATTTTGAAGGCTAGAGGTGTAGAGGTAGATATGATCTAAGTAACATTGAGGACCCTAGAGTCCAGGCCATATTTTGACTCATATGGTAAAATCACTCATGCATTAGAGTTAGAATCATATGAACATGTGCCATACTATGAAAATTATTGGGATGATTGTGATGATGAAGAGATGGTTATAATGAGGGACTATTCAATAATTTCCTTTTAGCAAGAAAAGTATTATGATATGGCACCAATCCCAAATGACTTAGAAGATGATATTTCCAAAGTGGATCTATTATACCTCACCCAAATCATTATGAAATCCCTATCATCAGTCAAGTGGTTAATTCCTAAGTCATTTTCTCTATTTTATAGAATATTCCATGTCATCAATAGGACTATTAATTGGCTGAGTAAAGGAGTGCAGATTATAATAGAGAACATAAGAGTTAAATAAAAACTCTTAAAATTAAAATTAGAGGGTATAACACCAATAGTAGAGGGCCCTGGTGAATCATCAATGGGACCTGAGCAAAGAAAGAAGAAGAAAACAAATACTAAGCCTATAAAAGGAGAGTTGAGTAAAGAAGGAGAAGTTGCACATGAACCCATAGATATTTTAGCAGAAGAGAGGATAAAGATCTACTACCTTAGATCTTATAATTTTGTCTCCTATTTCTATTGTTCCCCCTTCTTCTACTCCTATAGTACATGAAGCTTCAACACTTCCATTGGTAGCCTCTCGTCCCCAAGCACCTCAAGTTTCTATTACACCACAAGTTTCATCCCCTTCCCTTCCACTCATCCCAACTTTATCCACCACTCCACTCACCTTAATAAACCAAGTGAAAATAGAAGAAAAAAAATCTAGGGAGCAATTAGGGTTCCCCTATAGTGGGAGTCTAAGTTTATACTTCACTTCCCCTTCCTCCCACTTCTCCTTCCCCATTTTATCCACTCCCACTTTATGTTCCGTTCATAATTCCCTCCTTTTCATCACCATTAATCCGCAACATATTAGGTCATGTAAAATTTGTTTGAGGTTTGGACCTCCAACAACTATTGATGGAGAGAATCACTGATTAATTTTTCCTAATGTGTGTGTGTGTGTGTCTATATATATAATTTTTCCTAATGTAGCTACATAAACTATATGTTCTTTGGTAACTATGCTAGATACATAAAATGCTACCCCTAGTTGGTTAGCCCAATTAGTAAGAAAAAAAGTAAAATCATGATTGATCACAGCACTTTGGATTTCATTTTGACCGAAGTCAAGAAGAAATCAAAACCTACTACCAAGACCCTTTCAAGGACATTCACTAATGAAAAAGAAGAGATATATATATATGGATATTGTAGTTCCCCTAGAAAAAAATCAAAGGAAGATCTTGTGACAGTAGATTATTAGGTCTCTCATATACACCTTAGTAGATAGACAAGAGAAGGGCTCAAGCACAAGGTGTAGTTTGGAATCAATTCTCTCTTTTAGAAAATTGACCGTGACAAAACTAAAAAGGATGAACTTAAAAGGAAAGATGATCATTTGACCAAATCCCTTAACCAATTCATAAAGCCCAGTGAAACATCACAACAACCATAGGGGGTGTAGTTAATCAGTCCAGATCAAACTATAATTGATTTGATATGGGAGATTACTCACATAGTAAGGGTTATGAAATAATAGTTATAGGAACTGATTATAAGGGGTAATAGGGCCCTCATAGCACTGATGAAACATTATGGTATCATCATGGAAATCAATAAAAATTTAAAGTCACAAATCAATAGCTATGAAGAAGAGGTCCAAATTTTGAACATGTATTATCCCAAGTTGATATCCATAAAGTTAATTAATATGAATACCTTAATTTCTAAGAATATATTAAAGAACTCTAATAAGCAAAAGGAATTACACAGGGCTACCCAATTCTAGATAAATATACTGACTGAGTCTACTGAGTGAGCTAAGGAGGCTCATGATAAAATTATTAATGTGCTATATGAGATTGATGGAATGATGAATTTAATGTCATGTTGACCAATGGATGATGCCAATAATCTCTTACAGGTAGAACAATTCTAAGAGCATTTTAAGGTAATAGTTGAAAAGGAGTCAGCAAAAGACATAGTCTTTACCTTAAGTTCAATTCATAAGTTTATCAAATATGAAAAGGCAATTGATCAAATGAGAACCAAAATAAGGTATAAAGACTTTCTAAAGAGAGTTATTTGATGTACAAGTAGACTGCACTACTTCTAAAATTTATTCTTATAGGCCAAATGAAGAGAAAATATAGGAATTATTCAATGCCTTTGATGCATACTCAGAGAAGCTATAAATAGAAAGAAACAAGAAATTTAAAGCTAGTATGAAGACTAACTAATTTTTCCTCTCCTTCAGATATTTGAAAAAAAATTATCATGTGTATTTCATTTTGAAGATATTATAATTTGTAATTTGTAATTACAAAGTGCATTTGTGTATTTTTTATAACTCTTTTGGAGAAAGAGAAGATATGTATTTTTCACTTTATACTTTTTAAATGTGTAAGTTGGAAATTGCACTTTCTATTTTAACTAATGTGAAATGAAAAAGTGCAAAAGTCATAAAACACAAATTACATGGTCCTTTTGGTAAAATTGATAAAGGCTTGAATTTTGAAAAAGTCTCACTTTAGTTTTGCATGCTAGGTTTTACATGGAAAATAGATTTGAAAATTTGTTTTCAATATTATCTTTTATTTTTTGAAGACCAAGTTCTTTTGGGCACTGCTTCCTACATGAGGAGTTATTTTTAGCCATCATCCAAGGAGCCCTGCATGAATATCTCTAGTTACACCAAGATCACCACTAGATTTATGTCCAAATCATGAAACAACACAAGCACTCCCATGAGCTCAAAGCACTAGAAAGAGAGGAACTCGCCCTCTTTACATGAGGCATTCCAGTTTGTATGATTTCTTTTACTGGGTGTTAATTTTTGATTGTATGAGAAATATGGGCCAACCCTATGGCCAAAGGTATCTTTTTTTGTTATTTATATATCTTCTACATTTTAAATGTATTTTCTACAATTTTTAGCCTTTAGAGAGAAATAAAGTTTAAGTTTTGCCTTTTTTATCTTTGGAATCTCTATGTTATGCAAGTTATATAATTCTTTGTGAAAGTTTTGTCTTTATTTTAGTCTCAAGAGAATTCATCTATGGTATTTTACCCTCTTTATAGTATTATTTGAAATAAATATCTTTTTCCCTTTGTTGAGGAATAGCTAAAATATTACCTCTGATTCCCAAATTTGCATGAGTTTGTGCTTAAAATAAACTCAATCTATTTTCTACCCTATTGTGCTTTCCAAGCAAGCATTTAGATCCACTATAAAAATTTGGTGCAATCACCATACTTTTAGTTTTATTGTAAATTTTAATTTCTTTAAAACCCTTTTCCCATCCAATATCTAGTTTAGGATATGAGAGCACTAAAGAGAAAAATTCCTAAAGGTTGATATTTCATCAGTTTGCATCAAATTTTAGTGAAATGAAGTCAACCTTCTCTAAAGATTAACCTTAAAATTTCTAAGGTCCCACGATTTTGGAGGTTTTTCCATAGTTTTATTAGGCACTTTTACAACAAACTAAAGAATCAAGACATGTGCAATCCTATGTGATAATAATAACATAGCAGTAAAAAATATAGTGGTAAAAATACATTATGACAAAAACATCACAAGGACAAAACATGATGAGGAAAAAATGTAGTGGTATTGGTAATGTCACAAAAATGTTATTAAGAGCATAATTGGAACATTTTAGTGATTATCACATTTTTATTTGTTGTCTAGTTCATTTTGGTAATAGTATTTAACATTTCATGGTAGAAAAGTAATGCACCAAATTTACAAGAAAAATAATAGAGGAAAATGTAATTTCATGAGTTTGGACCTTTAGTTGAAAGTTGTGTCATCTTCTGTGTGAGCACATCCTTTACTATGTTTTTTTCCTATGATGTTTTATCCTCACTACATTTTTTCCTTTCTATATTTTATCCTCGTTATGTTTTTCAATCTACATTTTTAACCTCTATGTTTTTATCCACTACTTTTTTGATGGATTAAAAAACATACTTCATGAATCTAAGGTCACCCAAAGAGAAAATTATATGACATTTCCAAGTGAAGAACATGAAAAAGAGTATCATGGGTTAGAGGCCCAATGATTATAGTTAAATAAATGGTGCCCTGATATTCTTGATCCTCTTTATCAAGTGTTTTGATAGTAATGGTATGTAGATGAATATCTATTATTGTGTAGCCCAAGTAGTTGACCAACTTTAAAGTTATAATATTTAGCCTTAAACCATTATATATGAGGACTCATTTAATTTTATGCCAAGAAATTATTACTTATATATAAAGTTGTTTAATATATAAAGGTCCAAGGGATGACATATATATTTGATCAAAATTAAGTTGTTGGCACAGAGCCAAATGACTCACAAGTGTTTGAAATTTATCAGACACAATGTCACTTGGGACCTTAGATTGACTCAAAATATCATTCAATATGTTATTATGGACATTTAATGCATGTAGAAGATCTAAAATAGAAATTTGTGTTAGTGTATTTTATAATTATTCCATATTATCGTAAGGTTTGTTATTAAATAGGAACAATCAGCTTAGTTTTTGGAGGAAGAGGGGTTTAAACAAAAATTTTGAGGAAGGTGTAGGACCTCAAATGGTAATTTTAGAACTTCAAGGCATGGTTGCATAACCTCAAGTTGATGAGGGGTTACTATAATTAGAAGAAGGTGAATGAGGACCTAGAATGGTAACTCTAAATTTTCAATTAACATTAGGGCTATTACAAGCTAAAGGAATATTATCAACAAATGGAGGTGGAAGTCCTAAAATCGATGGTGAAGGTCATTGGGTACTATTAAAGGTTGACTTAGGGTTAATCTTAATGGGAGTTAAATTCCCACTAGTAATGTGACCTATGATATTGTCGTAGTCATAAGGGATATTATTATAGTCAACTTGAGTATAATTGGCATCTTAAACTTGATTTTGGTTTTGTTGTTGTTGATTTTACTTTTAATTTTGATTATTAAGAGGCTTATTCTGGTTTTGGTTTTTAGCTTGATATTGATTTTAGTTTTGATTTTTATTGGATTTATGTTGTGGAAAAGGGTTTTGGTAAATACTCAAATTCTAATTAGAGGTCATGGACACATTGTCAAAATCTATTTCATCACTTTCAATCAAATATTGGATAAGATGGTGAAGCTACATGCATCTATGAATAGAATGACATTTAATCCCATGATAATCACAAAATCCATTTTCCTAAAACTAGTTAGGTTTAGGTTAGTTTTTTGGAAATGGTTTTGACATTGGACAAATGATCATGTTAGCAGTAGCTAGCTTTTGGAGAATCATCTCAATAGGATCTCCAAGATCACTAAAAAATCTATTATGATAATGACCTCTTCTTGAAGGGGGTATTTATAAAGTGAGAGGTTGAATAGGTGGGTTTACTTAAACAAGTGGTGGTTGTATTGTTTGCACATGTCAGAATTAAGTTACCCCATTTCCTACAACATTTTTGTTCATGCTGAATGGTTTAGGCTTCTCTAATGTACTTAGTTGTTCTTGTGTATGAGCTTGTGTCTAAGCCTTGTTCTAAACTTGGTTTTGAGAGTAAATATTATTTACCCTTTTGTTGATAAGGGCTTAATGAATCTATATTCCCTTAATAATGATATCTTCAAATGTGTTAACACAATGAAGTCTAAGATTATAATTAATGTCAAATTATAGATTGGTAGTAAACACTATGTCTAATTTCTTTTCAAGGAAATTATGTAAAAATTGGCTAACCAATGCAAGCCACTATTATAAATAGCTAGCAAAACTTTATCCTCCCTATTTTCTAGCCTGACATAAGTCAACCATAATCATCTCATGTTCCACATTATAAGATAAGTATCACATGAATTTATCTAATAAGTCATAAAAAATATCAACGAAATTCTTAAGTAGATTAATGAGCCATTTTACGACTTACCCATCCAAACTATATGGAAACAAATGAAGTAGGTACACATTGTTATATGCAACCTCTTCACATGTGATGAATAACTCTTTTAGATGCTCATTTGGATCACCTTTCCTTTTGTATTTATCAAAGTTATGCATCTCAAAATGATGTGAGAAAGGTACCTAAATATATATCATATCAAAGTGATAAGAGAATATGTCATCTAGTTTTTATTTATTTATCTAATTCCCTACTTGCATGGTAGAAATTGCATCTTTCACCTCTTACAAGTCTTGGTAAGTGGGACTAAAATGAGGAGTAGGCACATGTTTTTGGGTATTCAAATGAGGTTTTGTTTAACCTAGATAAAGAGGTGGTATGGAATATTATGTAATTTTTACTCAATTGGTTCTACCAGGAATATTCACCCTTTGATTAGGGTTGTGTTGTTGATAGGTTTTTTTATTGATATGGCACTTACTATTGAGTGTAGAACTGATTTGAAGGGAATTGAGGTATAAATAGATGAATGGTTTATTGGTTATTTAAAGGTATTTTCTAGGAATGAAAGGGAACCTATGATTGATTGGTAAGGATTTATTGTATGAAATGAAATTGTTATTGGTTAAGTGGAGTATGTTCACTTAAATAAATACATTATCAGTTAGACAACATCAACTAAAGATTATCTACCACTTCTTGTGGTGATATATTAGTTATTAATTGTTAAAGTGGAGGATTGGTTTCCACCAATTAAGGTGAAGAATTGGTTATCCCCTATTGAGGTGGAGGATTAGTTGGAATATGTACAACCAATTATTATAGACTAGGCTTGTTCACAATGTATTATTGAGATGTATTTAGGACATTGGAAGAAAGGGTTTGTTGAGAAGTTGGAGGAATGTTATGTTGGGTCACAAATGGTTCTTGATATGGGTTAAAATGTACTAGTTTTGAGTTGTCAATCATGTGTTGGGATGAATAAATGGGATGATTTAGATTGGTATCAATTACAAGATTACTTTTGGTCATATGTGTGTTAAACAATTTTTCAAATAATATGGTGTTAGAAAACGGCTCAAGGTTTGGTGAAAAATGGAATAACATATCTATTGGTTATTTAGTTAGACAATTGTGATTTATTATTATGGGATTTCAAATTGAGATAGTAGTTAAGGAGTTAACTAAATTATCCAAGACTTGACTAGCCTATTATATTTAAGAGGCAATCAATTGGCTTTGTGTAGGAGGGTCAACTAGTTGGCCCTTTCCTTTGTTAGACACTACTAGGGCTTGATTATAAGCTTTGACAAAACTTTGATCTTGGTTAGAAGTGTATTTTTTCTATAATAATGTAATGGGTATCTTTTTAGGGGTTTTAACCAATTATCATAAGTCATACATGATAAAACTAATGGGAAATTTATCACCTACTTCTAATAATCTTATGAGGTGTTCATCTTTATCATCGATGAGTTGTTGTGTAAATTGATCATATATATATATATAACACTAGTTGGTGTATTTACAATGTACATTCGATTATATCTATGTTCTATATCAAATGGTACATGTGTAAGGTATGATTGATATTACCCTTGTTTGGAATTAGGTGGTATTATTGGAAGGTATGAGTTATGTTGTTCAAATTTAGTATTAGATGGCATAGAAAGGTAATGTTGATCTTCCTCATCCTCTACATAGTGTTCATACCCACATGGGTTATAAAATACCTCTTCATCAGATGAGGTGTTATAGATATCCCCACTAAATGTATACTTCAACATGTCTAGGTTTATAATATTTGTTTTGAAATAGGTTTGGATACTTGTAACTCGTCTTAATTTGGTTTTCAAGTGAAAATATTCAATATTATAATTTGATCTTGACTTAAAAACATTTTTATATTGAAAGCTTGACATTTTGAATAAATAAAATAAACTTGATTGCTTAAAATAGCTATTAATGCTTCACTTTGTGATCATGGAGACCTGAGGGATTTGGAATTTGAAATTCATGAACATTGGAACAAAGTTGGTTTTAAATAATATTGAATAAAAATTAAACTAGGCTTTGATATTTGACCTCCCAAAGGGGTTGACTATTTGTTGACCTTAGACAAGTTTAACCTTGACTTTAGAAAATAGCTGACTTTAGTTGACATTAGAACATAGTTAAATTTGGATGACCTTGGAATAGTTTGACTAGAAGTGGAATAACACTGATGATATAATGACATAATTTAAACAATAATTTGGATTTTGGTCATAAATTGGTTTGAAATTTTAATTAGGATTAGGACTAGGCCTTGATTGAAATTAGACATCTTAATGGCATGGTTTAGACAAGAAAGGTAGGCACTTGGACATTTTTAACATAGTATGAGTAACTTTTGACCCAAAATTTTGGTAGAGTAATACCTCATCATGTGAGTATGCATTGCAGTATGTTTGGACTTTGGACTTGGTCTATTTTTGTTAGATTTGGTTTCAAGTGTAAACAAGGTTTTGACACAATAATCAATCATCAACACACAAACATTACAAGGCAATTCTAATAACTGACATGAGTTTACATCACATTCATTTGATCCTTTCATATACTTTCCTTGAGAGAGGATTATAAAATTTAATATTATTTAAATAATTAATGCCATTATCGATGGTGTTTAAATTCTACCCTTCTCTCAAAAGGTATGTATGAGTAAAGCAATCTTTAAGGGCTATTACTTTTCCACCCCCACATCAATGAATGATCTATGGAAAAAGATGGTTTTTAAAGTTTTACTTGGATTTATAGATGATCTTGATATACCTTGAATTAAATGGGCACAAAAATCCATAAGTTAAATGATGAGATTTAGCGATCCATTTTTCAAAAGGTCTTGTCCCTTCATGACCACTTCATTTGTAAGATTTTAATGAAGTGATATCAAAAAAATCAAGCTATCAAAAAGGTCTTGTCCCTTTATGATAGATTTTAGGGGATGAAATCCTAGTCACCACACCCTAAGGCCTTGTGAGAAGGCAATGAACTCTACCTCGCACAATCAAATAAAAAGGAAGATGCTACTATTCTTATTGATAGGATTCCCCTAACAAGGTAAGTAAAGAGCATAATAGGCTAATCTTTAAGCTATAAAAAATAGGAAGCTTATATTTCTAGGTCACCTAAAAGGAAAGATCATACATGCAAATAAACTCATAAGATGCAACTTGCAAAAAGTAAAAAATTGTGAAAGCAAGAAGGGAAATGACTAAATAATAAGTTGTTTTTAGAACCCAATTTGAAATATGAATACATTTTAAGCCCATATCAAGATGTGTTGAAAATAAATGTGCCTTTTTTAGAGTCTAAGATCCAATTTTTGGTCAAGCTATTAGACAAGAGTGATTAGTAGTTTGAAAAGTGGGTTTTGGACTCAACAAGGAAGTTAAAATAAAACTTGTTTAACTCTCAATTTTTTTTGGTAGAGGGAAAAACAACCATTTCTCAAGGTGAAACTATCATTTTTGAAAATAAACCATAAATATAAGCTTAGTGAAACCATTGATGAAATCAATGAAAGTGTCAAAAGGTGAGACCACTGAAAAGTAAGAAGAAAGTAAAAACTTACCCAGAGCAAAACTGATGAATCATAAAATGAAACTGCCAAAGAAATTAGCAAAAATACAAAAAAGGTGAAATCATCAATTATGAAAACTTGTAAAATGACAAAATATTTAAAAATAGAGAGAATAAGAATTGATTCTACAATGAAAACACCCAATTATGATTTTTTAAAATTATTGACTCATAGGGCAAAATCATTGAAGAAATCACCAAAAATGCTAGAAAGGTGAAATCATCAATTATGATGGCCTATAAAATGATAGAAAAGATTAAAATATAAATCAAAATCATCAATTATGTACTAAAACCATTGATTGTTTGGTATTAAAACCATTGATACTCAAGGGAAAACTATTGATGTCACTTGGAAATAATTTTTCAAGTTTTAGAGGAAAAATGAGAAGAATTAGTCAATTTTTTAATTAATTAGTTCACTAAGGAGGATGAATAAGGCCTTAGAATGTTTTTAGGGTGTATAAGGGTCCCACCAGGTGTTCTATTATGTAGATTAGGAATCTAAAAGAGGCTAGTCCAATCTTTAGTGAATAAAATCAAAAAAATCTTGTGAAAATAACATCTTGATCCTAATCGCTAGGGTGAGCAATGGTAAACTAGAAACAAATGTAAAATAAGAGATAAAACTAAGTTTATACCTTCCTTGGAGATTTAATTGTAAACAAAAATGAAAAAAAGCTTGAACTCTACTTGTGAACTAGTAGTCTTTAACAATGTTGATTACACGTGGGCAACATCTCTCCTTGTTCAATTGAGGTTTTGCCTTGGCTTGGTATGAGAATGTTGAAGCTCTAGTGTGATTTTGGCATGGTAAGTTTATTTCAATAGAACTTGTCTATAATGGATCTGAAGGCTTCAATTTATAGGATTTTGGTATGATTTTTAACCATTGATCTGAGATCAAGATCAATAGTGGATGATGAACCCTCCAATTCATGATTATATACATGGAGTGTGTAAGACATTCCATTTAAGACCTTTTTAGAGTGTGGAAGATATTTGGAAGGGAAATGTAGTCATTGGTCCTTTTGGAATGTGTAAGATAGGTGTAAGAGGAAGAGTGTGTGGTAGGGGTGTAAGAACTTGCTTGCAGTCCTTCCCTTTCCCATTAACTTCTTTAAGTGACACCACCAATGTTAGGTAATGAAGCACTTTTGATTTTAGGAAAATAGATAATTCTAAGCTCATGGAATTTTCCATTAGAGGAGTGATTAGGATAATTAATCAAGGTGATTAATTGGTAATTAGAAGAATGTTGCACTTACAATGTTCTTTTATCAATCAAATATTCATTTAATTATCCTATAATAATGTTTACAAAGGGTTGTTTTGATTTTGGATGTATTTAATCAAATAAATATTGTGATATGATCCATTTCCCCAATTAGGGATGTGTCATTGTGATTTTAGGTTAAAATGGTAGTTGTGTAGGTAATTGAATCAATTGGTGATTTTTGGTTAAATTTATGTGTGATTATATAAAGTCACTCTTGATTATAGTTTAGACATGAAAGTGATTAAAATTAATTGTCTACATGCATTATTATTTTGCATTGCACTTTCAATATTTAAAAAAATTGCATAATTCTACACTATAGTAGTATATTATGAATTTGAATAATTTAATTGGCTTGATTTTTAGAGTACTTACTCTTTGTGTTATTAGTATGATATCTTCTTTAATACTTATTTCCAAAATGGGTTAAACATTTAGTGAACCTAACTTTTGAGTCTTCTTTGTGCAACCATAACTTTCTTTAAGATTCTCACTTTTTTAAAATAACATTTTGTATATTTATTTTTATTTCATATTTTATTACAACATGGCTCAACATTATGTGCATACCAAAGCTAAAATTCAATCCCATTTCATGAACATATTTTTCAAATAAATCATAACCTATGAGCAATAGGAGTCATATATTTTCCATGCCATTAATATTGAGCAAAAATAATCCAAAATGTTAAATTATCATTATTGCAATATCAAATTAGAAACTTTCCCCAAACTAAGTGAACAACAATAGGCATGTTTGATAACTTTTAATGCCCCACCTACCCTTAAGGTTATTAATATTCATCATCCTTCTACCTCTATTCAATCATGGATTATATTGGATACCACAACCCATGTTATTAGTAACCAATGACATAGGTCATCTAATCATGGAGATATTGAACATGTTCCTTCTCCACAAAACATAACATATTTAACTATGATTGAGCCTAATATTCCTTTATTCAATCATACTAAATGTTTCCAAGTTTGTAAAGGTATCATGGCTTCCTTAAAAAAATCCAATTATGTGAACATTTCTTCATCCAAAGAGTTATAACTAAGCAAAGTCCCTTTATTTTAGAAATCTGGCAATAAATATACATTTGTCATGCCTTAAATTCAAAAGAGAATAAATTAAAACTCTTTGATACATGTTTTAAAACCTTAACAGTTATTATTGGTCAACTCATGTTTATGATGAATACCATAGGATATATCTAATGGAAATTTACAATTCTCAATCTAAAAATGTTATCATGCAATGATAATATTAATAATAATGTTGTTAAAGATCAACCTCTTACAAAAAGTGTATTTGAATATCTTTATCTGCAAGAATTCATCTTACCCATGTTACCTTTAATCTTTGGTCATGAAGATCCTTCCAACCATGTATTTCAATATGTATATTATTTTGGTCATTGAGATAAGGATGAATGCTTATTGTTAAAAACTGTCTATATAAGCCTAACACAATAAGCTTGGAATTGGTTCCATGGTCTTACCAATGGTTCACTATCCACTTTAAATAAATTTAAGGACATTTTCCTTTAAGATTTTAATAAACATAGTGTTCCAAAATCAACATTAGAACATTTTCAAACTTTAAAGAAACATAATGATTAGTTTCATCAGGATTATGTTATCTAATTTAAGAATGCATCACACACTTTAACATTTAAACCTTAAAATTTGGAACTAAAATTAATATTTAGTAAAGTTGTTATTTTTCCACTTATATAAATAACATTACATAATAATTATACTTATTTTGATATCCTATATCTATAATTTGACAAGTATGCATGTGATCTAGTCAACAACAGCAAAAGATTAAATGCCATTTGTTTCAAAACCAAAAGTTTTGTTAAATATGTGTATAACTAATTTAACTTTTAAGGGATTTATGGTGTGTAAAACCTTAGGTTGTTAAAGGGTTGTAACAATAAATCATGAAATAAATATGCAATAAATATATCCACTAACTTATATAATAATTGACCTAATCTGATTATTCTTGAAATAAAAATTAACTACACAAAGATGTATTTAGCCATAAAATAACTGAGATGGGTGAATGATAGCATAAAACTTGGTATAAGAGTTATATAGAGTGTCATAAACTAGGAATATGTCTCATAAATCTTTCTAGATTGTAGCATGGTCCTTTGGATAGCAGCACACTATGCTAGTGTCTTTAGGGGTGTGTCGGTATCCTTTTACAAAAAATATTGTGAACTTATGGATATGCCTTCACTTGAGTCTAATATGCCTATGTCTATGTGGATGAACCCTGATTCACTATTTGTGACCTATTTTTGATTGATTTAGAAGTGAAACCCTAGACCTCCATATTGTTAGGGTATTTAAGGATCACAAGTACAAAAAGTGTGATGCTGGTTAGGCTAGACATGATCTCAACACCTTTCTATGTTGAGATGTTCTTACATACCAAAACCTTAAGAGGGGATCAAGCCCGTTGTAGTTCTTAAAATCTAAGTGTTGATGAAATTATAACTATATGCTAGTATGAGTGTTAGTTTGAGTGTTTTTTAGTGTGATTTGAGACTAGAAAGTTGAGTAGTATGAGTTTAGGATTATTGTAGATGGTTATATGTAGAATTATGATATAATAGGGACCAATGAACTTGGTTTTCATAGTTATTTTCTAACCTTGTTTGTGTATATTTGCATCTAATTTTCATTTAGTGGGTAAAGGGATAAAATTGGTGTATACATACTGATCTGGTGCTTATTGAGATGTGGAATAGGTTTAGGTTAACCCTAAAGTGTCTTAAAAAATGGAAATATCCCTGTTAGAGGAGAAAAGAGGTAAGGGATAGTAGCATGGTCCTTAGGTCACTATAAATATTTAAATGTTTTTATATTTTTTGAGTATGTTATATTATTTTTATATTTTTTGAATATAATCTATGTAAAAGAGGAGAGATACGCATAACTGATGAGTCTTACAAGAGACTTGTAATCAATGTTTCCTATATCAAAGAGAGGAAGAGTGATTATGGGTGATGTGCGATGAGGTATCTTATATCAAAGAATTGAATGTACTAAGTGATTTGTAGCTAAAATATCTATGAAGTGGGGATATAAATCTATGGACCTGATTGAATAGGCCCATGAAATATGGAGCACATGAAAACCCATCTAGTAGAAGAAGTTTTAACTAGAGTATATTTTCTACGTTGTAACATTGATCCATGTGGTAATGGGGTAGAGGGAGGCTCTCTATATTTCACATCATGTCTCTAACTTAGGGGTCTCTCTAATAAAGGTATCCATGGTAGAGTATACATATATGGTAATGTTGTAGGAGTATACCTCACATGAACTAGTGAATCAATTGATATCTAAGGTGTGTTAACAAACTCTGTGTTTAGAGCTATAACTAGTGATTATTGTATAACTAATTATGGAATAGGTAAAGGATACTCATATGAAAGGTCCTCAACTATAACCACCTAATTAACATGTATACATTTGAGACATCTATGTATGTTGGATGGAATGTATCAAAGTTGGTGTACTAAGGCCTACCTAATAACATATCAAATTTGTCAAAACTAAGTGTGATTATGATTATAATGGCCATATGTGTGGGCCCAACCTATAATGGAATTATAGTCTCCCTGATGTAGCTCTAAACATGGACACTAAAACCATGAATAATTATATTTGTTTGAGAAATATCCTACTTAGAATAACCCCAATATTGTATAAATGTGATATTACACATGTTAACTCCCGACTCATTATCAACCATGACACTCTAAATAGGATGATGATCATGTAAACTCTTACAAAGAGTGCATATAAATCTAATTCATCATTGATGATCTTATAGTCTAAGAAAGTGATGAGAGGTGTAGTTGGCATTGTAGTATAATACACATCAATGATATTATTTAGAAGGTGTGTATCCACTATATGAGTATGATAATATGCTAGTGGTGGGTATGCTTGATATGTATAATGACCACATGAAGTGCCTATTGTCTTATTATTTGTATGATTTAAAAATAGATCTAAAACATTTTCAATGCTTTTTTTTTTTTGTGGTTTAGGTGCCTCTATAGGAGTGTCAACATCAATGATATTATCATCTATCAAATATTGTATGTTATGTCATAAATTGATGCATTTATTTATATTATGGCTTGAAGCCCTGTGATAGTAATAAAATGCATTAGAATCATAGTTATTTAGAAGAGGCATAGTTGTATTAACCTATTTAATTAGAGGGAGAGATATGATGTTACATTCCATGAGTTGTTGGAGAACACGTGTTAGTGATACAAGAAGATTTGTAAAAAGAGTCCTTGGAGGAGCTGATAAAACCATGTGAGGAGCTAGATTTGAGGCTACATTAATTTTTGTCTTTTGATCATTATTATTTCCATTTGGCCTCACCTTTATAAGGACTTATCATAACTATTATTAGTTTAATTTGATCTAGTTGTGTACTTTAACATTCCCATGGAAAGAAGCTTGACTTCCCACTCTTTCACTATATGGCACAAATATGTGAATGATGGAAACTTATTGAATAGGATAGTTTCATTTAATGTCTAAAATAAACTTTTCTTGAATATTTATTGGTGTTATCTATCCTTCATGGGGATATTAATATTTTTTAATATAATTTTATATCATAAGACATATTCAGCTATTATCTCATTATATTTTTGTTTTAGTTAAGAAAATTGAGCCTAGGAAACCTTATCATTGATGTTGATCAAAAATCATGCCAAAAACATATCTTCCAATGCATTAAATGTTGATGGACTGATTAGGAAGATAATAAAACCATTGTAATATATAATCTTTTAAATTGTGAGGGAACAACTTAGCGAGGAGCCAATAATTGGACACATAGTCCAAACATGCAATGTGAAAATCATGTAGATGATGCTCTAGGTCACCTTTATCATCATACAAATTAAGCTTGGGTGTCATAGATCTAGATGGAAAAAGAGTTAGCACTATATGTTGTGGCAATGGTGTATGTATAAGAACATGAGAATCCAAGTCATGAGATGGCCTAGTGGTACCATACTCAATATGTAACACCTTGGCCTATAGAGAATGGATCTCATACATGAGGGATTATACATTTAGAGAGGAGGCATGCATTTTATACATAGGAGGTGTTTCCACTAGTGAAGGTTATTAGGTTATAATTGGTTATTATAAAATCTAAGTTGCCCTCATAGTAGGTGTAATTATATTATCATATGTGGGGTTAGAAGATTAACCAGCAGTGGACTTGTGAATCTCTTTGTGGAAAATATGGATAAAGTCATCTTTCATATATGAATCTTGGATATGAAATTTTATAATTGTCTCTTATTAGTCTCATCAAATCAGTTATCAAATTCTTCCATTATAGGTTTGAAAGTAGGAAAACAAAATGTTGTGTATTTTAAACCTTTTAAGAAATTTAATCTATGAAATATTATAAAAATAAATTAATAAATCAAATCTGATATTTTGGAATTAATGTCTAACCATAGAAAACATAAGGATACAAACCTTAAGAGAATATAATTTTAGGGTTTTTTAAGTATTTTTATTAATTTGAGTTCACCAAATGATTTAACTTTTAAGTAATTAATAACATGTAAAACCCTAGGTTGTTAAAGTGTTAAAACATTAAATTAGGGAAGAAATATGGAGTAAGTATAACTACTACCTTGTACAATAATTAACCTAATCTTATTATTCTAAAATAGAAATAAACTACATAAAAATGTACTGAGTTGGAAACTAACTAAGATGGGTGGATGATAGGATGAAACATGGTACAAGAGCTATATAGAGTATCATAAATTAGAAATAGGTCTCAAAAATCTTACTAGATAATAGTGTAGTCTTCTGGATAGTAGCACATTGCATTAGTGTCCTCAGGGGTGTGGTAGTGTCCTTTTGTAGAGAATATTATGAATGTCTAGATATGCCTTCCCCTAAGTCTAATATACCTATGCATGTGTGAATGAACCTTGATTTTCAATCTATGACCTATTTTTGACTAATTTGGAAGCAAAACCCCAAACCTTTATGTTATTAGGGTATTTGAGGAGCACATGTAGAAAAAGTGTGATGTTATATGGATAGGATATACATGACCTCAACACCCCATTGTGTTGAGATTTGCCTACATACCAATACCTCAAAAGGGTATCAATTCTAATTTAGTTCTCCCAATATAAGTGTTGGTGCAAGTGTAAGTGAAAGTGAATGTGAATATGAGTATCATCTTGAGTGTGACTTGAGACTATAAATTTGAGTAATCTTAGATTAGGATTACTTTATATGTCTATATACATAACTAGGGTAAAATAGGGAATGACCTTAATTTTCAAAACTTATTTCTAATCTTGTTTGTGTGTATTTGCATCTAATTTCCATCTAATGGGTAAAGGGATAAAAGTGGTGTATATATTGATTTGGTGCTTGTTAAGATGTGAAATAGGTCTATAATGACCCTAATATGTCTTGATAAATGTAAATATGTTCATTGGAAGAGAAAAGAGATAAGGGATAGTAGTGTGATCCTTAGGTCATTAACACAATACACTACTGTCCAAAGGGTTATGATAATGTCCAGGTGCTAGAATTTGGTGCAATATGGGCCTAGATACCTAAGAGATGGAGTAGGACTCCTTTATGTATAAATATCAATGGTTTAGATTCACATGAAAGCTGGATAAGGATAGAAAAGTCCCTAAGATAGGTCTAGGGATAAGTTAGGGATAAGGTGCTCTCAAGTGACACTCATTGCACTCAAGTGACATTTTATATGACAAACAAAAAAAGAGAATCTCTAGAAGATTATAATGTTAAAAATAAGTGCATTCCAATTCCTTATGTGGAATATTTCCAAAAATAAACTAATTATTTGATGCTATCAAATGACTATGTTACATAATCAATCAAAATTTTGCCACACTAGGATATGGTCAATCCTTTTGTTGATGTTATTATAAAATCATATTATTAAATTACCCAAAACTAGAATCAAGAAACAACATATCTTCTAAATAATGAAGGAAAATTCTTTTGTTTTTATCATTGAATTACATGACATGATCCAGATAATTATACTACATTATGTGAATAAATTCAAAAGTACAAGCATGAGAGTATCATTTGCATAATAAAAAATCAAAAACTTTTTACTATTGTTTTAACCCTAAATTTAGATAAGGGGATATATAGGGTTAAGAAGGGGTATTATATTAACTTTCACACAAGGATGGTGAACTAACCTAATAAGCTTGCCAATTAACATAAACTTAGATAAATAATATTGTAAAGTTATACAATTGAGATTGCTAAAAATAGTAAAGTACAACTATTAATTGATATTGTAAAGAATAGGGAAAAATGATACATAGTTGGTTTATCATGCTCATGCAAGTCCAATCTATAATAGGCTAGAAGTGGACTAAAATATGATCTTTTAACATTCATCAAATTTTATGAATATTCTCTTTATGGCCTCAGATGTCCTCGGATCTGGATAGTTATGTTGATGTAGGTGTATGACTTCAATACAGGTGTTATATATAGAATATCGATTAGATCTAGATGTAACCAACTGGATCCTTCAATGTTCTTTATTTCTTTTCTTTTGATGTATACAAATTACATGCATAATCTATCACTTTTTATCAAATGATCAAACCCTATCTTTCTCACCCTTGGAGTGATTATGATACAAATGGGTTTGTGGGATCATGGTTTAGATCTTCCCCAAGGACCCCTTTATCAATGGGTGTTGTCTACATAGCCAATACTTTGAATATGGCCTCAATTTTATGTAGTTTTCCCCTATGTGTTGGCTTATGTGTGCATAAGGATGGCTAAGCAATGATATGCAGTGACCTAGCTTATAACTTAGAAAATATGGCTCATAAACTAATATTTGAATGCTCCATAATTATGGGAATACTAATCCTATGACTAATATATAAATAGGTATGAATATGGTAGGTTTTCTCAATTAAATTCATGATCGAGTGTTTCTTGGTAAGTTGCCTTGTGAGTTTATGATAGTTGCTAGGTGAAGAATAAATGAGGGTTGATCTTGTATATATACCAATATTTTTTATAAATATCATGCATTAAAACACTTAGGCCAAATTTTAGGATACACTTCATTTTCAAATTAGATGACTTTTTTTCACTTGACACTATGTAGGAAAGGTGGACACTTGCATTAACATAAGTGTCTGCCTAAGACACAAGAATCTAGGAAGCTATAAAATAGGTATAAGTCCAAAACTAAGAGTGGAAGATAATGATTAGGTTTAGATATTTTGCATAGTATAAAAGGCCTAGTCATTAGAATAGTAATTATCTAACTAAGAGATAATAAATTTAGGCAAAAGAAGATAGTGAATTCCAACTTTTTGGAAATAGGTAGGTCTATAACTAAAAGGCGCAGCCGTGATAGGTATTTTCTAAATTGTACAAGACTAGAGTACTACATAAATAAGATTTGAATATCTATAATTCACCCCTTTAATCTATCAGTGAAATATTTAGTTTACAATAAAGAAAAGCATACATGGGTGTGTATAACACACCTTTTATGTGTGAACCAAACTTGAGTGCTTTTCTAGTGACTAACTCGCAACCAAGATGATGTTACAATATATAATAAATGTATGAAATCTGAAATTTAAATAATTTGAAATGCTTAAAAGTAGAAAGATCAAGATTAGAAGTACACTTCTATGTTTATTCAACCATATTACCTTTTGACAAATTGATTTGAAATGATGCCTCATTATGAATTATTGAATATGAGATTAGGAAAAATATGAACCTATAAGTGTATATATAGAGAGAGATATATTGGAGAACACATTCCCCCAACCTTGATGTAAAGGTGAGTTATAACATGTCCATTAATCTTATTTCATCTCAATCATGCAACTCAAATATATGCATGATATAGTGAGTGTGATTGATTTAATCAACTCACAATATATATTTAGTGATGATGGATTTTTTAATAATATCCAACCTACAAGTTTGGTAAATTTAGTTGATTTAATCAAGTCTAACTTATAATTTTGGTAATATTAAGTGATTTAATCTACTCAACCTTCCAAAATTGAACCAATTACTAGAGTAGATTGGCTTAATAACAATTCATAAAATTCCAACCTAATTATAATAATAGTCCATAATAGTATTAAAAATCTATAGTATATTTGATTTTATAATTTTAGGTGCCCTTTACATGGCATATGCACCTCATATATGTATTAAGATGGAATCTGGGTATAGTAACAATAACAATGTATAAAATATTTCCATAAATGTGTATTTGAATCATATACTATGAAATTTGGTGAATCTAAAATTGGTGCCAGTGTGAACATGTTTCCATAACATGCCCCCATTGTAATTTTTACAATCTAAGAACTAGTTTACATATGGATAACATGTTCACATAGCATTCCCCCACTAAAATTTGGAGAATCTAAAAACTAGTATAAATGTGGAGAACACTTTTACATAACATTCCCCCACTATAATTTGGAGATGTTGAGTACTGAACAAGTGTGAATGTGTAGAACATGTTTACATAACATTCTCCCATTATAATCTAGAAATGTTGAGTATTGAATAAGTGTGAAATTATATAACATGTTTACATAACATGCCCCCATTATAATTTGAAGATGTTGAGTATTGAATAAGTGTGGAGGTCATGCATTTTTGACATGCCCCCACTATAATTTGAAACTATGAAAGTGTGGAAGTCATGCCTTTATGACATGCCCCCCACTGATATGCCCCTCTCTTTTGAGTTAAGGGAATCTAGTGGTTACCTCACCTCAAAAGCATAAGATAATTATATAATTTGTGTATTTATCATGTAACATATATGGGTAACATGATGTTTAACCCTAAAATCTATGTAAAGGAAAATCCAGGGTTAAAGGGGTAGAGATAGCCTAGGGAAAAACTTCAATAAAACATATGCTATATTTATTATGTTGAGATGTTAAAGATAGAAAGCATAATTATGCTATATATTGAAATAATAATGAAATAAATATACTTACCTAGATATAATGTTAATTATTAATACAGGTTTGGATTTGGAACAAGTAGAAAGTGGACTGGATCTAGACTCCAAAATAGTCACCTAATTTTAAAAATTGTACTTTTGTAACTACAGATACTTATGTTGACCTAAGATAATTATGTTGACATTATTGTCTAACTTAGATGCAAGTATCTAATATAAAATACCTATTAAAATAGGATGTGACCACCTAAATGCTTTTGGATTTTATGTCACCTTCACTCTAGTGTATTTAGATCTAGGTCATTACTTGTTACTCCTTTTAAAATAGAAAAAGCCTAGTTCTTCATCATCATATTAGTTGTGGTAAAAATGGGTTAGTGGTCACATGGTGTTAATTTACCAAAAATATGCATCTCCTAATGATCACTACCTATATAAACAATACTCTAAAGAGGAACTTATACTTATGTAGTTGTCCTCTACATGCCAGCTTGTGTGTGAATCATGTAATGTTTGATAAGCAAGAACAATAATGACCTAAATTGTAACTTAGAAAATATAGCTCTTGGGTCATTCCTTAAATAGTTTAGACTTGTAGATGTGTTTTCCCTATGTCTAATATGGAAATAGGAGAAAATAGGGAAGTTTTTCTAACTTGAGTGATTGATATAATGCTTTTATTAAGTTGACTTAGTCTATCTAGGTATTTTCTAAGTGAGGAATGAATGAGGAGTGATCTTATATTTATACCAATCTATTTGGATAATATCTTGCATCAAAGTACTTAGGATAACCTTTAAGATAAGTTTAATATGAAAATTGGATAAATTTAGGGCACTAGACAATTGTATTGTGATAACACACTTGTGTTGACTATGATTTTGATTGGGACACTAGTGTTTAGGTAGTTAGAAAATAGGTGCAGGTCTAGAACTTATAAAAATGGAAGGTAAGAATTTTTATAGCATTTTAGGCAAGATATCAATTCTAAATCATCAAAATAACATTGGTCAGACTAATAAAAAAAGTAATGAGGCATAAATAGATAGTATATGTAAGCTTTTTGGTAGTGGAAAAGGTCTAGAAGCTGAAGATACATCCATGATATGTATTTTCCAAGTGCACAGGATTGAGGTGCTATATAATTCAAAAATAGTGTCTACATTTCCCCCAACCCTTAATCTAGTAATGAAATTACTAGTTCAAAGGAAAAGGAATGTGTATTTAGGTGTGTATAACACACTTCACCTTTACTTGAGTCTAGCTTGAGTGTTTTGTTAGTGACTATTGTCAATTTTTCCCCCATGAATCAAATTATCACCCTATCATTTGAAACTTAGCATATCTAGTCTTAAGAGTTCCTTAAGATGATGTATTTTGTGCCCTAATGATTCCCTAAAATTTTGGTGTGTTGGTTCCAATTATTATCTACAGATATAAGCCTTCAAAGATGATAAAAAAATGACTTGAGCAAGCCTAAAAGAGCTAGACCATCATCAAGAAGTCACATAAAAATAGACTGGTCAATTCATTTGTTCATTTTATAAAAATTCTTAGAAATCCTCTTAGGTCAAAATAAATGCATGGATATGAAGTTATTCTTACCTTGAACATTCTCTATAAAATTTGTATCTTGATGAGTTTGTTATCTCAAGATATAAAATTTTAAATTTAATAATGAAAAATGAAATAGGCACGTAGATGTTAAGTTCAAGCCTCATAAAATATATATTGGAATTTAAATTATCAAGATAAATGGTCAACATTCATTCATATCAAATATCTAATAGTGAGCAGTGATCTAATAGATGTTAGTGGGTCCCAAGATATAATAGCATGCATTCAATCATACCATCAAGATCAATGGTGAGCATCAAGTCAAAAGGTCAACATAAGTGAGAAGTTAAAAAATGGCAAGATCTTGGGTGTCTTAATAGGGATCCAATGTCAAGCATCAACTTACAGATGTTAATGGGTCTAGGTAAATCAATGGTTTCTATTCATTCATACATAGAGATCTAATGGTGAGCAATGAGTCAAGATGCCAGTGTATCTCAAAGACAAATAAGAAGTTTTCAAGTGTCTCAACCATGTTAAACTGGTAGAAGATCTATAGATCATGTTAATTCATATAGATAGAGATCAATGGTGCATATATAAGCTTACAATGTAGATCTAATGGTATGCAACCAAATTGATCAATGGTCAAGATTAAAAGTCGATGATTAAGTAGATCAAATATCAATTATATGTGATCACTGAGTAGATCAAGATCAATGGTTAAGATTAAAGGTTGAAATTTAGGTGGAACCAGAGAAAATATCTCAGCCAAATATATGATTATGACCTTTTCCTCTATTCTTACATGCCAAAAATGAACCAGTGAGGAACAATTGACATTAGAATAAGATCAAAATAGATTGGTTAAGCTATTGTAACTACATTAATTCTAGAAGGAGATTGAAAAAGATCTACCTAGCTATTGTAATGGATTTAATGCTAAAATTCTACTTGAAAATGACTTGATTTTTCCATTATAATATTAAGGAGCATCATGCAAGCTAGAAATAGATTGAAAAATATGAATATAGTTGTCATGGCCATTTTCTAGAAGTAGTCTTAGCATGATGATCCTTTCTTATGGAATCAACACCAAATGATCAAAAATCTTGATCATAATGACCCCTTCTCCACCATTTTAAGCATTGGTCCCCATCTCTTTCATCCATTATACTGTATATAAAAACTTCTAAGCCTTAAAATGTATCCCCTCTTTTTGGTATGACTATACTCTACCAAGATTTACACTGTAACACCTATTTTATGTAATAAATATTGAACTCTTTCATTTTTAAAGTTGATTTAAAATGTGTCTCATGAAGTCATTGATGTGGTCAAGTAAATATCTACTTTCCTTACCTCTGTCTGATTTTTCTCATTTGTATACAGTGTTTTGGTAGTTCTCACAGGTCACTCTAAGTGTATACATAGTCTGTTGGTCAGTGAAGAAGTGGATAATCTCCCTCCCATGATAGGTTGATAGCTAATCCAAGATTTTGTTTGAAATACTTATGTGAAACTAATAAAAGAGTGAATGAAGTGATCTTCTACAATATTGAACATGTCTTATAGTGTGTCTTGTGCAATTAGAAGGATCAAAACATTTGGTACATCACCTCATTTTTTGCATGTTTTTATGATCGTTGTTAATCTCTATCCCTTTTCCAATCAAGATTTATTATTAGAGATATCTTAGGTGATACATCCAATAGGAAGCTAGCCTTCTCTGGAGGTTTGACCCAATATTAGGTGACCCACAACCTAGGGTCAGTACCATATTGGAATAGGTTTGAACAAGAGGACTCAAACAATCCCCTTTACTTAGCTAGGGTGTAATCTAGACAACCAATAGTTTTGGAATGACCAATAGGACCAATCATCCTTGGGATAGTTGAAATTTGGAGCTAAGGAGAAGCACCTTTAGCAAAAAAAAAAACATCCATCATCATCTTCAACAAAATTGTGAATAAATAAAAGGTGACCCAAATTTCAAGTGCTTCATCATGGATGTATTTTTATACTATAGGTGCTTCTCCTTAGGTCCAAATTTAAACTATCCCAAGGAGGATGGGTCTCACTAGGCTTACCATAACTATTGGTGGTCTAGATTATATTTGAGCTGAGCAAAGGGGATTTTTCAAGTCCTCTTGCTCAAACCTAATCCAACATGGGACTGACCCTAGGTTGTGGGTCACCTAATCTTGGGTCAAAACTTTTGAGAAGATTGACTTCTTTTTAGATGTATCACTTAAACTAGACTTAATACTAACTCTTGTTTAGAAAAGGGAGAGAGATTGACAATGATTAATAAAAGCATGTAAAAAATGAGGTGATGCACCAAATGTTTTGATCTTTCTAATTTCAAAAGACACACTATAAGACACATTCAAGACTATAGAAGATCACTTCATTCACTCTTTGAATAGTTTTACATAATTATTTCATACAAAGGCATGGATTATCTATCAACCTAGCATGAGAGGGAAAATATCCACTTCCACACTAACTAATAGATTATATATTCACTTAAAGTGACCTATGATAACTACCAAAACACTATATAAAGGTGAGAAAACTTAGATAGAGGTAAGGAAAGAAGATATTCACTTGACAACATCAATGACTTCATGAGACACACTTTAACTTAGATTGAAAAATGAAGGAATTCAATCTTTATTTCATCAAATAGGTGTTACAGTGTAAATCTTGGTAGAGTGTAGTCATGCCAAAAAAAGGGGATCCATTTTAAGGCTTAAAATCTTATATATATATATATATATATATATATATATATATATATATATATATATATATAGTAGAAGGGATGAAAGAGATGGGGACCAATGTATATAATAATGGAGAAGGGGTCATTATTATCAATATTTTTGATCATCTGACATTGATTTCATTAGAAAGGATCATCATGCTAAGACTAATTATGTAAAATGACCATGACAACTATATCAATCCATTTCTATCCTGCATGATGCTCCTTATAATTATAAAAATGGAATCAAGTCATTTTCAAGTAGAATTTTGGCATCAAAGTCATTAAAATATTTGGGTTAATCTTTTGTAATCTCCTTCTAGCATTGATGTAGTTATAATAGTTTAACCAATCCATTTTGATCTTGTTCCAACATCAATTGCTCCTCACTGGTTGTTTTTAGCATAAAAGAATAGAGAAAAGGGTCATAATCATGTAGTTAGCTAAGATATTTACTCTCGTTCAACCTAGATTTTGACCTTTAATCTTGACTATCGATCTTGATCTACTCAATGATCACATGTCATTAATTTTTGATCCACTTAATCATCAAATTTTAATCTTTACCATTGATCAGCTTGTTTACACACTATTGGATCTTCTTTTTTAGATTATATGCACACTATTGATCTTTATTTATACAAATGAACATGATCCATAGATCTTATACTAATTTAATGTAGTTGAGACACTTGGTAGCTTCTTATTTGTCTTTGAGATATACTGACTTGTTGACTCATCACTCACCATTACATCTTTATGTATGAATGAACTTACACTATTGATCTACCTGGACCCACTGGCATCTATCAATTGACACTCATTATTGGATCCCTATTAAGACACCCAATATATTTCGACCTGTTAGCTTCTCGCTTATGCTGACCTTTTGAATTGATGCTCGTAGTTAATCACAATGGTATGATTGAACATGTGCCATTAGATCTTGAGACCCACTAACATCTTTTAGATCACCAATCACCATTGGATATTTGGTATGAATGATGCCAACCATTGATCTTGATCATTTGAATTCCAATGTCTATTTTATGATGCTTGACCTTGAGATCTATGCACCTATTTCATTCTACAGTATTAACTTTGAAGCTTTATATCTTGAGATAATAAGTTCATCAAGATACAAATTTTGTAGAGAATGTTTAAGATAGAAATAACTTCATGTCCATGCATTTATTTTGACCTGAAAGGATTTCTAAGTGTATTTATAAAATGCACAAATTAGCTAACCATTACATTTCTACATGATATCTTGATGATGGTCTAGCTCTTCTAGGCTTACTCAAGTCATTTTTTAATCATCTTTTAAGGATTATATCTGCAGATAGCAATTTCACCAAGACACCAAACTTATATAGAATCATTAGGGCATAAAAGACATCATCTTAATGAACTTTTAAGACCAGATATGCTAAGTTTCAAATGATAGGGTGATAATTTGATCTGTTGGGGAAAAATTGATAACATTATGGTGACTTAGCTGGGAAGCATGCCTCCTATGCTTGAGAACTAGACTATTTGCATGAATTTTGGACTCATAAAGTAATGAAAAGTTTGATTAGTGGTTATAAACAACCCCTTTGACTTGTAAAGACAATGAATTATTCCAAAATGGGGAAGGAAACATAAAAGAAGGGAAATAAACTAAACAAAGTAAGAACAAATAAACCAATGTGTTGGGACAACACTTGGAAGAAATCCAAAATAAACTATGTATAGGGGACTTAGATTATTTAATAGAAATGTTTTAGATGTATCGCATTGATTGGGATAGGAATCTCCTCACCATCCATCTTTGAAATTTGGAAGGCATTATGAAATTTATATCTTGAGATGTTGTATGGACCACTCCAAAGAGAGTTAAACTTTGTATGCCTTCTTGGTTTAGCTCTATCCTCATCCCACTTGAGGACTAAATCTCCTTATTTGAAACTTTTTAAAGAAGCTTCTTTGTCAAGGGTTCTCTTTACCTTTTCTTGATGGTTTTTAATAGCTAGAATAGACTAATGTCTTATCTCTTCCAACTCCATAAGCTCAACATATCTAATCTCCATAGGTTCATTCTCTAACAACTCAAGTTAATGCATCATTTCTAGGGCAATTAATTCAAGAGAAATAGGCATTTTTTCTTCCTTACCATATACCAACTTGTAAAGAGAGTTGGTTATTGACATTTTTTAAGTGATCCTATCATCCCATAGAGATGAATTCAATTTGAGATGCTATGACCTCTGATTATCTTCAATAATTCTTTTTATGATCTTCAACAGGTTCTTGTTGGTGCACTCAGCAAGACCATTTCATTGGGAATAGTAATTTGATGAAGTGATGAGATAAAACCCATGTTAAACTACCTATTGGCTGATTATAGACCCCACAAAGTCTAGATCATTATTATAATTAATAGTTTAAGGGACTCCAAACCTAGTAAGTAGACCTTTATAGAAATCTAGAACATTGGTCTCATTTGCCTCCTTTAATGTTATTGTTTGTGTCTATCTAGTGAAGTAATCTGTAGTAGTTAGTATCCATTTATGGCCAGATCTATAAGGGGGGTTAATGAGACTAATAAATTACAATACCCATTATAGAAATGGATGATCCACTAAACTTACTTGGATACGTAAAGCTGTAAGCTTCACCTTCCCTACAAACATAGCACATTATCTGCATTTCCTAACCCATGCATGACAATCACCAAATAAGCATGGCTAATAATACCCACCTTTCATGATCTTTTGGGATGTATTCTTTAATAAGTAATTTCCTCCACTATGTCTATAATGGAACTCTTCAAGTAGCCTTTCCTTTTTATGTTGTTCTATACATCTTAACAACATGTCATTGATATATTTCTTAAATAAAACACCATCAAAAAGAATAAATGTAATAGATTACAATCTAAAATATCTTTTTTATAAGGATTTAAATGAGAGGGATAGATACCATCTTGAATATACTTTACCAAATCATGATACTATCTATAAGGTGAGGTATGATTAGGTTCAACTTATTCATCAGTTGAAACCATAGCCACCTCATTGGCTTATTGTAAGTCTTGGGCTATATGCTCATAAAGTCCTTTACTTCTAACCAAATTTATGACCTTGATCTCCACATCATACTCCATTAACTTTGTTATCCAACCATCTCTTTTCTCATTTATGTCCTTGATCAAGAAAATTTATTTGATACTCGGATGGGCAACCATTAGATGTATCTTATTATTAGATAAGTGTTTGAACTTATTGAGAGACCTAATAATAGAAAGTACATGCTTTATAAGTAAAAGTACCATATTTCATATTATTCTAAGCCTTGACTAAATAAGGATATTAGATGCTCTAAGGCCTCCTATTTCTACTACATAACAATTCTTGAAATGGTGTCAATGTTAGCATAAGTGTAGAGAATGAAGTCCTTTGATAAATATGGGTTCATAAGCATAGGAGTACTAACCATGGATTTATAAATCTCCTCAAAACTCCTTACTCTTTCCTTAGATGAACTGAATCTCTAATTTTTATTTATCATGGTTTTAAGTGGCTTAGTTAAAGTGGCAAAATCTGATATGTATCTTTTGATAAAATTGATCTCTCCTAAGAAAATTTGCAAAGCTTTTTTGTGCTTGGACAAGGAAAGTTCAAGAATTAAAGTTATTATTTTAGGATCTATGTTTAAAACATTCTTTCAAACTATATGTCCAAGAATATTACCTTCATGAATTAAGAAGACACACTTTTTAGGGTTCAAGGATACCCCAAATTGCCTACACCTTTCAAACACTTACTCAAGGTGAACCATTTACTCACTTGAATTCTTTGAAAATAATGTTATATCATCCAAATAAACTAGAATAGACTTGTTAATAAGGCCCTAGAATACCATGTCCATGGCTCTCTAAAAAATTACCCCAGTATTGGATAAACCAAAGGGCATATTTCTATATGCAAATATCCCCCACTTTGTGGTGAACACTGTCTTGAATTTGTCTTCTTCCTTAACCATAATCTAGTTATAGCCACTATAGCCATCCAATAGGGAGAACCTTTATGAACTTGAAACTAATTATAAAATATGTTCCATTGATGGCATTAGATTTTGGTCTTTAAATGAATCCTTATTCAGGTCACAGAAGTCAACACACAATCTTATTTTACCATTCTTTTTCCATACTGGGACAAAGTTTACCACCCAAGTTGAGTGATTGATTGGAAATATAATGGCTGACTCAATGAGCTTGCAAGGCTCATATCTCATCAAAATTTTAAGCTTAGGATTAACAGGCCTTTGTCTTTACCTTACTAGCCTAGTCTCATCTTCTAGATCAATGGTGTGTTGAGATAGACTTGGGTTAAATCCCTTGAGATGACTATATTTCCATGAAAATACATCAACAAATCTTGCACTTAACTCAATGAAATATTCCTTCTCTAAATAAGTACATACCTTACCCAAATTTAGGTTCTTACAAAGTGAAAATTCCACATTGGCATAGCATTCTTCATTTGTTGACAAAGTTGAATTTTCCTTCCTCAGATCATCATCACCACTAAATATGTTCTCAAGTGTGACCAATCCCTTAGGCATCTTATTTGTTTTTAGTTGCATAATCTGATCACCATATTGTTATAGTTACTTTAACTAATTTCTTGATGAAAATTTAGCCTCTTCTTGTAAGAATATAATAATTGGATTATCATCTTTAAACACTTTCCAATTGTCATTATTATCTAGGATAGAAGGCCTTACAACCACCCTAATGTGTGATTATACCTTTTCACTTCTTACATCAACTAGGATATTAAATTTTGCCCTAACGGTAGATAACCTATCTACATGTTTGTTCTCATCTATTCGTATTACATGAATGTTGAAGGCTTGAAACTCTTCAAGTAAGTCCCATACCTTATTGATCTGAGAAACATTTTAGGTGATAATTCGCATGATGGTTCTACCCTAATTGGTGGTAAAACTTTTGGGAGCCATAACTTTTGCACCATAGCTCTGTTTGACTCCCCGTTTGAACCGTTAGAAAGATAAAAATCAGGGGAATATTTTGAGATGGAACCAATATTTTCTTGATGGGTTTTGACCCTTAAAAACCAAATATAATTTCCCCAAATTTCAATTTTAGTAGTGCAGTCTAAAAATAGTAAGTTTCTAAAAATAGTAATTCCTCAAATTTTGTATTATTGTGAATCATGGAAGTCAAACCACTTAATCTCCCTCAAGATTGGTGACCTTCCACATCCTCCTCCTACTTTTAAAATGTGTATAAATGAATATTTAAACCAAAAAAATAATTAGACATCTCTTCCCAGAGATAGTCATATGTTGTATATGCAATTTTGAGCAATAAAACATCTCTTCTTAGAGATAGAATTATTATTTATGTGTTCTTGAAATATTCTTCAACCAAGACTTTCAAGTTTTATATCACCTATGCTTATAATATTTGAGCAATGGGTTTTTGCATACATTAATACCTCTTACTTGGTGAACTAGAAGTTCACTATCACCAAAGACTTGTAAGGAGTTGACTTTCATCTTCCTAACCCATTGTAAACTGTGAACTAGTGCCTCATATTCTATAAAATTTCTTGGATAAACAAATTAAAACTTAATATATGAGAAATACATTTGTTTTTTTGGATAAATCAACATCATTATATCCCTAATATGATGTTTATTCCTTGATCTATCAAAGTATAGTTACCAAACATCATCATTAGACTCAACATCCTTCATCAAGGCTGGAATTGGTGCATTTTTCTCATGTAAGCAATAAACACCAAGTCCTTATTATTTAATTAGATTATAAATATCATATTCATGTGATTTATAGGCCTAAACATCAATAAAAAAATATAGAATCCCATCTAAAGGTGATTCAGTTTCATCTACATTATATTATATCACCTCATCTGAGATGAGGCAATTGGTGTTCACAACACTTGGCATATATGGTTCAAAATGAAAGTGTGTAATAGGTTAAAAATTTATGGTTACTTTGGTGTCATACCTAGTCCTAAACATTATATATGTCCAACTAGATAATAAATATCCTCCAATATTTGAGGTAAAGTCCCTTGACAGGAACATGGCAAAGTAGGGAGGCAAGTCCACCACAACTACATCCTATTGGATGGTAACATTAGGGAAAGTATGTAGTGTAAACTTCAAATACTTAATGATTCCCACTATCTTGTTTGGTGACCCATATATTTTCAATACTCCTTTATTATGTAGTTCATAGACAAGACCAAGTTTGTCTACAATTTTCTTAGGCATTACAATGCTACTAACTCCACTATCCACCATGAAATTATGAACTAAACAATCACCCACTATCAAAGAGAGGTAGAAGGGAGGGGTTTTACTTGACTTTACCTCAAATTTTTCCCTTTTTTCCACTTTTTTTATTTATTTTACTTGATGCTTTACTGGTTGGTCTAAATTAGTTAGGATAACTCCTTATTTCTAAACTAGTTCTGGAGACACCTTAAGAGTTGAAATCTCTTAGATGAGCATGTCTTTTTGCCCTAGAACATAAATGGAATCCCACATGCTAAGGATGACACTGTATTTCTTCATCTAATCTATTATGTTGAATGAGGCTTCACTAACCTTTGGTTTCACTTTGGGAACCACTGGCTGTTCATTGACCAAAGGTATTTGAGGGACCTTCCCAGCCTCTACATTCTGATTTTTTTATGTTATAGGGGTATCAATTTGATCTATGTTACTCTTGGAAACAACATTAAGAGTAATTTAAGAATCAATTACATTTTGAGCCTCATCAATGACTCTTCTTTTAGATCTAGTTATGATGGCAACTTGACCACTCATGTTGCTAATCTCACCACCATGATTGAAAGTAATATTATCATCTATTTTCTAAATTACATTAATAACATTAGGCTACCCTTGAACTTTTTAATTCTAAATTTGTGATTCCAATCTTGCCTCCCGGTACTGACCTCTTTGAAGATAAATCTTTTCCTTAGTCATTTGTAGCATAGTAAAGTTTTGTGATACCAAATCTTGGCCCTAAGCATCATTGAGATTGGATGGCTACCAACATGACTCATGCATCAAATTATTTTGAGATGGTGTGGGAAAAATATCCTTTTAACTTGTTGGTATATTAGGGTCAATATCTACATATGGTTTAGCTTGAACTATGGTTCCTTATGCTTGATAGGGTGGTTTATTTTCCCTCAATCCTTAGTAGGGAGCTTTTGATCTATGAAAGACTGATAGGAGGTCTAATTCTATTATTGATAAGGCCTACCTTAGTGTTTCAATCTTTTGAGTTGAACTATTTCATTCCCAAAAGATTGTAATAGACTTTTCAATTCTCTAATCTCACTAACTTGACTATAAGGGGCTACAACTTGATCCTTAAGAGATGGAATGGGGGCTAATGATGGAGACTGAGGGGATTGATGGGGTGAAAAAGATTGCAACTCTGGGAATATAGGCATTAAAGGCCTAGGAAAAATCTTATCATCTTGTATCAAACTATTTTCTACTCTTATTATAATCTCATAAGCATCTAAAAAGGTATTAACACCTATGGATTGTATCATCACACTAATATCAGAATTAAGGGCTCTTAAATAATACAAGAAGACATTTATAGGGATGGTCTGATCAATTTAGATTGATATCTAATCCATGCCTTTATGTTAAATACTTATGTGAAACTAATAAAATATTGAATGAAGTGATCTTTTGTAGTCTTGAACATGTCTTATAGTGTGTCTTGTGCAATTATAAAGCATCACCTCATTTTTACATGCTTTATGAATTGTTGTCAATATCTCTCCCTTTTCCAAGCAAGAGTTAGTATTAGGTCTAGTTTAGGTGATACATCCAAAATTAATATGGCCTTGTCCAGATGTTTGACCCAATATTAGGTGACCCATAGCCTAGGGTTAGTCCCATGTTGGACCAGGTTTGAGTAGGAGGACTTGAACAATCCCCTTTGCTCAGATAGGGTACAATATAAACCACTAATAGTGACTGACCTAAAACCAAGAACATGTTATAGTATATAATAAATAAATATAATTTAAAATTGAAAGCATTGAAATGATTATAATTGAAAGAGAGCAAGATTTAGGAGTATATATGTGTGTTGATGTAACTATCTTGCCTTTTGGAAATTTAATTTGAAAGATATATCATTATGAATCACTAAAACTAAGATTAAGATAAATATAAATCTAGAAAGCACATATATATAAAGAGGTAGAGAAAGAGATTAGAGGGCACATGCCCCCAACCTTGCAGAAAAGATGTGTTGCCACCTGAAAATTGAGATTAGCTCAATTGTCCAACCTAATCATACTTATGACCTAGTGAGTGTGAGTGAACCAAGTCAAATCACACTATAAAACTAGTGAGATTAGATGATGTAAATCAATTTCAACTTATAAACTTGGCAAGATTTAGTGATTAAATTTTTAGGAAATGTTATTCCTCACATTGATTTGTCATGTGAATAATTATGGGAGTAATAATTCACTAATATGTATATTGGGTTAGTAGTTAGAATATACTATTTAAGATTTATATTATTGTGAGTAACAACAATTTTACATCCATAGGTTATTTGTTAAAATTGAGTTATTTGGGGAGAATCATTTGTTAAGTAAATATCTATCTTTATAGGAAAGACATTCCTATAAATATGTAAGTTTCATATTTTTATTGTAACAAATAAATAATATAATATGGTGTATTCTTAAATATTATGTATTTGTGTTCATCCTCTTCATTATCTTTGTGAGTTAAATCTTCGTATAGGCTCATTCAAACACTAACAGTGGTATCAAAGCAGTTATGGGTCTATGAGAGTATGTTAAGGATAGTTGTACTACACTATATACCTATGGATGGTTAAAGTTATTGTGGCAAATGTCTCTTGTAAATATACATTAGTTAGTAGTTTATTATATGTTAGCTTTGTATTATGATAGTTTTATTTTTTTGATTCTATTGCAAATAACCATGATAAATAGAGGTGGATTGAAAAACATTATTGTTCACCTTTTACATTCATATCAAAAAATTTCAATTGGTTTATGTTTGCATCAGATTGCATTAAGATTAATATTAGTAAAGCATTGGACATAAATTTCATTCACAATTTGATTCACAATCTTTGTACATGTGATAAGATTCAACAATGAAGAGAGGTATAAAAGTATATTCATCGTTATTAAGTTCATTATGTGGGAAATAGTTTGTAGGGAAATTAAATTATTCTATGGCAAAGCTATTTCCATGGTATCAAGAGCTATTTCCACTAAGTATATGAAGGAGATCATTATAGTATAGATGCATATTCTTGATAGGATAAATTTGGCAAAGGTGATTTAGTGAGAAATTTGTTAATATTGAGTTATTTGGGGAGATTCATTTGTTAAGTAAATCTCCATCTTTATAAGAAAGACATTCCAATAAATATGTGAGCTTCATATTATTATTGTAATGAGTAAATAATATAATATGGTGTGTGCTTGAATATTATTTCTTTGTGTTCATCCTCATCATTGTATCTATGAGTTAAATCTTCATATGGGTGCATTCAAACACTAACAATGGTATTAGAGTAGTTATGGGTCTATGAGAGCATGTGAGGGGTAGTTGCACTATGTTATGTCCCTATGAATGGTTGTAGTTATTATGGTAAATGTCTCTAGTGAATATACATTAGCTAGTAGTTTACTTTATTTTGGATTTATTTTATGAGAGTTATATTATTTTTATTCTATTAGAAAGAACCATGACAAACAAAGGTGGATCACAAACATTGTTGTTCACCTTTTACATCTAGAATGAGATTTTTAAATTGGTTTATGCTTACATCAGATTGCATTAATATTAATCTTGGAAAAGCATTGGACATCAATTTGACTCATCATCTAATTCATAAGCTTTGTCCCTATGCATAGTATTCAACAACGAAGAGAGGTATAAAAGTAGATTCATCATTATTAAGTACATTTATGGAGAATAGTTTGTAGGGAAATTAAATCATTCTATGGTGGAGATATTTTCAAGGTGTCAAGAGTTATTTCTACCAAGTATATGAAGTAGATCACTACAATGTAGATGCCTATTCCTAGTAGGATAAATTTGGTAAAGGCAATTTAGTGACACAATTGAGTGCATTACTTCGCTAAAAATAAGGTTTTAAACCTTGTATTCTATTTTGAATTTGATTTTTACTATTTTATGTTTGAATAAATGATAAAAACTAACTCTATTATTTTTAAGATCCATGCAAGACTCGATTAAAAGAAAATAAAATAAATTATTGTAGAATCAATGCTCAGTTCATTGTTATAAGCTAATAGATATATCGAGAATTGTAATTTTGTCAACCTATTATTCATCATAATCCTTCACATTGATGTATTCATTTTTTTGATCACATGATATCATAATTAGTTTGACTCTCTATGCATTTGTGTATGGTGGATCTATGTATAGTAAGTATATTTTCTTATGGATCAGTCTTATACCAACTTATTTTCATTTATTACATATACAACACCTATTACTATGCCTTTGATTTGATTTTTCCACATGCATTCTAATATAGTCCCTAATGGCCACTTATCACTATTTGCATTTATCATTAATTCTCTAAATATTGTGAAATGTCACCATATATTCAACCATTAGTGTGAGTCATTCTTTGTTTCCTTCCATGAAACTTTACACAAAGTTTTTATTGTATAGTTTGGTAATGTGTTTTTACGTTCTATTATATGTTCTAGGTCTTAGGTTGCTATTAGTCAATGGTATCCTTGAGCCCAAATATGTATATCATAAAAAAAAATCAATATCTTTGGAGTCATTATCAAAATTTGTTAATGTATGTCAATATTCAAAGTTAATAGTTAAAGTTTAATACTCATCATTGTAATGGGTGCAATTTCAAGTGACCCCAACATCTAATATGTAAGGAATTTATCCAAATCATGGTGGGTATTGTCAATAAAAATGACATGAAAAGGTTGGGCCTTAAAACCAATCTAGCTAAGTGAGACAAGGAAGAAGAAGGCTAGAGGCATTAGAGGATGGAGGATTTTGATGCCTCTCATTAGCCACTAATGAAGTAGCACTTTTACTATAATGATACATTTATTTTATTTGCAATACTTGTTTATATTTATGATAAATAAGAGGTGTATTTCTTATTTTCCCATATAGGGTACTGCATTAAAAAAAAGTTGTTAAGGATATGTAGGAGTGAAAGTTGAACAAATGGTTGTTACTTGTAGTTCCCATATTGTATAGGTTAATGGGAAAATGGTTCATGTTCAGAGTTCCCATACTGATTCAATTAATGTGTTCTTGATAATGAATAGTTGATGACAGTTTGATGTGTTCTTTATCTAATTTCATTAGGTCTTGTGAAAACATAAATTATCATGTAAGGCCTAAGTGGGAGTTAGGAAATGTTATTCCTCATATTAATTTTTAATGTGAATAATTATGAGATTAATAATTAACTAATAAGTATATTGGGTCAGTAGAGAGAACATACTATTTAAGATTTATATTGTTATGAGTAACAATAATATTATGCCCATATGTTATTTTTTAAGATTGAGTTATTTAGGGAGATTCATTTGTTAATTAAATATCCATCTTTATAGGAAAGACATTCATATAAATATGTAAGCTTCATATTTTTATTATAATGAGTAAACAATATAATATGGTTTATGCTTGAATATTATTTCTATGTGTTCATCCTCGGCATTATCTCTATGATTTGAATCTTTGTATAGGTTCATTCAAACACTAACATTAATCACCTCAACCATACCAAAATCAAACCAACTATTATAGTAGATTATCTCAATATAGTCTATAAAATTCCAACATAGTGGGTGATTGTAGTCTATGAAAGTATTTGGAATATAAAACTAATTTGATTTTGAAATATAAGGTGAAGATTCCATAGCATATACACATTAGACATGTCTCATGTTGAAACTGTGTATAAAAATGTTACAAATGTGTAGAATTCTACCACAAATGTGTATCTGAGTCATATAATTGTGCATTTTGGCCAATTAAAAATTATATAAGTGTGGAGAACATGCTTACAAAACATGCCCCCACTATATATGGAGAAATACAAAAAATTATATAAGTACCAATGTGGAGGACATGTTTCCAAAACATGCCCCCTCTATAATCTGGGTATGTTACATACTAAATAAGTGTGGAAAACTTGTTTCCAAAACATGTCCCCACTAAATCTAAAATTGTGTCAAATGTGGATAACATGTTTTTAGAACGTGCCCCCACTGCAATCTAAATATGTGAAGCAATGTGGAATTCATGCCTCTATAGCATTCCCCCATTGATATTTCCCACCTTATGATGTGATGGGAAGTAGAAATTGGTAGTTACCTTACCTCAAAAGGATAAGATAACCATGTAAACTATGAATTTACCATGTAGCATATATAAAGAACATGTCTAGGTAGATATATCATTGAAGCACAAATAAAGTGACACACCAAGTCCTAAGATGTATGATGTAGATCTTGGCAATGTCTAAATACTAATAGTACAATCTCAATAAGTAATCAATCACACACACAAGAGAAATCAAAAGTAAATCAAAATACAATGGTCTAAGAAGACTTAAAATAAGGGGCATGTTCAAATGTCAAAAAATTGATGGGACATGACTTAATCAAATGTCCACAAAGGTAAGAATGACATATTCAAATGTTAACATGCAAAAAATAATTACATATTCAAATGTAAAAGAGGAAAACAAAGGCATGGGGGCCACAAATAGCATAGCATATTTAAATGCTCAAACAATCAAGACAATAACAAGGTAAGACACTCAATGATGTACATAAATGAAATCATAAGCAACTAGTATAAACATATCATACATGTCTATGGATATATGTGTTAGAAAAAAATGTTTAAGTACATAAAATATCAAGTACACTAAGAAATTTATAAGCATGGATAAATTCATGTGTAAGTACATATATGAACTCAAACATGATAATGTTAAGTGACCATAAAATGATATAACCTAGATCTATCATGATCATAGAGGTGGATGCCCCCAACATCCTAGTGATGTGAGTAGAGGGAAATCCCAATATCTAAAAGTTTATAGATCATGTATTTGTGTATGCCTAAATCATAGTCAAAATATGTGGGAAACACATGTTTATATATAAAAAATTTAGGTGCCCTAGATATCTGAATATGGTGTGTAGTATAAAATATTTCAATTTAATGAAAATTGAAATTTTGTGGTAATTAAGTATTCATCGTATGCAATTAAACTTGGTTAGAAATAAGAAAGATCAATTGTAATGATGAAGTGGTAGTGGAAATATTAGTTTTGCTTCTATCACTAATTCTGAAGTATCTATATATGAATAAAGAACAATGTCAAAATATGGTTGTGACCTTTTTGGTATGCCATTATTTATATCCATGTGCACCTTAGATGTTAATACCTTATGAACATCCTATGCTATATGGTTGGCCTTGACTGTATATGTATTTGGTTCCATGATTTTTGGAGATGGATTCAACTGATATGTACCAGGTAATGTAGGTATAAATAGATCATGTGGTAAGGTAATAAGTGGATCAATATGAAGTTTTCTCAACTATTCATTTAGCATATTGGTATTAGGAATAGTATCACTACTATCATAATCATTTTGAATTATTCCCTGTTGTTGTTAAGTATTTATTGATAAATGAATCTCTCATGGTTTAGTTTATAGTGGTTTGAATATCATTAGTTCCTTTGGTAATGGTATTTTATCTATTTATTTTTTATTTTTGACCCTTATCTTACTTTGAATTATCTTTTGGTAACCATATTTATATTTTGTCACTTGTGTTTTAGGAGAAGTAGTCATAATGTGAGTGGTTTGCTTGAGTGATGTATCAATGATAGGATCACCACTGTCTTTGAGACTTTTAAAAAAAAATTAATGCAAAAAAATAATCTGTATGATTCTCATGCATTCTTTTATATGCACAATAGTATTTAGATTTCCTTATGAGATGTAGAGGAGGTAGTTTGATCATTTTATTTTGAATCATTTTTCTTAGGATCTCACTTGGAATATTAGTATCCTTTTATTCATTTCTTAAATAACTTATTCTAGATGTATTCTACTTTAGCTTTTCATTTGGATAAGAAACCTTTTTTATCACAATATTTATAGATGAGGATGAAAACACATGATTAACATTACCATGCGTTAGATTATGCATGTATGCAATCTAATTTTGTAACTCTTTTATTAACTTGATTATATTAGTGATTTGATATTTTAAGGATTCACAAGCACAAATTATATGTGTTTTATATTGATTACATTCATTTAAAACTATATGATAAGCCACCTTACCCCTTGGATATGTGATAGCTTGGACCTGGTTAAAGGGATACAAGATATCACCCTCCTTAGGTTTATGAGGATAAAGAAGTTATTTTTTAGCCATAGTAAATGTTCTAAAAATTGATGTGAGAATACGATAAGAAAGACATACAAATTCTAAGGAGCAATAAGTCATGATAATAAAAATTAGAACTAAATAATTACTACATTAGAGATCATAAAACAAGAAACCCTAGGCTAACTATGGTTTACACACAAAGATGCAAAGGTTAGGTTCACAAAATATTTAACCCTAAAATATAAATTAAGGAGAATATAGGGTTAAAGGGGTAGATATATCCTAATGCATAAGGATGGTAGACTATCTCTATAGTAATCTAGTTATTTTTGAAACTCAGATAAAACATATACTAAATTTATTATGTTGAGATGTTAAAGTTAGAAAGTACAACTATGATAAATATTTCAATAACAATGAAATTAATATAATTTTTTATGATGTTAATAAATTTCTAAATGTTAAATAGGTAAAAAATGAACTAGATCTAGATTCTTAAATAGTTCATTGATTTTGAAAATTGTGCCTTTATAATTATAGACACTTGTGCTAACCTAAGACAATGTGTTGATGATACTTTTTGATTTAGAGATAAGTGTCTAATATGAAATACCTACTAAAATATGATGTGAAAACTTAGATACTTCTAAGTAATAATTTACCTTTACTTTGGTGAATTCATATCGAGGTCATGAAATGTCACTCCTTGTCAAGTAGCAAAACCCTAGTTCTTCATCTTCATATTGGTTGTGAAAAATGGGTTAGTGGGTATATGGTGTCGAGCTACCCAAAAGACTCATTTGTTAATAAGTGTTGCCTACATATCCAATACTTTGAAGAGGGACTCAAATTTATGTATTTCTCCCTTATGTGTTGGCTTGTATGTGAATCATGTAATGTGTGATAAGTAAGTACAATGGTGACCTATCTTGTAACTTAGAAAATATATCTCTTGGGTTTCTCCTTCAGTACTTTAGACTTATATATGTGGTGTCCCTATGACTTATGTGGAAATAGGAGAAAATAGGGAAGCTTTGCTCACTTGAGTGCTTGATATAATACTTTTGGTAAGTTAGCTTGATCTCTCTAGGTATTTTTTAAGTGATGAATGAATGAGGATTGATCTTATATTTATACTAATCCATTTGGAGAATATCTCACATTAAATCACTTAGGCCAATTTTTAAGATATTTTTTATTTTCAAATTGGATGACCTTAAGGAATTAGATACTTATGTTGGGATAAGAAACTTACATTAGCATATGAATCTTACTAAGATGCAAGTGTTCTGATAGTTAGAAAATAGGTGCAGGTCCAAAACTTTCAAAGATGGAAGATAAGCAAGTTTATAACATTTTAGGCAAGAAACTAGGTTTGAGCCATCATAATAACATTGGTTTAACTAAGAGACAAGCAATGAGGCATAAATAGATAGTGTATGTGAGCATTTCAGTAGTGGGAAAGGTCTATAAGTTATGTTACATCCATGATATGTATTTTTCAAGTGTATAAGATTGAGGTGCTATATAATTAAGACATAGTGTCTACACATGTCTAGGTAGATAGAGCATTGAAGCATGTAGTATATGAACACATTAAGTTCTAAGATGCATTATATAAATCATAGAAACATCTAGAGAGTAATAATGTTTTAACCTTATAGGAATTATTGAATGTAAATCCTATGTTTGTTAAAGATCTAAGTATAGTAAATTAGGGTAATATTATTAAATAAATATAGCCACTGATTTGTTAAAAATTTGACTAGCTTTGGCCATTCTAAAAATAGTAATAAATAGTGTAAATAATAACTTAGCTATAAAATGACTGAGTTAGATGATTTACAGACAAGAAATTGAGGTAGAGGCTAGTCTAATATATGATGGTAATGTCCCTATTTAGGTGGTAATATCCCTATTTTGGTAGTAGTGTCCTTTATGCAAGACTATCTTGAACTTTTTGGTGCACCTATGTATGGATCTGTAAGGTATATTCCTACATATATGAGTTTTAAAACCTTACATATTTCTTATTTTAACTAAATTTATGAGTAAACCGTAATTATCTATGTTGTTAGGGCTACTATTGATACAAGATAAAAAGTGTATTTGTTAGTGAGATAGGCTAGACATCCTCAACACCCCATTATGATTAGAGTTTCTTACATACCAATACTCTGAGGAAGGATCAAGCCTAATGTAGTTCTCCTTGCCTAAGTGTCAGTGTAAGTGTAAGTGAAGCTAGTATGATAATTGACTTGAGTGCTTTGAATATTCTTGAGACTAAAAATTTAGGTAACTTGAGCTTAGGACTATCATAGATGGTATTATATAGAAGTAGATGTTGGCCATCTTTGGTCCACATATGAAGCTTTTGCATGGTTTTATGAGGAAGTAGATCATAGGCTTTGAAAAGGGGTATAGGATTAAAAAATAGAGGGAAACAAGTAGATTATCATATGTTCTAAGCATTCAAGGTCATAGACAAGCCTGTATAAACCTTATAAGATCATTCAGAGCTTCAAATATTCAATAAAAGGTCCCTAGCATAAGCCTAAGTGAGCCGGACCATCACTAAGATGTCTTCCAAAAACAAATAGACCAGCTTATTTGAGAATTTAATAAATTTACCTCAAAAATCTATGTGAGACAAAATAATATAGTGCCATGGATTTATACATACTAGGATCATCCTCTTAAAGTTTCATGCCCATGTGATTCTCTAGCTTGAGTTATGGAGCTTCAAAATTTACCCTATAGCATAAGACATTCATGTAAATGTCAAAATAAAGATCAAGTAAATAAAACCTTTTTGATCTTAAATTTGATAGTTTCATGAATTCAATGATGGTCACATGAATATAATTTGATGGGAGTGTGGACATCAAATTTGATCTCATTAAATAGTCATTGGTTTTCAAACAATGGGCTCCAGAGATCTAGTGGTTGGTGTTTAATCATGCATCTTGATCTAATAGTATGTGAGCAAGTCAAAATGTCAAAGAGATTAGAGGCCACCATGTGGCATAAATGTGGGAGTTGATAAGCTGATAATGGATCTTAAGTGCAAACATGGGAATACCAAGTGGTACTAGCTCAAATAAGGTTGACAAGTCGAGGGTAGGATCGATGACTCTCACTTGATATTATTGATTAAGATCAATGGTGCATAGATGAGTCAAAACGTCAATAGTCTGAGTCATGGTTGATAGCCAATAATCAAAGGCTAACCCTGGGACATTTTGACAAAATTCAATAGTGCATTCTTAGACCTAGGCAAGGTAAAGATGAAGGAACCTAGATTGAGTTTGGGTTGGGTTGATCTAGATAGACATTTTAAGATCTATCATCACCATTAAGGCTCTATAGGGACAAAATAGGTCCTTTAGACTTAATATAGATAAAGGGTCAATAGTTTTAATGATGAAATAGGACAAAGTATTGTCAGTAGAGCTCCATGGAGGTAAAATGGGTCTTTTAGACCTAATATAGACCAAGAGAGGTGGTAGCTTATTTTCAAATCAATAAAATGCACCTATGAACTTCTTTTATGGATCAAAACTATAGTAAAACCAATAGTTTGGATTGGTTTTTACCTATAGTAGACCCAGGTTCAGTTTCACATGTAGGCAAAAATAAATGAGATATGGTGGGGGATTTTCATCACCCAACATAGTCATAGTTTGAAAAACCACCATTCATGGCATGGCACTATCAATTTCAAGATTTGAGGATTTGATCCTTATGAACATGTCAAGTGGACTTAAGGTCTCAAGGTGGTGAGCTAGTAGTTGGAGAAGTAGTTAAGATCATTGATTCTTCTCAAAAAGACTTTGTCATCATGCATAACTAACCCTTATCTCTAATGGTATCTCTCAACTAATGAGAGGAGCTCAAGGACTATTGGAAAAAAAAGAGGTCTATTTTTTTATCAAGGCATGCATACAAAAATCAATCAAGGAACTACCACCTCACTTCTTGATCATGAATATTCTTTCTCCACTCTTTTATGCATGTTCCCATCTCTCTCTTTCTCCCTTATACTATATATAGAGGCTTTTGTGCCAAAAAATGGATCCTCTTAGTAGCCATCTACTCGCTCTCTTGGGCATGACTAAACTCTACCAAGATGGAGCTTGTAACATCTTGAGATGAATAAAAGACTGTTTTAGATTTCATTATTCTGGTATAGTGTGTACATGTCAATTGATTCACATATGTGGTAGAGATTTGATCCCTTGTCAATTCTTGATCTCACTTAGTTACTAGTTCATCTTGTTATGCGGGTCATGTTTAGTGTTTTGTATATTTTTATTGAAGCCCGTATGTGGATACTTTGATTGGTTAGTGTCTTGTATTATACATCTCTATTACTTCCCTCAGTTATTGATCATTTAGTGAACCTGTACATGAAATACTAATGTATGATAGATATTTAGAATCCTATATATATCCTTGTGCTTATTTCATTAGTGTTTAAGAGTCAAATAGGGTGGATAAACCATAATTTAGGTGCATCACCATTATTAGCTTAAGTTTCCATTTCAACTTATCTCTCTCTCTCCCTTTTCCCTAGTCATTAGTAGGTTTTAGTAGTGGGAATGAGCCAAATGATGCATCAGAGGATCTAGCCTCATTAAAAATCCTAGAAGTTTGACCCCATTATAGGAGACCCACAACCTAGGGTCAGTCCCATGTTGAGCTAGATTTGGAAGGAGGACATGAACACTTCTAATTCCAACTAGGGTATAATCTAGACCTCTAATAGTTCTAGAATTCTTGATGGGATTAGGTCTAAAGGAGTGAAAATATCTTGGTGTGTCTTTTCTCTATTTAGCTTTCAAAAGCAAGCAAGTTATCACCAATGGTGACTATGAATCAAAGCTTCTAGTTATGAGCAAACTAGGCATGTCTTGTTAGATAATTTAATCATTTCTTACATCTCATTTGACATATGAGGTTAATATGGATAAATATGGTGAATATTATTATTATCCACCTCCCTATCAGGATCCATCCATATCAACACTTAAGCAAACTTTAGTGAGCCTTGACAAGCATGCACTAGAATTATGCTCACAAAAATGTTATGGCCAGTATGTCCCTGCTCACCAGATCCATTATGTGAGGAAGTAATTATAGCAAAAAAAATTAGAATGGACACCTATTGAGAGAGAAAATTAGAACAATCTCATAGGTGAGATGATAGATGTAGGTGGTTACATTCAAAAAATTGAAGTTAAGCTAAAAGGTTTTAAAGAATAGTAGGTCCAACCTCACAAATCTTATGTGCCTTCATATACACCACTTCAACCTTCTTATGTGTATTCCTCCTCAAGAGACCATCCCAAGTGACCTTTTGAGTATGTCAAGTTCCTCATGTGTTCCTTAGACCTTTCCTTCTTAGAGATCTATCCAAGAGAGCTATCAAAGAAAAAAAGGGACAAATTTTGAATAATATGTTGTTGAGATCTAAGATTCCATCCTTCCTTAAGAACCCCTTATGAATTCCTTCAAGATTCTAAGATGGAATCAAGTGGTGAAGTCATGGGGTGAGAAAAATGAGATAGATATGGATTTTAGAGCCCAAGTTAAAGTAGAATTTAAACCTATACGAACCTTTCTCACCCCTCCTCAGGAATATTCTTGTGTTCCTTATCTTCATGAATCCACTAACCACCTTAAAGATAAGATATTCCAAGAGAATATTGATAATTAGATCAGAGAGTTAGAGCTAAAGACAAGGAAAGAGGAAGAGAACCAAAATCAAAAGGCTATAGAAGGACCTCTATATTTTCCATCTTGGAACCAAATCATGCAGTCAAGTAAATCCAAAGCTATTCAATCCCCCCTCCTCTCCTTAAGAATATAAATCCTTTCCCTCTTAGAAATCCATCTAAATTAGCATGAAAAATAATGAGGAGGACATGGTTTTAGAATAAAAATAGTTGGACCAAAGATATGTCCCATATATCTCATTTATCTTAAGGTCATCCCAAAAATATTATATGTCACTCCTTAAAGAGGTAAGCAATGAACTTCATGTTGAACTCATAATTGATAATGATGAGTTATCAGAGTAAGAAGAGGAGATCATTATTGGGACACCATTTGGAAAGAGTAAGCATGTTTTAGTCTTTCATAATTTCAAAGAAGATGAGTAGCAAGAACAAGTACAAGTTGGAGATGAGATCCAACATGAAGAAGATGATTGGTAGCATCTACACCATGATTTCATGAGTGATATTGATGAAATTATGATGGAAAAATTGGATGATGAGATGGTACAGTAGGTTGGATCTTCTGAGGATTCCATTAATTTTTTGGAGCATGAAGAACACTAGCTTGATAAACTTATGCATCAAGAAGAGAATATTGAAGTAGTGGTTATAGATGACAAGAAGGACAAAGATGATTGGTAGCTACAAATGAAGCTCTTTTAAGATCTTTAATATATTTTTCAGGTTGAGGATCAAGTGATTGAGAAGGTGGACAAAGATTTTCTCATGGAGGATAATGAACAAGATTGGCCAGAATATGCAGAGCTCCTTGATGAGCCTGAAGAACTTTCAACCAAGAATAATCCCAATCTTACTAAGGACACCATGGAAATCAAAGAGGTATGCCTTGTTGAACCACCATTGGAGGTTATAGTTGAGGATCCATATGAATAAATTAAGACTATTTAGATGTACATAGATAACCTATTTGGAGCTACTTGATTCTCACTAATCATTATGCCAATGAATTTGGTAGATATAACAAATAAGGAGGCATCAAAACTAAGGGTCAAGGAGTTGCATGCCTTATTCAATTTCTCATCCCATGATGAAAAAATGTTATCAAACTTTATTTTTGATCCAAAAGGAAAGGTACATATATTTTTAGGTTGTATATATTAGGATAGTTTCATTCACAATTATTCTAAGTGTTGCTTTACCACATTTGTTTATTATCCTTATGTTGTTCTAGGTTATTTTCCCTTCAATAAGTGCCTTGGGCTACTCTATCTTGTTTTACTCCTTTTATTATTTGTATTGTTTCAAGAGAGGTTAGGGTAAGATTTCCATCCTTATTTTTAGATCCAGATTAATGTGTTAGACTTAAGAGGAGACTCCATGCCTAATGGACTGGATAAGGTAACATGGTTTGAGTTCTCTTGCATAGATAGGCATGCAACCCTTATGAGTCACCAAAGATGTTGGCCATTTTTGGCCCACATATGAATATTTTGCATGGTTTGATGAATTATTAGATCAAAGGCTTAGAAAAGGGGTCTAATATTGAAAAATGGAGGGATCTAAGTAGATTATCATATGTTTTGAGCATTCACGGTCAAGGATAAGCTCGGATAAGCCTTAAAAGATCATTTAGAGATTCAAAGAATCAACAAAAGGTCCCTAACATAAGCCTAAGTAATCTAGACTGTCACTAGGATGTCTTCCAAAAAACAAATGGACCAACCTATTTAAGCATTAATAAATGAACCTTAAAAATCCATGTAAGCCAAAATATTGTAATGCCATGGAGTTCTACATACTAGGATCATCCTTTGAAAGTTTCATGCCCACTTAAGTTATAGAGCTTCAAAATTGGACCTATAACATAAGACATCCATGTAAACATCAAAATAAAGATCAAGCAAATAAAACCCTTTTGAGCTTAAATTTGATGATTGCATGAATTTCAATGATGGTTGCATGAACATCATTTGATGGGAGTACAGACATTGAATTTGAGCTCATGAAATAGTCATTGGTTTTTAAATAATGGGCCCTAGAGATCTAATGGTTAGTGTTTAATCATGCATCTTGATCTAATGGTACATAAGTAATTCAAAAGGTCAAAGATATTAGAGGCCAGCACATAGTATAAGTGTAGGAGCATACATGTTGATAGTGGATCTTGAGTGCAAATTTAAGACTATTAAGTGGTGCTGACTCAAATAAGGTTGATAATTTGAGGGCAATATCAATGGATCTCATTTGATTGTATTGATCAAGATCAATGGTATGTGGAATATTCAAAATGTCAATAGTTGGAGTCATGGTCAATAGCCAATAATTAAAAGGTGGGCCCAAGACATTTTGATGAAATTTGATAGGGCATTCTTAGACCTGGGCAAGGTAAAGATGAAGGACCCTAGCTCAAACTTAGTTTGGGTTGAACCAGATGGACATTGCAATATCTAACATCACCATTAAGGCTTCATAGGGATAAAATAGGTCTTTGAGACCTAATATAGATAAAGGTTCGATAGTTTGAATGATGAAATAGGACCAAACATTGTTAGTATAGATCTATGGAGGTAAAATAGGTCTTTTAGACCTAATATAGACCAAGGGGGTTGGTAGATTATTTTCAAATCAAGAACATGCACCTATGAAATGTTTTTATCGATCAAAACTATAGGAAAACCAAAAGTTTGGATTGGGTTTCACCTATAATGGAACTAGGTTCAGTTTCCCATGTATGGGTAGATAAATGAGATATGATGGGGGCTTCTCATCCTTCAACATAGTCATAACTTGACAAACCACCATTCATAACATGGCACTATCAATTTCAATATTCAAGGATTTGATCCTCATAAACATGTCAAGTGGACCTAGGGTCTCAAGGTGACAAGTTGGTAGTTAAAAAAGAAGTTAAGATCATTGATTCTACTCAAAATGACTTTGTCATCATGCATAAAAAACCCTTGTCTCTAGTGGGATCTCTTAGCCAATGAGAGGAGATCAAGGCTTATTGGGATAAAATGAGGTCCATTTGTTGATCAAAACAAGTAATCAAAGAACTACCACCTCATTTCTTGATCATGATGATTCTTTTTCCAATCTCATATGTATGTTCCCATATCTCTCTTTCTCCCTTATGCTATATATAGAGGCTTTTGAGATAAAAAATGGATCTTCTTAGTATCCCTCTACTCCTTCTCTTGGGCATGACTAAACTATGCCAAGATGGAGCTTGTAACCTCTTGAGATGAATCAAGATTGTTTTATATTTCAGTGTTTTGGTATAGTGTGTACATGTTAATTGATTTTCATATGTGGTAGAGACTTTTTCCCTTGTCAGGTCTTGATCTTACCTATTTACTATTTCATCTTGTTATGAAAGTCATGTTTAGTGTTCTATATCTTTTGATTGAAGCCCATATGTGGATACTTTGACTAGTTAGTGTCTTACACTAGACCTCTCTATCACCTCCCTTAACTCCTAATCATTTGGTGAACCTCTACATGAAATACTAATGTATGATAGATATTTGGAATCCTATATCTAGCTTTATGCTTATTTCATTAGTGTTTAAGAGTTAAATAGAGTGGATCAACCATAATTTAGGTGCATCGCCTTTGTTAGCTTAAGTTTCCCTTTAAAGTTCTCTCTCTCTCTTTCCCTTTTCCCTAATAATTAATATGTTTTAGTAATGGGAATGATATAAATGATTCATTATAGTAGATACCCTTGTTAAAAATCCTATAGGTCTGACCCCATTATAAAAGACCCACAGCCTGGGATCAGTCCCATATTGAACTAGATTTGGAAGTAGGACATGAACACTTTTGCTTCTAGCTAAGGTGCAATGTATACCTTTAATAATAGGGTAAAATAATAATTAATAACATTAATTATGTAACTTATTTTAAGTTTTAATGTATAATTTATATTTGATTTCCATCTAGTGGTTAGAGGTCAAAAAGTCATGTATTTATATTTTTGTATGTTTTTGTAGGTGATAAAAGAGGTCTAAGCCAACCCTATGAGGTTTTAGATTATAAAATATATTTATTTATTAAAATGGGGGAAAATACATTAGCACCATTATTGGGACACTAACACCATGTGGCACTACTTTTACACACCCCATTTTAGCCATAACTATGTTCCAATCAGACTTCAAATTGATTTCTACCAAATAGTGCAAATTAAGCCTAAGAATCATTGAATGTCCTAATTTTATTTAAACATTAGACATTAATGCTCAAAATCATGTTGAGGTATCCCTATTTGTGGTATTATCATATAAACAATAGTAACATCTCATAAATTCATCTCTAGTCAACTTGTGACCTAATAAATTGATAGTTTGGCCTTTAAACCCATTAAGTAGGGCACTTAAACAATTTCTAAAGTGCAAAAATGTTAACAAGAATTAATTAACTAAGCATATCAAATTAAATGCTTAAGAGAAATTTCCATGTGTAATTAGTGAAAATAAATTTTGTAAAAAGGAAATTCTAATAAAAATGAGGTCATGATGATATCATCATCCTCAAAATTGAGGAATTGAAAATATCTCTCTTAAAGCCTTAAATTCAAAACTAGAGATCCATGCTTAATAAATGGGATATCTATCCCAAATTTTAATTATTTTTCCCCTCCTTAACTTAACCAGGGTAAAACTAAACTTAACTATGGTTAACTCTAACCTAACTTCAATTGGTTTAGAGTTAGTTTGAAAGGGTATAAATACAAGGCTTTATCCATTTTTCAAATAAGCTCATTCGGTGCAATTTTATCATGCAAAAATACCTTCAACAAGTCTTTTGTATAGCATTGAGAGAGAGAAACATCTAATCTAAGCTAAAGCCAAGGCTAAGCCCAAAATTTCCAACGTGACAATAAAACATGGTTCAAGGATCACCATTACCAAAAACTCTTTGAGCACATGATCAAGCACATTCCTCCATGGTCAACATACAACTCTTGCTCTCAAAGAAGGTAAATAATGTTTGTTTTGTCTTATATTGATATTTGTATTATTATTTTGTTCCTTGAATGTCTAAGATTGATGTGTTAGATGTATTAGTGTGTTTTTATTTGGTTTTCATCATATTAACACAATACTAACTCCCCTCTTAGATTCTTAATGATCACATAATGGCACAATTGGTGGGACCCATACCCATAAAGCTCTTCTAGTTACTTCTGAGGATGTTTTTATAACCATTTTCATGCCAAGTTTTTGATCTAATTACCAAAAAATTAATAAATTTGAGATCTCAGTTAAGCCATAGGGATCAATAATGATTGTAATAAAATGGGCTCGATCATTGAAATCAATGTCAATTGGAGGAATTGACAATGATCTTTGCATTAAAACACAATAAATCATAAACATATTAAAAATCAACTCTTTCTTGATTTTTTGGTACCTAAAAATCTATTTATTGCCTATCTAACCTTCTTCTTGCAGGTCAGTAAGGAGTTTTGAGTTTGAAACATTATTTATCAATCATTTTTCTTTTAAAACACATTTATCTTTGGTGTGATTTCAGAAATTAACATCAATCATAACCAAATTAGAATCAATCGTAGAAATTGGCAATGATCCCTACAGTAATCATCAATGATTTATATATTTTTTATTAAACTTGAGAGTTAAATGTTTTGTTTTTATTGGGCTCACTTGTTTGCAGAGAATTGAGCTAATAAATAAGAATTTTGGGTGATTTTTTATTAAATTTTTCATTTTGCAAGTTAAATTTCATAAAAAAAGGTTAAAAATCATTCACATTTAGTTGAGGTTCTTTAAATTCACTTAACAATCTATCTTTTATCATTTTACAATTGTAAACACAGCCAAGGGGCCAAAAAATTTCAAACACATTTCAATTTGGTGTTAGTAAAAAGAACCTACATCCCTAGTTAGAGCTCCTAAGGGATTTTTTGATTTTTAATTATTCTTTAGATAGTTCAAATTGTTTAGATTAGATTCTTTGATTTTTACAAACAAAAACATTAGTGTGTATGCTCTCCCATATCTACTTTAGGGAAATCGAGTGACTGTAGACAATCAAAAATTGCACCTTGGCTAGTTGTCGATGTCGAACCACAATGGACCCACTTTCGATCCTCATATTAGCTAATCATCTAGATAAATCATTTCACACCTTTATAATTGATTTAAATTTTTAAACTATCTATCCACTTTTGACCCCATTTTCATCTAGGCCCTTAACCACCACTGGTCAGACTAATCAATGATGATTATCCTGACTGTCATCAGTCAAGACCACAAACCTACTTTAAAGCAACTTCCAGCTTTATACAAGATAAGTATTGTATAAATTACTAACTTCCTTGTGCAAATTAAATCATCTTTAAAACATTATTAATTATCATCCTTTTCCCTTATCTAATTAACAACTTCCTTTTGCCTAATTAGTAACTTCCTCCATCCCAATTAGCAACTTCATCCTATTAAAGGATAAGAGGAGGAAGTGAAATGGATCCATAAATGAAATCATGTCTAGGCTATTATATTTTATTGTGTAGGTGTCTAGCATCCCTTCATAAAGTAAGTAGTATCATTAGAGACCTAAACCTCTATCTTCATTACTTTCAAAGGCCAAAGTACCATCACTCTAGCCAAATTACCTCAAACTTCCACCATCAAGTTATATGTATCTTATGCTTGTTTTCATTTATTCATCTTATTTATAACCTCCCTACCCCAACCATACCTCTTAACATCTTATTCTCCCTCCCATAGGCATATATCAAGACCCCCATGTACTTATTCATCATTCTATAACTCCCCTTCAATATCCTCCCAAAACACACAGGCAATTGTTGATGGTTAGCCCAACCACCAATGGTTACCTCAACCATCATCAGTTACCCAACCATCACCAATTACACCAACCTTAGTTGGTTAACCTAACCACCACTGATCACTATGGCATAAAAATATAGCAAACTATTTTGAGCCCCTTACCCTCAGCCAAACCCACTTTTCTTTATTTTTGCTTGATAACAATAACCTTTCTAATTTTCTAAACTAGACCTCAACTAGTTTAGCATAAGCATTGACCTATTTTTTCTACTTGTAGTTGTTTTCTTTAAACAAGCATTTATTTTCTCTTTCTTGCATGCATTTACTTTCATATCATTGAATACAAGTATCCTTTATTTTCATTTTTATCAGCTTAATCATTATAATATTGGATTGATAGACTCCTAGTAAGCACTACGCTTCTTGGATCTAGCTCACTCTAGGCAGTCCACTCAACCATCCATCTAATAAAACCTTTTTTGAGTGTTTTTCTTGTCTACAAGTTGTTCTTTTCTAGCCAAAGAGGAGTTCCCACTATCGTTTAGATTCACGCACACACTTTACCATGTATTTTTCTACACACCCTATTACTAGTTTCATTACTTTACTTCCAAACTAAGAAATGAGTGAAATTAACTGAAATATTTTTGGCACACTCAATGGGACCTAGTTCCCTTTTTCTTCCTTATTATTTTCTCATCAAATGAAATATAAAAATTCTTTTTTCAGCTTAAAATAAACCTTTTGCATACATTGATTTCCTACTTATCTTAGTTCATCTAGTAACGTAATTGATCATAGTTTTCACATTTATTATCACACACTAAGCCAAACCAAAAAATAATTAACACATCAAAACATACCTGAGATAAGGCCTGACTAAGATTTCATTACCTAGTCACAACCTTACCCCCTCCTGACTATCCTACTTGGATTTCACCACCAAGGGGAGAACTAACCTAGCTCTTTGGTTGAGTGTAAACTCTAAACTTGATATATTTTGGCTAAGCACCCAACACTCTTACCACTGTGGGACCATGAAGTGAGGGGATAGGCCCTAATACCAAGCCATGTACTAAAGTTCAACATATATTTTCCTCTTGATAACCTAAACAACCTAAAACCAACCTTATATTGCCTCTTTATTACCTAATCTACAAGCCAAATTCCCTCTTCACACTTTCTAAGGCATAAACCAAAATCAATCTAAAAAGAATTCTATGATTTAATGCACTTTTAGTGTATCTATTATTTACCTTGAATTTTTTTTTTATTGCTCTTTGTTTGAGGTGTGATTTTCACTATATTATTTCTTATTTTCTCACATAGTCTTTACTAGATAATAGTTGATAAACCAAACTGATCAACCACCACCTTCTTCATCTTCCTCCATGGAATATAATTCTAGTGATGAGGGTTCACCTCATTTTTCTCCCCCTCCTACCATAATCCTAGTTGTTTTTAAAGGTAATACAGATTTCACTGCCTTCCTTGACAACAACCCAATTGCTCTTCAACACTACCTTAACAACTTCCCCAACCATACCTCTATTGCTTTAGTTCCACTGATGAATCCTCCTTATGGTATGCCTCCCCACCTTATGGTGGGTACCACCTCAACCTAGCCCTTATTGACCCAAGCCTCCTCTTCTTCTAACATCCCATCTACTACCACTACCTAAACCCAATCCAATATTCCAACCTATAACTAAACACCTCCTACCACACCCCACACTTCCCATATAGGTTCAACCTTACCTCTAGTTACCTATAATCTAGCTATCATGGGGTTGTCTTTTACCCCTATTTCCACCCTTCCCCTTATCTCAACCAACCCATTAAATTCTACCCCATTTCATAATTTTTTGCTCTCTATACCTCATACACTCTCACCCATTAACACTAGAGTCACCACTCAACCTCAACTTACCCAACCTCAACCCACCACTTTAGCCATACCTTTAACTCAACCCACCTCCATTCCTCAATGAGTACCCATGACAACCTATCAATATGTCTTTAATCCACAAGGGTACATAGCACCTTCCACCCAACCATTTGTGTCAATTAAACCCTATGTGACACCATCTTAACCTTTTATGACCACTTACCAATATGTGGCTTCTTTAATACCTTCTATCACTTATCCGAACATAGTTACCACCCAACCTCAATAGAATGTGCCCCTTAATTATGCATCTTCCCAACCCTAACTAGACTTGATAAAGATGTTAATGGATAAAATGACCAACTTGGATTCATCCATCTCTGGGCCTCATAACCTTTTATCCTATGATCAAATTTATAATTAACCTATTCATCTATCTATCCCTATCCATGATTATCCTCCTCAATGGGAATTGGCCAAGTTCTTTAAATTTCAAGGTAAGGAGGACCCCTGATAGTATTTTAGATCATTCCATCATTCTTGCTATTTAATCACATATAATGATGATCTCCTTCTTTGAACCTTCCCCATGTCCTTATCTAGACTTGCCCTTGATTGGTATAGTACTCTTCCCACGTACTCCATCTTTTCTTTTTCTCAACTGGCCCAAATCTTTTTAGAACACTTTTTGATAAACATATCTAAAAAGGTTTCTATTACTGACCTCTATTCCATTAAGCAATTTTATGATGAGTCAATTATTGATTTTGTTTCTAGATGGAGAGGTCTCATCAACCAACTTTATTTTTCCTTGCTCCAACCTAAACTAATTGAACTCTTCTCTTGGGGTTGTGCTAAAAATAATTCCCCCACTCTTCAAGTTCAAACCTTTAAAACTTTTGATGAGGAACTCACCATGGCATAAAAACTTGAAAATTGGGCCATTGATGAGGGGAAATTGAAACTATGGAACAAAAATTCTAATTTTAAATATAGTGACCCTTCCTGTACCAAAACTACTAACCAATCCAATACCAAGGAAAAATCATCCACAAACTCAATTTTTCTAAAAATTGATCCAACTCTAACTATTAACTAGCCACCTCAATCCAATTCTTAAAAACCCCCTTAGCAACAAATTTGAAATCAAAATTGAGCTCCTCTAAGACAATATACTCCCATTGGAGAATCATATGCATTAGTTTTGGATAAATTGCTCAAAGCCAACCTCATCCAACTTCCACCAATTAAACCACCCCAGTAATTTGATCCTTCTCACCTTGTACCTAGGTGGTATAATTAAAATTACCGTTGTGCCTTCCACCATGTTATAGGACATGGCATTAATAGATGTAATACCTTCAAAAGTCTTGTCCAAAATTTTATTGATAGTGGAGAACTTACATTTGATAATCTCAATGCACCTCTTAATCAGTCCCTTGATATTTTTACAAACCTTTTCCCAATCATTCTCCTTCTACCCAACCCCATGATAATAAACCCAAATCATCCCCTTATCATGAGCTACACAAAATCAATGTTATTAGTAACAAGCCCATTATTGAAGAAACCATTACATCAATCACCCAAATAGAAATAATAAACTCACCTTCTATTCTTTTGAATACCTAGATGGAAGAATAAACTACCCCTCTATCTTCCCTTAATGAAACCTTAGCTTTATCTACCTCTTCTTTTGTGGAAACACCAAAGGAGGCAACCATTGCTTTAACCACACCATCTTCTCCCATTCCACCTATTCTAGTGGTAGAGCTACCTTCCATCCCATTAGATACCCAAACAAAGGAAGTAACTATGTCTATTATTTCACTTGAGGATGTTATACCAACCTCCCCTTATCATATAACCCTTTACTCTCCCTTTGAAAACCATCCCAAAAGTGGATATTACCTCATCTATCCAACCATCAATTTTGAAACCTTCCATCTAAGATAATAATGAAAAAACCATTCCTTATTATCCACTAAAGGGCTTAAGTTTTGAAACCAATAACCAAATAACTAAACCCATCTATAATCCATTTTCTAGAATATTCCAAATCCTATAATTCACTTCTTAGCCCAACTTTGATAAAGCCACCTTTTGCTATCATCTTGGACTCCCTAACCAAAGTAAATCTGAATCCTCAACTTCTCTTGAATCCACCCTTAAACCCATTATTACCTCTTCACCGAATATCTCTTACAAAACCATAAGTGAAACCTCCCAACCACCCCCATATAAAATTATCAAATCACCTTATGCCTCTTTCACCAAACCAATCAAGAAACTAGGGATTCTCCCCACACCTAGTCACACTCATCCCTCTCTAAGGTTGGATTTAACTCCATCTAGTCCACCAAAGGCAAATCCAACTAAATTGCATAATAAGTTAGAGTTACCCAAACCTCTACATCTAAATAGACATATACCACCTCCTTCCCACTTACATTCCATCTTAGGACCCCATCCTTCTACTATACCAGTTACTTATTCTTCATCTAATAAATTATCCCCTTTTACTCTACCTACACCCATCAAACCATATAGTTATCCATAAATTTTAACCAATCAATCCACCTCCACTTTTCCACCTATATTTAAACCTTCATCATCTGATTCTTCTAAATCTAAGTCTTCAACCTCTAAACCAAGCAAACCCAAGTAAACCCACCAACCAAAATCATCCTCCAACTCTAAAACCTATGCCTGAGAAGGTCACCACTCCTAAAACCAAAAATCCACTACCTCCAACACCTTTTCTTGAACATTATTCAACCATTTAATAAAGTTTGTTTCAAAACTCTTCCATTAGGTTACCTCTAATCAAACCTTTTGACCCTTTACACCCTAAACCCTCCTAGTTCAATGATAACTTGATTTGTACATACCATAGGGAACCAAGACATGACACAGAGAACTGTAAATCTCTCCAAGCACTTTTCCATATCCTATATGATGAAGATGATCCATTATTATATGAACCCTTCTTACCCCCATTACCAATCTTGCCATCAACCCAACCCACCCAACCTTTACCAACTCTCCCTTTCCTACCTAAGGATGAGAAGGAAGAATTGAAATAAACATCAAACCCAAAAAAGCCCCTTATCCATACTATTAATGTGGTCACATGATCACAAGCTCAAAAAATATATATGGGAAAAGCCAAAGCCTCCATTCTATGGACCTACCCATCAACCCCTTAAACGACCAACCAAACCTAAGCATCTCTACCCTTGCCTTCACAACCACCAAAACCCAAAGTATCCATTTTAGGAGCTTCTCCCTATATCCCTTATATATTATTATAGTGCTTAGTGTTGAAATAACTTCACCAAAAACTAGTTAAAATGAGCCTCTATAAACTAATCAACACTTCACCCCACGATCACTAGTTACTAATCAAGGTTATGGAATCTATTGAGGTTCAGCCAGATGATCTTCAACCTCTTGCACCCTTGGTTGGAGCTCTCCAAATTTTGGCCCTTATTACCTTTCAAGATTTTGAAATACCACCTACTAATCATGATTACTCTAATCCATCCCTTTTTATTACCACATACATCAATCAAACATGCATTAAAAGGGTTATGATTAATGGAGGAGCTATCATCAACATTATCTCTTCTTGTGTGTATAACCAACTCTAGCTACCCAAAAATATCATGTCTAAAAGTATAGTAATCCTTTGCTCCTTCAATGATACCATGGCCACTACCTTAGGGAGTATTGTCGCCCATATTCACTTAGGGCCTCATACCATTCCTAAACTATTTTATGTTATAGAGGGTGAGTTTCAATACAATGTATTAATTAGATGCCCTTGAATTTATGTTATGGGTTGCATCCCTTCCACCTTACACTATTGCATCAAATTTGAGCATGAGGGACAAGTTGTTGCCATTAAATTTGATCTTGGTCTCTTTGCCTCTTGCAATATGACATACCAACCTAATGATGCTCTCATTCCTCCTTCATCTAGCTCAAAACCAAATTCTAATGAAACCACCCCACCAACTAAAACCATCAACACTTCCACTTATAGCAATGATGAAACATCAACTATCTCAACCATTTCATCATCCCAAATTCTAGTTGAGGACCCTTTTCAATCCACATTTTAATGTCACTCCCTTGGATAATATCACCTTTTAGCCTTAGATGCCTTCCCTACTCTACAAGAGTATGGTAATCTCAAATAAGACCCTTATTATGATCTAAACATCAAAACCATTAACCTTCTTAGGCTCCCCAATAATCAAACAAATTTCATCTATGGGGGACTTGATCACCCACTTCTTTCTCTTGCCACTATCCCATTCATCTGACGATCCATAATCAATTTTTCCTACTTGGACAAACCATCCTTTTCCAAAGTTTACCTTTACCGGTGCACTTGGAAGGGGTTTGGTCTTGGCCTTTATGAATAGGGACCTCATGAGTTACCTATAATCAAAACTTAAAAACCTCATGAGTTCTTTGGCCTTGGCTTTGTACCACCAAAAGAACCCACCTCACCAAAACCCATTACCTCCATCAACAAAGAACCTCCAACCCCATCTCCCTCTAAATATGAGGACTCTAACATCATCCCATCTAACTTTTTTTTATCAATACCATAAGTTTAGCCCCCCTAACTTACCAAAAATATGGTAAAACTAAAACCTTTCCTCTTATCGATCCTAAAATTATTAAACATGATTTTCCCACCATAAATACCATCTAACGCCAAGATGATGATTCCATTCTCACCTACCTCAGTGTACGGGATTATTATATTCATAAATCACTCCCTCCTGAAAACCAAACCATGCAAAACAAATCAACCATTGATGTCAACTTGGGTACTCAGGATAACCCACGTATTGCCAAAATTGACCAATCCTTAAATTCCATTGAGCTACAAGACTACATTCTTTCCTTTGAGACCATAGCATAGTATTTATGTGGTCCTATTAGTATATTCTTGGGTTTTACCCTTATATCACCCTTCACAACATTGTCACTCATGTTGAGGCAAATCCAGTTTGATACAAGCTTCATATAATGCATCCTCATATAACCCTCCTAGTCAAAGAAGAGCTTCAGTGCCTCTTATCCATCAACTTCATCTAACCCATTGACTACCCAAAATGGGTTTATAACATCATTCTTATCACCAAACCCATAGGGGGACTTTGCCTTTGTATCAACTTTCATGACCTCAACTTTGCTTGCCCAAAGGACAACTTTCCTCTACCCAACATTGACCAATTCATTGATCTTATGGCTGGCCATGAAATGTTGTCTCTCATGGATGATTTATTGGGATACAATCATATCTTGATTTCCCCTAAATATTATCATAAAAATTCCTTTATCACCTCATGGGGAACCTTCTGCTATAGGGTCATGCCTTGTGAACTAAAAAATGCAAAAATAACCTATCAATAGCCCATGACCTATATCTTTCATGATCTCATCCATAAAATCATAGAGGACTATGTGGATGATCTCCATGGGAAATATAAACACCACAAGGATCACCTAGATGTTCTCACCATCATCTTTGACTACATAATTCATTATCCTGTCAAGCTCAACCCCAAAAAGTGCATTTTTGGGATCCTATCAGGTAAGCTTCTTAGTTTCATTATCTCTCTACATGGAATCAAAATAGACCCCATTAAAGTCAAAGTAATCTTGGAGATGCCTCCTCCTACTAACCTTATGCAACTCTGTAGCCTACAGGGCAAACTTAAATCCATCCATCATTTTATCTCCTAGATATCAGATAAATGTCAAGGCTTCCACCACCTCCTAAATAATAAAACCTCCTTTAAGTAGACCAAAGAATGTCAATAAGCCTTTGATTCAATCAAGGATTATTTTATCTCTCCACCTATCCTCACCCCTCCTAAGGAAGACCAGCCATTTTACCTCTATATATCCACCACTGATCATTCCCTAGGGGCAATGCTTGTTCATCATGATGAACAAAATAAAAATCAAGTCATTTATTACATCAACCGCATCCTTATTGAGTATGAAACTCAGTATACAATCCCAAAAAGATCTATCTCACCTTAGTTTTCATGGCCTCTAAACTCCATCACTATCTTCTTAATCATAAAACCTATGTTGTCACTAACACTGACCCCCTTAAGTTCATGCACTTTAATCCATATCAAAACCAACATATGGCTAAGTGGCTCATGCTTCTAGCTAAATTTGATCTTGAGTTCATTCTACATAATTCCATTAAAGGGTAGGTCATCACTAAAAAATTGGTCAAATCCCCTATACATAAAAATCAACCTCTTCCTCTTGCCTTTCCAGATAAGTCTATTATAACTCTTTCTCAAGAAGAACCCACCTACTAAATGAACATGTTTTTTGATGGATCTATATTCCAAAATCATGGGGGTGTTAGAGTTATTCTCATTCCCCTTAATAGGTAACCTCTTTCCCTCTCTTTTAAACGTGAATTTGAATATACTAGCAACATAGCCTAATGTGAAGCCCTAGTCATAGGCCTCTAAACTGCCTTAGCTTTAGGAGTCAAAACTATCAGTATCTTAGGTGACTCCCAAATAGTCATCAACTAGGTCATAAGATCTTATCAATGTAAAAATGATGTCTTCTTAAAGTATAAATAACTCATGGATATACTCTTAGTAGCATTCAATCATTACATTATCTAGTTTGTTCCTTGATCTACCAACAAATTCATGGACACAATGGCCTCCTTTACTTCCCAAATTCCATCTCAACCTACTAAATTTAAACTATTCATCACCATCCACCACTTTATCACACCATTGTATATTAGTTTTGATCTCCCTACCATTTTTAGTGTGGAGATGTCTCCCAATATTTGGTATGACCAAGCTTTTAACTACCTTAACATTGGCATCATTCCTCCAAACCTTTTAAATACTGCTTGAAGAGATTTTATTCAAAGTACCTATCATTACACCATACTAAGGGAATCTTTTACAAATGCAACTTTGATGTCCTCCTTCTCCATTGCTTGCGTAGCTAAGAAACTTCCCACACCATTAAAGAAACACATGATGAAATCTATGGGGGACACTTTAACAGCCTAGTTATTGTTAAGCATATCCTTCACCTTGGTTATCATTATCCCACCCTTAATAAGAACTATTATAACTATTTAAAGAAGTGTTTCAAATGTCAACAACACACTAATTTAAATTATACACCTCCTCATGGCCTTCAAGTATCTATCGATTATTATCCCTTCTCATAATGGGGTCTTAATCTTATTGGGGAAATCAACCTCCATTCTTCACAATGACATCAATATATCATAACTTCCACTAAATATTTCATTAAATGGGTTGAAGCCATCCCCCTTATATCTAGCAAAGCCAAAAAAACTATCAACTTCATCAATCACCATATTATCTACCACTTCATTTTTTCCCATAATATCATCACCAATAATGGTAAATATTTTAAAAACCAAAAAGTCTAAAGCCTTTGAAACACTTTTGGTATCAATTTAAGATTTTCCTCACCTTATCATCCATAATCCAATGGATAGTGGAAGCCTCAAACAAAACCCTCATCAATATGATCACCAAAGTAGTAAGTGCTTCAAGTCGAGATTGGCACATGCATATCCCTTTTGCTTTATAGACCTATCACACTAGCATTCAAATAGAACTACCCATTTCTCTCTCATATTTAGAGCCAAGGTAGTCTTGCCTCTTGAAGTCCAAATTATATCCCTTCACATATCTTTACATGAAATCTTTTTTGAAAGTGACTATCATCAAGAATGCCTCATACATCATGAACTCCTTGATGAACATTGCCTCATGGTCCTTAATCATCTTCATGTCTATCAAGAATAGATAAAATATGCATACAATAAACACCTAAAAGAGTGAGAGTTCAACATCAAATACCTCATCCCTAAGGAAAACTAGCATGTAACTAATATGGAAAAAAGAAAAAAGGGCAAGTTTACTTTTAATTAGCTTGGACCCTACATCATAACCCATAAGTATGGATCAAGATCTCATCATTTTTCCTCTCCTGAGAGCAAACTAAAACGTGAGCCTCTCAATGCTTCACATTTACATCCTTTCTATTATTAAAATAGTGATCAAACTCATTCTTATATCTAACTTAAGCTCATCCCTTGGTTTATGAGATTTTCCCTACCTTTCACATCCTTAATTCCTTTGGGAATAATCAATTACAATATAGAGCCATGTGATTATCCATCATATTTATGCCCTAATCCTAATAATTGGCACCACATCTCTATGAATGGCATGGTTCTCATGGATACTTTTTGTCTTTAATCAGATAGAGTCCCATGGTCAATTATTTCTCAAACCACTTTCCCCATTTAACATTAACGTTTTGTGTTCATGCCTTGCCTTTATAAAGGTCAACTTTTGAATCCTAAATAGACTTGTTCATGTCTAAAATGCATTTAAAACATCACTTTCATTATAGACTACTCCCTTGAAAGATAGTTACCTAATAATTAAAAGTTGCTTAAAAATGGGCTACTCCCTTGAAGGGCAGCTATAAAATCCAATCCTAGACCACTCCCTTGAAGGATGGTTATGGAATAATAATTTGAAGCAACCTATATCAATCAGTTTCAATAACTTATCAAAATAGAAAAAATAATAATCTTATGTAAAAATTAAATAAAGTAAGCTACAATCAGCTCTTATAAGTTTCATGGCTCTTATAAGTGCCATTTATAGACTTCTCACATCAATCAGTTTACACATTATCCCATTATGCTACAATTGGATCCTATATATGGCATTGTTAGACTTCCTACATTGATAAGTCTACATCTCATATTAAGGCATGGACTTATCTAATATAGTTCTTTGGTCACCTATAAAAAGGGCAAGCTAACCCACATCAAGTTACCATTTCACCCATTTCTCATTTAATTATCTAATTATCACCTACTTTCCTTCCACACCTATTCTCAAGGGACTATGAGCTTACTTGACATAAAGTGATCATGAACCCCTCTTTCTCAATCAAAGCATTCTCTTGCAAATCATTCGATAGGTTTATGTTCACCAAGTCAATCCAACTATTGTTTTTTATTGATACATCCTTGCCAACTAAAAACATCATAAATTTTTCTTACACTTTATTTTTTGGTTCATGTGGTCATATGTTTCACATTTAGTTTGTTGTCTATACTTATTTTATGTGTTTTCATTCCCATTAACACAATCAAGACATTATGCACTAGGAATAATGTAAATATAAACCAAGCACACATCCTATCCATAAATAAAACATGAGGAACCATAACATTGTAACCATTCACAACATGCCATTATAACATCATCATCAACATCATCCCTACAATAAAATATCATTCTATCTATTGAACATCACCATAATTTCTTAGTCACTCATAAACAACATTATCAAAACCTATCTATCAAATGTTCAACCTAAACCATATAACAACCAACATCTCAATCGAAATCAAATGCATCATCATATACACAAATAATCATCATCATATCCATCAAAACAAAAATAATACCTATACTAAGCATGTAACATCATGTGTATCATCCCTAATCATGCCCATCATTACATCATAAACATAATACGTCAATATCTCATCCATGAAATATCATGAACATAATATAATCAGCATAATCAATAAGTAATCATCATTACATCAATAAGGCAATGCATGTCATAATATATCAGATTGTCTCTCTCATATACATCTCACATCCTCAACATGCAGGCTAGTATCAAAATACAAATCATGTACATATCACACCTCTCCTTTATCAAGCCCTTGGGGTACCAAAACCACTACCACCTACACCATCTACACCTAGACCTGTACTACCATCTGGTGGTGGCCCCCTAACAACCCTACCTATCCCACTATCAAATTCCACTACCTTGGAGTAGTTATAAATGGCCCACCTACTAAACTATCCCTATACTCCCCATATTTCATCTATAAAGGTAACTACACCAGCACTATCACCTCATAATATCTAAGTTCCTTAATAGTGGCTAGGTATCATGCCCTTAGTTCTATGTCAGGTGGTCCTCCTATTATTTCTATAGTCACCCCTTCTCTATGTATTAACAAGTCTCTCTCCTAAGTCACTAACCCAAAAGAGACCCATGCCTAATCATGCTCACCTATCAAAGTCACAACCTATCCCTATAAGGTGACAACTTATGCCTGTAATGTGACCACTTGCCCCTGTAACCCTATAATCTAGGCCTAAAATACTACCAATGCCTATCTATTTGGTCCATCATCCTATGAAATCACCCCTAAAAGATCCACATTCATTATTTGATACTACTTATCACCCTAGCCAAAATCCACTAGTGCATAACTAGCCTGGAACCACATTCAATAACCATAAATAATCCCCACATCATCTATGGTTGCCCTCATTGGGAGCTCCTAAAAATCCAAAATAAATATAAATGGTTATGGTTCTAAGAGTGGAAACTCTACATACTCTCTTATATCATGAAAAATTAGGGGGGATCCCCTGCACTAGTCAAAACTATTTCTACACTTGATCAAATGGGATTCACTCAGTCTCCCCATCCTATCTCCCATGTATCTAGTGCCAAATCTAGAGTGATAATGTGTGGTACCTATGCCTAAGACAAATATGCCTATCTACATAAAACCTCTATACAATATCACCTACCACTAATCCCTCTAAAGCATCCCTAAACCAATCAATGTCTCTAGCTCCTCTATTGGTTCCTGTCAATGCATCAATATATCTCCATCACATGAAACCCACTGAAAGGGTTACCTAAGTGAACCCCTACCATAATACCCTTAATGGTCTCACAACATGTATATGATCAAATGCCAAGAATTGTAGCATGAAATTGACACTAATATCATACCATCTATGTGCTCAAAAGGCCCAAAGTTCCTTGTATATCTAGACTAGTAACACTAGGGCCCATCCAAATATAGTCCCTGAAAGATTCCAAACTAAATTTGGAGACACAAAATATATAAGTTCTTACAAGACAAAGATATAAATCTGATTATTTGTCTTTAGAGAATACTGATACAAAAATATATTGCCCAGATTTACTTCAATAGTGAATAATAAAAAATTACAGTACACAGCTATAGTATAGAGGGTATAATGAAGCCCAAATAAGCAAGAACCTGGAAGTATGCACAAATCACCAAACTTCTCATACTATAATCCACACCTTCCCACTAACTTCCGGTCAATGAAGTTATGTGTAGCACCTGTATCTACCAAGCTCATGACCCACTTGCCCTTAAGTGTACCTTTCAACCAAAAGGCATGAAAGTTAGGATAACTGGAGAGGGTAGCCATAATTGCTTTGGCTGATGCCAAAGGCTCTGGGGTGTCTAACTCCAACTGTGTCTGAACCTGCTCAATATTATCCTCAATGTCCGTATCAGGAACCTCCTCATCTCCACACTCAGAAGTTACCTCAATCAAATGAACCTTTCCTTTACCCATGCAATGGTGTCCTGGTTCCCATGGATCTTTACAGGAAAAACATAACTTTTTCCTCCTCAAGTCATTCCTAGTCTCTTGATTCATCTAAGGATTTATAGAGGATGACCCTTCTTTAATTTGTGGTGCGTTGGCCTTCTGTATAGGCCAAGAGTCCGTGGCTATTTTCTTATCACCCTGATAAGAAGTGGGAACAGTATCTAGTCTCAATGTCACATCAATGGCATCCTTAAGAGTGGCTGGTTGGAAAGCACATACCAGTCCCTTAAGTCTATCCTGTAATCCTTCAATAAATAACATCACACTCTGTCTCTAAGGCATATCAGGTACCATAACCGCAATACACTGAAACTCATTAATATAAGTTTCTGCGTGACCACTCTGTCTAAGATGAGCCAACTCTCTGTATTAAAGTTCTGTATCCTTACGGTCAAACTGTGCAATAAGTCTCTCAGTGAATTCAGCATAGGAGTGAACTAAGGCGTGATCTTGGGTGACCAATCCATGGTGCCACCAATCATATGCAATCCCCTCTAAATGCAACACCGCAAACTGAATGGCCTCACACTCAGGCATGGGCCTCAAAGAAAGATATATGTCCAGCTTGTGGACCCAAGCTCTTGCACTAGTCTCTCCAGAGCCATTATATGGAGCCAATGTAATCTTCCCCATAGCTCTATTGAGGTCATGATTATGCTGCTGTTGTGGTGGTCTATTACCTTGATCTCCCCTGAATCTGACTATGTCTCTACGTTGTGCACAATACTGGGGAAAAGGAAAAACCTCCCTAACCTCTGGGGGTAAAGCTCTCCACTCTATTGTGGCTGCCAAAACGGACTCTTGGAACCCCATCTCTGGTGGATCCACCTATACTGGTTGTCCACCTGGGACAAACTGAGGCAATAATGGTCTATTTAGAGTAGGTGTATGATGATGATTTTGCCTAGAGGAATGACGAGAGCTCCCCACTGAAGAATGGGAATGGTGACTATGTTGACTGGACTGATGGGTATGATGACTACCTGTCACTGAAACTGATCTATTCCTTCTACCTCTATGTCTATCCACCTCTAAATGCTCCATGGTATCCTGTAATTGGTCTAGAGCCTGAACAATCTTGGGATGGGTAGTGATGAGGGTCCTCATCATCTCTCTTTCTTCCTCATCCTGGTTTCTATGGGCATTCCTCTATTCTTCGGCCATGATAGGTTCCTATCCTAAACCCAACTCTCGCTCGTACTGAGCTCTACTACGTGTAAAATATCTATGGCTTCTATCAAATCTTCCAGGATGCATAGAAATAAAATATATTTACCCCTACAGGCTGGCAAGATGCATGGCTCTGATACCATTGAAAGATTCCAAACTAAATTTGGAGACACAAAATATATAGGTTCTTATAAGACAAAGATATAAATCTGATTATTTGTCTTTAGAGAATGCTGATACAAAAATATATTGCCCAGATTTGCTTCAACAGTGAATAATAAAAAATTACAGTACACAGCTATATTATAGAGGGTATAATGAAGTCCAAATAAGCAAGAACTTGGAAGTATGCACAAATCTGGATGTTGTGTGAGAACACAGTCACCGATGTCAGTTCTTCTGCCAACATCAATAGATACACTACCGCCATCGGTCGTCTGGTGGTGATCTCTGCCTGTTGGTGACTCTGCCTGTGACTGCCTGACTGTCGATGTCGGTTGCTGATCGGCTGATGCCGGTCTATCTGCTGATGCCAGTCACTTAGCTGCCGATGTTGGCCTCTGTAATACCCTACGGCCTACAACTGTGATCTGTACCCTTCCCTTTTCTGAATCTACTGGTATGGCCTGGTAATAATCTATATGGATTCTGTACCCAACCTGATTTGAAGATATAAATATATAAATCTTAAATCAAATCAATGAATAAATACCTAGAACCCTCTGCATATGTTGAACCCCTGATCTACCCAGTGAATGTCCTCTAAAGCTCCAACTCTGATCAATATGCCCAACCTGAATTCTATCACGAATCCACCCCTGAAAAGTGTTGGGTTTTCATCCAACTCTTCTCCAATCTGCTGAAGGTTTGCGTCCTCAGAGATTTTAGCTGAATCACAGATTCAAGCTTCACAATACTCACAATATTTTAGCAACAAAGATGTTCCAAATGCTTTGCCCTCCACTTATTTTAAAGGCTCCCAAGAAACTTCTAGAAGAAGTCAACTTTATTTTATTATGCTTATTTTATTTATTTTCATAATAATTAAATTAATTAATTAAAGTTATCCTTTTGAAGAAATATTAATTTTTGGACAACTTAAATTAATTAAACCATTTTAATAGAAATTTGGGGACATTACAGTCCCCCAAGTAGCATCTCCACTAATACCCCTAAAAGTAGTTATGGAAAATGTATACCACTCAAATTTGGAAAATCAAAACATGTCACTACCATCATCATCATCATCATTATAAGGCATCTATGCTCTAGGACCCTTTGTACATTGGCTCGATCCCAAACCCACCTGCATACCATTGAACATGATCCTAATGGCCTCCATATATAACATCCATTTAATAGTCTCTATCTTTGATCTTGATATGATAAATGGATTCCCCTCAGATGGGTAGCCATGTGATCCTCATCACATCTTCCAATAGGACAATCATCTCACTAGTCGGTAACATAAATGTATTCATCACTGGGTCCCATCTCTTAATGAGTGTGATGATCATAGCTACATCCCATGCTAGGTATTGATAATGTAACATAGTCCCTAGGCTAACCATCTTCATGTGCCTCCACTCCTCTATTATTATCCTATCTCAAACCTCAACAAATATCTTAGGGACTCAGTCCCTCGTCTAAATTTGATTATGGGCCTTTACAATAATCACATTAGCATACCAAAAACAAACTCACTATCCATGTACACATACTACTTTCAACATATTCCAATCTAAATTACCTTTCACACTTAGCACACCCCTCTACCTTTTATCTACATCCATTTTAAAACTTACATCCTTCTCTCTTTATTCCTAGCCCTCTCCCATATAGCTTTCATTGACCTACATGACACCCTCACATCCTATTTTTAGCATTTCAAACCTTTATGTCTAATATTTTTTAAACAAGATTTTTGAAAACTTTTCAAACTTTTTCAAACATCATTAAACTATCCCCAAAATCTCCCTAACACACTTCAACCATCGACAGTTATTTGAACCATTGATAGTCCCTTTAAGACCCTTTACTCCCAAGTTCGATCTGTACCAGTCGAGTTGAATTGTCATCAGTCATTATGTGTGACCACCACTAGTGTGAACCTTGAACCCATAACTTATTAGTGTTTTTGACCTAATTTTTAAATCCCCCCTCCCTTTTGGTGTTGACATAGGGGTAACCACTTAGAAATTCATTCACCAACCCTTTAAGAGCTAAATTTAGCTTGAAGTTTTTTATTAGATATTCTATCCATAATACTATGTAGGCAGTGTCTACTTGCCTCGTACATCTGGAATCAACTTGAACAACCCATTCCAATTACCACCAACCCATTTGACCACATCTGCCTTAGCATTGGCTATTTTTGGCCTAAACTCTCCATAAATTTTGTGTCAACTGTGTATTGGTCCTTTTGACCATATTGACTCTACTTGACATGTTGCACTTTTTATGCACTACCTCGTGCATGACCAAACCATTTATGTTATTATGTAGGGGTAATTCCTACCCTAGATACCTATGAACAACACCAACCTTATCTAGGTGACTTGATAGGCTTGACTCAATCAGCTATGACCAATGTTGTGGACCGATTACCCTATCATATGTCTTTCTAGAACTTACCCTTATTTTTATCAGCATTATTAACTTTAGTCTTTGCATGATATTAACTATAACACTTAATCATATTTTGCATGCAAGTTTTCATTTCAAATACCCAACCCCCATTTTGTCACTAACCTCATGACTCACCATATACTACTTATCAAACCCTGATTTGATTTTAGTTTCACCTCATCGACTCTTTATTTGAGGGAGAACACCTCCTCCCATACTCAAGGAAAATAGACCTTCAACCAAGAAATCCATTTTTGTTTTTTAGCTTGTTAATTCAAATCTACATAACAAAAAGGGGTAAAATGTAGACACTCAAAAAATACACCTTAGGTAGTTATTGATGTCGAACCACCATGGACCCACTTTCAATCCTTAAATTAGCTAATCATATAGCTAAATCATTTCAAACCTTTACCATTGACTTAACTTTTTAATCCATCTATCCACTTTTGACCCCTTTTTCATTCAGGCCCTCAACCACTATCGATCAGACTAACTAGCGACGGTTATCCTAATCATTGCCAATCAAGACCATAAGCCTGCTTTAAAGTGACTTCAAGCTTTGTGAAAGATAATTATTACATAAATTAATAACTTATTTATGCAAATTAAATCATCTTTAAAACATTATTAATTAGCATCTTTTTCCCTTATCTAATTAACAACTTCCTTTTTCCTAATTAGTAACCTCCTCCATCCCAATTGGCAACTTCATCCTACAAAATGAGAAGAGAAGGAAGTGAAATGGATCCACAAACAAATTTGTGTCCAGGATATTATATTTTCTTATACATGTATCTAGCATCCCTTTGGTAAGCAAGCAGTAGCATTGGATACCCAAACCTCTATATGCATTACTTTTGAAGGTTGAAGTACCATCACTCTAGCAAAATTGTCTCAGCCCTCCACCATCAAGTTACAAGTATCTTGTGCTTATTTTCATTGATTCATCTTATTTCTAACCTCCCTACCCTAACCAAACCTCTTAACATCTTATTCTCCCTCCCAAAATCCTATATCAAGACCCTTGCCTATTTATTCATCATTCTATAACTCTCCTTCAATATCTTCCAAATACATATAAGTAACCCTATGCCTTTGTTGACATTTTCTATATTACTGCAAAAGTAATCTATGTTGTGAGCCTCTGTTTCTATTTTTTCCATCTTTTACATTGATCATGCACTTGTTTTCTCTTAAATGTAAATGAATCCTACATATAGTCTCATTATGCTCAGGATTAAGGTTGAATTACATTCAGGTGCACCACCATAGATTAGATTTCCTTTCTTGCATTTGTGTTTTTGATTTAAATTCCTATCCCTTTTCCCAATGTCTACTCAATATAAAGAAGAACCAGCTTCTCAAAAATATGGAGGTTGTTGCAAGTCCGATATCTTGAAACTTCCCATTGTTGTTGATTAGAATCAAGTGCAATTTTAAATCATCAGCAGTTTTCTTTAAACAAGTATTTATTTTCTCTTTATTTCATGTATTTAATTTCATATAATTGAATGCAAGTATCCTTTATTTTCATTTTTATCAGCTTAATCATTATAATAGTAGATTGATAGCCTCATAGTAAGCACTACGCTTCTTAGATCTAGCTCACGCTAGGTAGTCCACTCAACCATCCATCTAATAAACCCTTTTTTGAGTCTTTTTCTTGTCTGTAGGTTATTCCTTCCTAGCCAAAGAAGAGTTCCCACTATCATCTAGATTAATCCATGCACTTTACTAGGTATTTTTGTACACACCCTATTACTAGTTTTATTACTTTACTTCCAAACTAAGAAATGAGTGAAATTAACTAAAACAGTGAAAAAAAGTTCTTAGTGTATTATCATTGTATGTAAATTTTTTGTTAGAAAGAATGTTGGGTAAGCTCTCCCCAAGCTCTGAGTGATTTGGGTGATTCAAAATTGACCTCTAATTTTTTTCCATTTTCATTTATTTATTTTTATGCATTTAGCTTATGGGTGCAAGTTCATCACCTTCCCATGAGTTATTTAAGGGTGTGTTGACCTGGAGATTTATCTCCAAGCATCGTATCAACCCCATTCCATGATGAGGTATAAAATTTGGAAAACCCATTGGATTTTACCACCATACAATATTTCAAACCCCATTTATCAATAAGGTATATAAATCAAGATCCAGCTATTTCAATTGCCTAAGTGGTTATATGTTTTAAGCACACCATCATGTGAGGGGATTTCATGTTACAATACCTAGGGTTTCAATAGCTTACTTGAAATATAATATTATCAATTTTCAACACACTGATACCCCTATAACTTTTTTGGACAATTTAGGACAAAACCTAATAGTGTGCATTCACTTTATCAATTTATTCCATGGTTTTTCCCCTAGATAAGCTTGTTTAAACCTTAATCCTAGGATAACCTCTTTTGTCATTTGACTTTGATGTATCAGTTAGTGGTTAACACCAAGAAGAAAATTTCCACACACCTTTAAAACCAAACTCAATGGGCCATGGTAATGGAAATATCCTCCATGGTTAGTGCCTTGAAATATTAGGTCACAACTAAAAGTACAGATGAATTAGTGACATCAAAAGGCCCAATATTTTTTCATGACCCTCATCCTAGTTTTTCACCTTTTTGAACAATTTCTTGATTGTTTAGAATAAAAATTTGTTTATTATTTCCTTGTATTTATCACATACTAAAAAATCCTTATTTTCAAACAAATTCTTTTGAGTTTAAATGATATCCTAAAAATCACAACTTTTTCTCTAAAAGCTTAAAAGAATTTAGTTAGCAATCAAAGTTTTAGTCCCTTCGATATTTTTCTTTGTTAGAGTCTAATTTAAAGTATTTTTTGAGTCAATTCTTTCCTTAATAGTGTCATCTATTGAAATAATCATGGTTATGTGGAACAAAAAATCTATCAATTTAGTCCCAAATCCAAATCCAAATAGGCAAGGCTATGTGGAATAATAAATCTATCTATTTGGTCCCAAATCCAAATCCAAATAATCCATGTTATAACTCAGGGTTCTATATAGCTAATTTTGATTCAAACACATACTCAAATCAATTTCAAATCAATCATCCAACAAATCCAAATCTGATTTTGAATATGTATTCATCCTGTAATGAAATTACTTCAAGAATTAAGTATAACAGTAGAATTATATCCAAATATGATTGAAATATATCCAAATATATGATAATAGATAAGCCACTTCAAGGGGGAAACCTCCACAAGCTTTAATAAGAGTAGAATTCACAATATGATGATAAATGATTACCCACTACCTCCTATATATAGTCTATCTAGGCCATGGTTACTCCATAGGCCGACCTACTAATCAAAAGAAAGCATAGATAAATGTAATATAATGTCAAAGAGGGATAATTAAGCCATAAGTCAGCTAATACTATCCTCATACATATGATAGGTTAGGGGTGTAGCATTCCCTTCCCCTTCAAACCAATGTTGTCCTCAACATTGAACAACTCTAGATGTTGTTGCAAAAAATCTTCACCTTCCCAAGTTTCATCTTCATTGCTTTGGTTTTTCCACTTGATCAAATATTCCCTAATCTCTCTAGTTCTCAACCTCTTAGTACGTGTTTGGAGGATTTTCTCTAGTTCCAAAATGACTCATCCTTCTTCATCTAGTTCTAAGAGCTCTGTCTAGGCAGAAATGTTCTGTCCAATTACCTTCTTCAAACAAGAAACATGAAATATTGGGTGTATGTGAGATGAATGAGGTAAGTTGAGCTTGTAAGCCACACTTCCAAATTTTTTTAGAACCTGATAAGGGCCTTAATACTTAGGATCAAGTTTGTTGTCCTTTTTCTATTACTTTAAGGACATCTACTTGTAAGGCTGCAAATGAACAAATACCTAGTCACCCACCTCAAAATTTCACTCACTACGGTGTTGATCTGCTTGTTGCTTTATCCTATTTTGTGCCAAGGCCAAATTCTCTCTCAAACTAGCCAAAACCTCTTGTTGATGTTGAATGTGCTCTTCCACATCTCAAACCTTGGTGTACACCTTTAATGAAGAAGTGATGGAAGGTGGATGGTAACCATATAGTGCTACAAATGGAGACATTTTAGAAGAGGTATGGAAAGATGTGTTATACCACCATTCTACAAGTGGTAGCCATTTAACCCAATGTTCTTATTTATTTGATACAAAACGACAGAGATACCCCTCTAAACATTTGTTAACCACTTCAGTTTGTCCATCATATTAGGGGTGTTAAGATGAGCTATGAGCTAGCTGAGTACCCAAACAAGAAAATAGTTCAATCCAAAAATTACTAGTGAAAATAAGATCACGGTCACTTACAATTATTTTTGGGGTTCCATGTAATTTGAGAACTGCTTCCATAAATATAGTCGCTATTGTACTTGCTGAAAATGGGTGTGAGAGAGCACAAAAATGGGCATATTTTTTAATCCTATCCACAATGACCAAAATAACATTCTTACCTTCAGAACAAGGCAACCCAGTGATGAAATCCATGGAAACCTCCTCCCACCTTTGACTAGGAATTGCTAACGGTTGTAACAAACCTGGGGTCTTAACTATTTCACCTTTATTCTATTGGCATATCAAGCATTCTTCCACAAACTTTTGTACATCTCCCTTGAGTCCTTCCCAAAATAATTCTTTCTTAATTCTATGATAAGTTTTCAAGAACCCTGAGTGTCCCCCAATTGGAGATGCTTGCAACTCTACAAGAATCTTATGCTTAAGCTCTAAATTTTTTCACAAGTATAACCTACCCTTATACCATAGGACATTACCTTTCCATTCAAATTTGTCAGAGGATAAATTACCTTGCTAGAGATTCTAAATCAGAACCTGTGTATCCTTGTCTTGCTCTCATTCTAACCTAGCTTCATCCACCCAATCTGTTTGCAATATGGACATTGTACAAAGTAATGCTTATGTGTGTGCATCCCATCTGGATAGTGCATCTGCTACTACATTATCTTTACCCTTCTTGTAGATGATTTCAAAATCAAAATCCAACATTTTGGTTACCCATTTTTGTTGTTCCTTAGATGATAATATTTTCTTCAAAAAGTATTTGAGACTATCATGATCTGTTTTCACCTTAAAGTGTCTACCCATCAGATAAGGCCTCCATTGTTTAACTACATGAAGAATAGCCATCATTTCTTTCTCATAGATAGGTTTTTGTAGATTCTTACCTTTGAATTGATGACTTTCAAATGCAATGGGTCTTTCTTCCTGCATTAGTACTACCCCCAATCCAGACCCAGAAGCATCACATTCAATAGTGAATGTTTGTGAGAAGTCTGGAGTAGCCAAAACTGGAGTGGTGCACATAGTCACTTTTAATTTCTCAAATGCTTTGGTGGCATCATCAATCCAATGGAAATAATCCTTCTTTAGTAATGCAGTGAGTGGAACTGCTATGCTACCATAACTTTTCACAAATCTTCTATAGTAACATGTTAGTCCAAGGAACCCTCAAAGGTTTTTGAGAGTTTTTGGCATGAGCCATTCCATTATCACTTTGATCTTCTGGGGATCAACTTTGACCCCTTCATGGGAAACAATGTGATCGAGGTACTCTACCTCCTATACTCCAAAAGCACATTTAGATGGCTTCGCATAAATTTGGTGCTTCTCCAAAACTATCAACACCTGTTTCACATGCTACAGATGTGCTTCCCATGTCTAACTATAAATCAATATGTCATCAAAGAAAACTAGCACAAAATTTCTTTAAAAAGGCCTAAAAATAGTGTTCATCAAGCTCTAAAAAGTAGATGTTGCATTTGTAAGACCAAAGGGCATTACCAAAAACTCATAATGGCCCTCATGTGTTCTAAAAGCAGTTTTATGAACATCTTCATCCTTGATTCTAATTTGATGGTACCTTGAGTGAAGATCCAATTTTGTGAAATAATTAGCACCATGAAACTCATCAAGTAAATCATCAATTTTTGGAATAGGAAACTTATCTTTGATGGTGTACTTGTTGAGTTCCCTATAAATTGGGCACATCCTCCATGTGTCATCCTTCTTTTGCACCATGACCACTGGTGATGAATATGCACTTTGGCTATGCTTGATGATCCCTGCCTCCAGCATCTCATGGACCATCTTTTCAATTTCACTCTTTTATGCATATGGATATCTATATGGTTTAATATTTGGTGGTTGACTACTTGGAATTAGTTGAATGGCATGATCATGTTCTCTTTTTGGTGGTAGTCCTTTTGGCATGGCCCTAAAAATAGATGAGTGGTCTTCAAAAATTATTTATAGATCAGGATGTGTAGATACCTATGTGGGTTGAACTTCTATGGAGCATAATCATTTAATAATTCCCTCTACCCCCTTTTTTAGCATCTTGGTCATCTGATGTGAACTAATCAATTGTGTAGATTTTGCATGTAATCCATGTAGTTCAATTTTCTTACCTTCAGAATGAAAGCACATGAATAGTTCTTGGAAGTTCATCTCAATGGTACCTAAGGTTGTGAGCCATTGGACTCTTAAAACAATGTTTGTGTTACTCATGGGAATCATAAACATAGGAGAGTCAAGATTGTACCTACCCATAGTAAGCTTAATACGATGGCATTTACTTGAACAATTAATTATGCCACCATTTGCAATCATGACCTAAAATTTTGGTGCTGGGTAGATGAAACAGTTCAATCGAGTGGCCAACTTATGGTTTATAAAGTTATGTGTTCCCCCTGAATCAATCAACACTGTCACCTTTTGTTTCTTGAGGAAACCCACCACCTTAAGAGTTTGTGGAGTGCTAATACCTGCAAGTGCATGACAACAGATTGTAGGTTAGGAATCTTCAGGTACCTCCTCTATATCTTCCTCATCATCACTAGAGGCATCATCTGCTTCCTCATCTTCATTTGGTCCCTCAATATAGAATAACTTCTTCTTAGCACATTTATGTCCTTTACTCCACTTGCTATCACAACCAAAACATATTCCTTTTTCACACTTCTCTTCAATTTGCTGAGGGGTCAATATAGTAGGTGGAGGAAATGTTGGTGATGATATGCTATGATCTTTGAAGTGAGTGAATGGTTGCTTCTTGTTGGCTATGAATTTCTCCTCAGCTCTATGTGCTAGGATAATAGAATCAGAAATATTAAGTGCATTAAACATGCATACCTCATGTTGAATGTGGTCCTTGAGTCCACCCAATAATAGGTCATTCAAGTTTGCTTCAAAAATTGTCTCCACACATAAGGATAGGTTTTGAAAATGATGAATATAATCCTTGACGGAGCCATTTTGTCACAATTTTGCTAGTTGGCTGAAGTAATTCTCTGTCACACTATTGCCATAATGTAATTGTAGCTCTTTTGTAAAAATTGACCAGGTGACATTGAGAGTCATCTTTTTATTTTAAGCACATAACCATTGATACCAAATGAATTGATCAGGTTCAAGATACAAGTATGCCATGGTAACCTTATATCCACTTGGAATCTGATGTAGGTCAAAAAAACTCTCCTTTTGGTTGAGCCAATTGAGTGGATCTTTTCCATCAAATTTGTGCATATCCACCTTTGGTAATAGGTTCCTCTGTGGTCGTGGAGTTAGATTTGAAGTAGACTGGTTAGGAGAACTACCATGGTGGGTTTGTGAAATAAAGTTAGCTTGATGATTTGACTGATTAATGTTCAAAGCTATCATGATATCTCCCAAACTATCTTGTATGGATTGCATATTAGATTTTATGCCTTGTACCTCACTCTGAATGCCTTGAACACTATAGTCAAGCTGGCTCACTTTGTGATCTATGTCAAAAAACCTTGGTACAAAGGGTCTAGTACATCCCCCTTCTGACTCTATCTCTTCCTTTCTAGGAGTTTTACCTGGAGTTTCAGCACCCTTCCCTCAGTCCTGAGTTTGTGGACTTGCCATAAAAGGGTTTTACGATGTCGACCCTTATTGGCACTTTTGACCAAACTTTAACCAAGTGATTTTGGCATTATTTCAACCTCAAATAAAAATATACAAAGAACATACCGTATCCAAATTTTTTTAATATTTTTAAAAATGTAAATAACTCAAAAAAATTCTTTGAATTGCACACTATAGAGCAATTTTATGAAAAACCATAAAATAGAGATAACTTTTGTAAAACAGATCCAAATGAGCTGAAATTATAAGGGAAGCTTAATTTGATTATTTCACATCTCTATTAAAATTTTGTAGATAAATTCCCAGCCTTTTTTTATATATTGCAAAATTTAAAAAATTAGTGTTTCACCCACAAGATTGCCCAAATCACAGCTCTGATACCACTTGTAATGAAATTACTTCAATAATTAAGTATAACAGTAGAATTATATCCAGATATGACTGAAATATATCCAAATATATGATAATAGATAAGCCACTTTGAGGGGGAAACCTCCACAAGCTTCAATAAGAGCAAAATTCACAATATGATGATAAATGATTACCCACTACCTCCTATATATAGTTTATCTAGGTCATGGTTACTCCATAGGCTGACCTACTAATCAAAATAAAGCATAGATAAATTTAATATAATGTCAAAAAGGGATAATTAAGCCATAAGTTGGCTACTACTATCCTCATACATGTGATAGGTTAGGGGCGTAGCACATCCTTATCCATCAATCAATCAAATCCTTCCTAGAAAACCATTCAAACCAAACCACAAGCAATCAATTTCAAATTTAAATGTTTATTCATGTTTACCTATAGATCAACATCTAAATTTTACTATAGGGATAACATTGAGTAAGTTTTTTAGCTTTGATATTCAAAAAATTTTAAATTCTTTTATAAGTTCCACCCCATCCACAAATCAAAAGTCACTAATCATAGATCAAAATGCCTTCACCAATCCATCTAGTTCCAACCTTAGCATCAATCTAAATCAAACTTTTGATTCACCTTCACCACCACTTTTAATTCTATATTTGAACCAAAATCTATTCACAAATCAAACCTAAATTCAATCAAATCCAAATATATTCCATCTAAATCAATATTTCAACTCCTACACCCATCAAAACCAACCATTCTAAATTCATAAAAATCAAACATTTGGTTTTACATCCAACCCATTCCAAAACTTGAAATAAACAACATCAAATTCACATTTTTTCATAAACCCAATAGATTCAAGTCCCTCAACCATCAAAAATCCACCAAATCTGAATACTTTCACATTCAACATAGATCCGACAAATCAATCCTTCCAAGATCAATCTACCTCTCTTACTAGGTATTCCCGAAACATTCCACATCAACTTCACCTTACCACTAGTAAACATATTTTACAAAATCAACCAAGTCTCCCTTTCACTAGTTATAGCATTGATTATAACATACCATATCACACTTACAAAGGGAATCTAATTCTATCACCCCTGTTGTCTAATATCACTCAACCCCCAGAGCTAAAATAACTTCAAAACTCATAACCTATCAAAAACATTACCATTCATATTAATAAAAAATTCACTCCTTTAGGGTAACCTTATGATATATTCTTTCAAAAATAAGTCACAAAAAACTTAGTCATATTTCCAAACACTAAATACTTTGAGCCAAATTTCCCAAAACCTGAGTGGTATAGACCTCACAAATATTGTGATTATCACAAAATTTAAGGTCATTCTATAAACAATTATATGAGACTCAATCATTATATCCAAGATTATATTAAAAAAGGGTATATGAAGTTAGATCCAACTGTATCCACGTCTCAAAATTGTAGCTTAGGGATATGCCAAGATGTCTATCCTGAGCCTATTCAAGGTACACCACTTCCAAGTCAAGGTCATAACCTTAAATCCATTTTTTAAGATCCCATTTTGGATAAAATCTCCTTCAACCAACATATCCTATCAGCTATTGGCCAAACACCCAAACCCTTATCACCTATTGAATCTCCCAACATCCCATAATATTCACCCCAAGTGATAGAGCTGCTTATAGATAAAATAATCCATGAGCAAGGAATTATCGAACCCATCCATTTCAAATTAAATGCTAGACCCCATATCATTAGCTAAATACCATTTTAAAGTTAATTTAAATATGTTAGTAATATTTTTTCTAAGTTAAATTCATCCATAATCAAAATATGATTCATTCATAGTTTCTAGGAGGACTGTGTTGCCATCACTCCTTTCATCAACCTCACCAATCCTACCTACCATCTTGAAATCTATAATCATGCACCTTCTAATTGGGACCAATAATATTACTTATAGTTAACTTCCATGATAATAAAATAATTGTAGACTTCCTAGTTGGTCTCCTACCAGAAGAGCATCAAGAAACATCTATATATTTTGAGGAACAACAAGTGTACCTCAATCAAAATGAATCCTACATTCTAAATATAAAACCAATATCTCATAGTGAAAATATTTTTGATGCACTATCAGATGACCAAAATACAAATTGTAGTCAAAATATAAATCAAAATATAGAAAATCAAAAATATGAGTCCCTTAGTGAAAACCTCTTTAAGGCACTATTGGATAATCCATATCTAAATCCCAATCAAAACAATCCAAAAGAATCCTTTGGTGAAAACCTTTATATGGAACTATTATATGATAAAATTAATATATCCTCTATATTAGCATAGTCGTAGGAGGGATCCCCATCACAAATTAAAGATATCATTGACACAACATTAAATTCTCAAATCATCTAACTTGTAATTACTCCCAGTCTTATTGAATGTAATATTATTGGTTCCATTCACCCTTTACATCATGACCCATATACTCATCCCCACTATAATTCCATCCCTTCAAATCCTTTCTGTACACAACACATGTCCTTCATACAACATACTTTTCACTTCACCCTATATGACAGCACCCTCTATCATATGGGCTATGACTATATCCTATAAATTTGGAAGAATCCAACTTAGAAATAAATTAAGTTATTGAAGACATCTCTGGATTACATACCTAAATAATAAATAGGGGTTAATATCACGCATCTTGAACACTTTTATAATTTAAATGATAAAAATCAAAAATAATTAAAAAAGGCAAATAAAAAAATAGAAAGAGAAAGAGAAATAAATATGTCCAAAGGTAAAAACCATTTATATGGTGCCTTGGGTAAGTACGATGATGAAAACATATTTTTAGTATCATTCATAAAATAATCAATTATCTACAAGTACCCTACAATTGGGGGCAAACTCATTCTATTTTAATCCTATGCATTCTAAATCATCCCTCCATCCTTACCCATCCTATAACTTTTTTAATCATATCTTACCATCATATGCCTACCCTAAACCATCCTTACTTATCCTAAGTTATCCTAAAGCATACTTACCCATCCTACACTTCTCCAATCCATCCTAAACTCATCCTCAACCATCATACACCATTCTTTATTACCATTATCTATCCAAACCCATCCTTATCCATTTAACCCCAAACACATTGAAACCCATCCAATCCATTCCATCATAAAACCATCCTTCTTCTCATTTTGACTTTGATAAGGAAGTGGAAACATATTGAGACATATTCTTAGAAACATATTAGTGTATCCTTGCAATGTTATTTTTATGACTAGACACTTGGTTCTTATATCATGTGTTCCCTAGAGTTATCATCTTAATTCTAATCCATTCTTATTCATCCATGCTCCATATATAATGTATTCCTTCCATCCCCTACCACTCAATCTTTCATGTTAGAATATGGTTTTTCCTTTACTAGTACTCCTTGTATATACACCTATAAATCCAAAAAAACCAAAAATATTACAAACTCCAAAATATTATAAAATCTAACAAAATCCAAACAATCAAAAAATCCCTTGTCCTTAGTTACGTATGCTAGTCATCCCTTATACAGATTACTCATCGAATAGTTCAACATTGTCAAAAATCGCATATGCTAAAGGGTTATACTCTAACTAGGGACATACAAAAAATTCATTTTCTTACTTATTTTTGCCATTTTCTTACATGTTTATATATCCATTTACTTTATTTTACATCATGGGTGTTTACTTGCTTATATGGTGTTTGTTTTACTTACATCATTTTCATTGCTGCAAACTTCTCTTTATATTTTATCTTTATTATTATTTCTTGTGTCTATATCACTATTCACATTACTCATGGTATTATTATGATCTTCCATATCATGATGCACTATGTTTTTTCCTTATTAATCTATTAGTCCTTATGCATATCATATGATAGTCATCATGATTTTTATATACCATTGGTGCATATTGTCATGCATAATATCTAGGTTGCTCAAATATTACTCAGTTGGAATTATTGTTGGAAATCCAATGAAAGAACAAAATAAACACAAGGCATCTATCAAACCATCTCACATTCAAAAATGAATCATTTGTGTGTCATCTCAGATAAAGTTGTTATAGTTACAAAATCATTTCTCAATAAATTCACCACTTTGTTCAATGAATTCATCATTTTTTATACCAATTTTGTCATTTTGATAATTGTAAAATCATTTTATTCTAATTTTATATCAATTTAAATACAAAAAATAATCTCTCTCTTTCATCCATACTTATCTCATCCATGTTGTTGAATCATTTGATCTATCATCATTAATCTATGCAGTCATTTCACTTCCTTATTTATGTTTGCATATCAATCATCCACAATCATTTCCTAATCTTTTTGTTCAATCTGTCACACTTTTTAATTGGGATCAATTAAATCACAATATCCATTCTTTCTCCATCAACCCATCACTTGCTTATTCAATTAGTCAACAAATATAATCTCATATATTTACAATGGAATATATCATTCCCACATATTTTCCTATAAACCCTAATTCACGGGTCACCTCAAAGTGTACAGCGTCTCTTGGGATATTTCAATTCCCAATTCACTCCTATAATATATGATTTCTTGGGGTAAAATCAATCCATCATCTAATCACAATATACAATCATTAACTTCACTATGTTAATAACATCCACGGATCAATATTACATTACATCATCACTTCTCTTCACATATTGGGAGAACTACATCTAGCCTAATATCCCCACTCAAACTTTGTCCATGGTGGATTATGTAGGAAACACTTAGAGACATAGGGTCTCTAAGGTCAGTTATGCCACCATCATCCATCCAATCCATTTCATCCACATTTTCTATAATCATTTAATCAAAATGCTATATCTCCTTATCAATGCTTGCCAATATCAATTTTTTAAATCTTTATCACAAATTGGATAATTTATATTTTTCATCTTCTATCCTATAGCTTACCATCATTTGGATATATCATTCTCACATCTTCTCATGATACCTTGAGTTTGAGCACAATCCAAGCATGCAGTAAATAAAGTGGGACATGTACTTTTTCCAATATCTTCTCTAGCATTTAACAGCTAGGGGTCAATAATTTTACACATACCCTCTACAATTTTACAAACATTAGTATTGATATAATTATCTCTATTATTGATTAAATTTTTATCATTTACATCCCTCATTCAAATCATTCTTCATACATTTTTTAAAATTTATAGAAACATTAAATCAATTTATTTCAAATTTGTAGTCAAAATCTTGCAATAATCTCTTAGTGTAAAATCAACATAATAATTTGAAAATTCAATATCTTTTTTCTATTTATAGATCCAAAAATTATTATTTTTGGGCTATATCATTCCCACACTTGCTTAATTGACCCCTACATCATTAGAAACCACAATAAGAGTGCAATCTTCGAATGGTTAAAATATTGTTTTTAAATCCATACTCTAAGTTTTCATTAACTAAGGGCAACCTTTTTATGCCACCATCTTGAAAATTTGACATCAATTCAAACATAAATTGATTTATCATTCATACACATCATTTTAACTATTTATTCTTATCATCAATTTCAAGTGTTTGTCTATTTTCTTGTGCAAACCCTCGAGGGGGCATCATCACACTCATTTTCATTCATTTAAGGGCAATGTTTTCCTATTCTATTATCAACACTCTACATTTTATACTATTCTTTGAAATAGTATTGCTTCGCAACACTCTTTTAAAGAGGGGAAAATTTAGACACATAAATTTTATTTAGTGTCAAAATGCACCTAAATCTATTTAATAATTCTTCTTAAATTAATAAATCACATTTCTTCTCAAATTCAATAATTCAAAATATTGAATAAGTCAATTATGTAACCTTAAATCCTTATTTTAATAATAAAATCTGAATTTTCCAACTTATCAAAACATCTCCCACCATTTTCTCCTCATCCCAACCAAAACCACAAAATTATCCACCTCTTATGACACATCCCCTGAGTTGTCAATCAAATTGGATTAGTCTTGTTGAGTTAACTAACCAACCCCATGCTTTTATCAACCATTTTGAACTGGTCTTCATCCTCATGGTTGAGGAATCATTAGCCACTATTGATCATTCAGATCATTAAAAATTTCCAAATGATCCTCCACCATTGGATCCTTCTCTAAACATCTATAAATAAACATACAAATCTTCATTTTCAAGCATCACAAAATTTAGAGATCACAATCACAATCAAGAAATCAAAGCTCTACACACAAGAGAATCAAAGACTTCCTTTTGCACCAAAATTTATCCTATTCTCTCTTTTTATTTGATAATTTAATGCCACATACATGAAATAGTAAATTTAATGTATATCGTAATGGAGAAATTTTGTGCATTCAAAGTGTAAAGTTTGTGATTATTATTTTCTTTGTTTTTTGCTCTAACATAGTTTGAATTTTAGCTTAGATTAGGATTAGTTTAATTTTTTTTCACATCTAAATTTATTTCATACATTTCTATGGTGTCTTGGGAAAGTACCATGATGAAAACTAATTTTTAACATCATGTATAAAATAATCAATTATCGATAAGTACCCTACACTTGGGGGAAAGCTCATTCCATTTCACCTATGCATTTTAAATCATCCCTCTATCCTTACCCATCCTATAAATCTTTTAATCCTATCCTTCACCATCATAAGCTTGCCCTGAACCATCCTTACTTATCCTAATTTATCCTAAAGTATACTTACCCATCCTACATGTATCCAATCCATCTTAAATTCATCCTTAACCATCATACACCAATATTGATTACCCTTATCTATACAACCCCATCCTTTTCCATTTAACCCCAAACACATCAAAACCCATCCAATAATTTCCATCATAAAACCATCCTTATTCTCATTTTTACCTTTATAAGGAAGTGGAAACGTCTTGAGACATGTTCTTATAAATATCTTGGTGTATACTTGCAATGTTATTTTAATGACTAGACACTTGGTTCTTAGGTCATTTATTCCCTAGAGTTATCATATTAATTCCAATCCATTCTTATTCATCCATACTCCATATATAATATATTCTTTTCATCCCCTACCACTCACTCTTTGGTGCTAGAATATGGTTTTCCCTTTGCTATTATTCCCTGTATATACACCTATAAATCCAAAAAAAATCAAAAATATTACAACTCTAAAAAAATAAAAAATATTAGAAAATCTAACAAAATTAAAAAAAACAAAATCCAAATAATAATCAAAAAATCCCTTTTCCTTAGTTACGTACCCTAGTCATCCCTTATACAGATTACTCATTGGATAGTTCAACATTTTCAAAAATTATATATGCTAAAGGGTTATACTCTAGCCAAGGACATATAAAAAATTCATTTACTTACTTGTTTTAGTCATTTGCTTACATTTTTTGATAGTCATTTACTTTATTTTACATCATGGGTGTTTAATTTCTTCCATAGTGTTTATTTACTTTTGTGTTTGTTTTACTTACATCATTTTCATTTTTCCAAACATCTCTTTTTATCTTATATTTATTGTTGTTTATTGTGTCTAGATCACTATGCACATTACTAATGGTGTTATTATGATCTTCCATATCATGATGCACTAAGTTTCTTCATTTTTAATCTATTAGTCCTTATGCATATCACATGATAGTCATCATGGTTTTCTATACCATTAATTCATATTGTCATGCACAATATCAAAACTCAGGTTGCTCAACTCTTACTCAGTTGGAATTATTGTTGGAAATCCAATGCAAGAACAAAATAAACATAAGGTAGCTAAAAAAATAGCTCACATTCAAACATGAAGCATCTGTGCATCATTTAATACAAATTTGTTATAGTTATAAAATAATTTCTTAATGAATTCATCACTTTATTCAATGAATTCATCATTTTAATACCAATTTCATCATTTTGATAATTAAAAATTATTTTATTATCCTTTTCTAAGCATTTAATTACACAAAATAAGCTCTCTCTTCCATCCATCCTTATCTCATCCATGTTGTTGAATCATTTGATCCATCTTCATTAATCCATGTGGTCGCTTCACTTCTTCGTTTATGTTTGCATATCAATCATCCATAATCATTTACTAATCTTTCCATTCAATCTCTTGCACTTGTCGATTAGGACTGATGAAATCATAATATCCATCCTCTCTCCATCAACCCCATCACTTGCTTATTAAATCATTTAGTCAATTAGTTAGCTAATATAAACTCATGCCTTTACAATGGGATATACCATTCCCACGTCTTTTCTTATGAACCCTGATTCATGGGTCACCTCAAAGCATGTAGCTTCTCTTGGGATATGTCAATTCCCAATCCAATCCTAGAATATATCATTGATTTTGGGAAAATCAATCCATTATCCAATCCTAATGTGCAATCATTAACTTAACTATGTTAATAACATCCATGGATCAATCTTACATTACATCATCACTTCTCTTCCCATATTAAGAGAACTATATATGTCCTGGCATCCATACTCAAACTTTATCCATGGTGGATTATGTAGGCAACATTTAGAGACATGAGGTATCTAGGGTCAGTTCATCCACCATCATCCATCCAAGCCATTCCATCTACATTTTCTATTGTCATTTAATTAAAGTGTTATATCTCTTTCTCAATGCTTGCCAATATCAATTTTTTAAATCTTTATAACAAATTAGATAGCCTATATTTTTCACTTTCTATCATATGACTTACCATCGTTGGGATATATCATTCCCACATATTCTCATGAGACCCCTCAGTCTGAGTACAATCCAAGGGTGTAGTCTATAAAGTGGGAAATGTAATTTTTCCAATATCTTCTCGAGCATTTAATAGCTAAGGGTAAATAGTTTTACACATACCCTCTACAATTTTAAAAACATTAGTATTGAGACAAGTATCTATATTATTGATGATATTTTTCTCATTTTCATCCCACATTCAAATCATTCTTCATCCATTTTTTTAAATTTATAAAAACATTAAATCAATTTATTCTGAATTGGGAGTCAAAATCTTACAACAATCTCTCAATGTAAAATCAACATAATAATTTACAAATTCAATATCTTTTTTCTATTTATAAATCCATATTTTATTATTTTTGGGATATATCATTCCAAAACTCTCTCAATTGACCCCTGTATCATTAGAAAAAATAATATGCGTGCAATATCTAAATGGCTAAACTATTATTTTTCAAATCCATAATCTAAGTTTCATTAACTAGGGGTAATCTTTTTATGACACTAACATCTTGCTAATTTGATATCAATTTAAACATAAATTGATTTATCATTAATCCACGTCATTTTAACCATTTCTTCTTATAATTAATTTTTAGTGTTTTTCCATTTTCTCACACAAACCATTGAGGGGGCATCATCACGCTTATTTTCATTCATTTAGGGGCAAATTTTTCCTTTTCTATCATCAACACTCTACTTCTTCTACTATTATTTGAAATAGTATTGCTTTGAAACACTATTTTAAAGAGGTACAAATGTAGACACCAAAATTTCATTTAGTGTCCAAATTCACCTAAATCTATTTAATAATTCTTCTCAAATTAATAAATCACATTTCCTCCCAAATTCAAATTATTCAATAATTCAAAATATTGAATAAGTCAATTATGCACCCTTAGATATTTATTTTAAATAATTAAATATGGATTTTACATCTCATAAAAATATCTCCCACCTTTTTATCCCTCATCCCAACCAAATACACAAAATTATCCACCTCTTATGACTCATCCCCTGAGTTGTCAAGCAAATTGACTTAGTCTTATTGAATCATCTAACCAACCCCATGCTTTTCTCAACCATTTTTAAATGGTCTTCATCCTCATGGTTGAGGACTCATTATCCATCATTGATCATTTGGATCATTAAAAAATTCTAAATGATCCTCCACCATTGGATCCTTCTCCAAACATCTATAAATAAACTTACAAATCTCCATTTTCAAGCATCACAAAATCTAGAGATCACAATCACAATCAGGAAATCCAAGTTCTACACACAAGTGAATCAAAGACTTCATTTTGCACCAAAATTATTCTTTTTATCTCTTTTAATTTAGAGGAGTGCTCACCACATACTTTAAAGATCAAATTGAATGTATATTGCAATGGAGAAATTCTATGCATTTAAAGCATAAAGTTTGTGATTATTGTTTTCTTTGTTTGTTGCTCTAACATGTTTGAATTTTAGCTTAGATTAGGATTAGTTTAATTTATTTACATTTCTAAATTTATTTCATACAATATCATAATTATCTTAATCTAGCATAGAGTTTCATTGTTATGGCCATATCGAATACCCCACTTATAGAGTTAACTCCTTCAATATGAGTGTTAATTAATTCATTAGGTCATGCTAATCCGAGTGTGGACCCATTTTCCCAAAACACTAAAATATATGACATGTTTAATTTCTCATTCATTTAAGAATTGATTGTGGCTTCTACTCAATACCATGTTCCAAATATATTGGATAACACGCAAGTGTCTTCCAATTTAGGCCAAGGTGGGTTAAATGTACCACCAAATAATCCACAAAATGTTCCCCTTGCCAATACCATGAGTGGATCATAATAATATGGGGTAGGAATTCCTATTTCCCAACCATAGTAGGTTACTCCCACTCTTCAACTAGCTACTTCCTTATGCATGCAATAGTTAGGGATAAGTAATCAAGCACTAGCCAATGTTTTACCTCAACAAGTGATGAATGGTATCCCACCTCAATAGGTGATAGTTAATATTATTTGGCCATAAACATAGACCAATTTACCACCTCAAAAAATGTAGAACACTATTCCACCTCAAAAAATGTTCCACCTCAATAAGTATCCATAAATGTACCTCAACAATCATAGACCAATATACCTCAATAATTGCAGATGTTGTCTAATAAATAACATGTTCATATTGGTCAATGACAAATATCAAATACCTAATAAACATCTAGTCCAAAATAGGTGTTTATTCAACAAAGAGGTGTCAATTTCCAATAATTACTTATAAGGAAATCATTGAATTTTACCCAACATGTGCCACATATTCAAATATAGGGCCTTAATTAATAGAAAGTACCATTTATACAAGAAATTTTGATGAATCAACAATAAGTTCTTACTCAAACTCAACATGCATAATATATTCCACAAAGCCATATCATTCCATCACAATCTCAATTCCCTCATACCCAAGGCCATATTTTGAATCCAAATCATAATATTTACCAATAATGTATTCAATATCAACAACCTAATCTTAATGCACAGATGCATATTCCTAATTGGTTTGCCCATTAAACCAACATTCCATAATACTCCATTACCCCATTATACCCTAATTAAGGTAATCCACCTTTGACCTCCCAATCATAAGCACAACCAATGTTCCATTAAATTTATTATCCCAAGAATTATAATAGATGAAATATGCAATTACATTCATTCAAATAGAAAATCAAACCAAGAAGTTCAATTTAGATGACATGTGTTCATACCCATTTAATATGGAGTATCTTCATATACCATTTCCTCTAGGTTATGAACCACCAAATTTTGACAAATAAAAATGTAAATGAGACCCTAGAGAACATATAAAATATTTTTTAGTCACTTGTTATCTAGTGGCTTATAATGACATCTACCTACTTCTTCTTTTTCCTCGAAGTCTAGCTAGACAGGCTTTTGAGTGGCTTCTTAAGTTACCAAAGAACTTAATATCTGACTTTGAAAATCCCTTAGATAATTTTATACAACATATATCTTAAAAAATAGAGCATGATATTTTAGTATTAGATTTGAGTTAGGCTAAGAAAAAAATTGGTGGGATATTTACAAGATACTTACAGTGATAGAGAGTGGTCACTAGTCACTTCACACATAACCTACTTGATAAATAATTGGTAATTGTGTTTAACAAAAATTTACACAATAAAATATCTTATCGCTTGGAGATTTAGTGTGCTCACACATTCAAGGAGATCATTGAGAAAGGCACAAATATTGAAAATTCCCTTATCAACAAAGGAATTGTCAAGTTTTCTTCTTCCAACTAGAATCAGAGGCAAAACCAAAACTTAGGCCCAAGTCAGAACCATAGCCCATTCTAAGCCTAAGAATTTGTAACCACTTAGGCTAATAATTATTAAAAACCTAAGTTTTATAACTAAAATAAAAATGATGTCAGTAATGGATTCATTCATTCACATCATGTTCAAATAGTATAAACACTATCTTCTTAGCTTATGCCACAAATATAGCTTATCCCATAAATGTAACCTATATAGCCAGTGTAGTCTATGCTTCAACCTAGGTCATCTCCTCAAATTCTATATCCACCACCTTTTTGAACCCATCCTCCAATAAAAAGACTCACTCCTAGAGTCTTCAGTGACCTTGGTTAGCCTATCAAAGTAGTGTTTCACGAACTAGACATGGCTAATATGATTAGTTGGCTAATTCCAAAACACTTTCCTGATGATATACCTTATCCAGATTGGTACAAAGAGCATGATTTTTCTGAATACCATTCAAATTCATGGACATTTTATACATCATTGTGTACAGTTGAAACACCTCATTAAGAATATGTTAGAAAATGGAAAGATATAGTTAGATAACATAGCATCTACTTCCAATCAAAATATGGGTATCTACCAAAATCCTTTTCCATAACATAACAATGTCAATCAACAACATCAATAATGAAGATTTCAGCCATAACAATAGCATTAGTATCAATAATAACAACATCAACCACAAACTAGAAGGAACCAAGGCCAAAATGACCCCAATAGCCAATAGACTTATCATGTAATTACCCATGACTACAATAAAGTTATAGGTCATATTAAAGGTGGTCATGTTTCTACCATTACCATCATTCCTATATCAAATTCTAATAGACTTGGATCATTATCTAACAATGCCAATCAACCTACCAATGTCGGTAATCCTTCCTTAACATGTGACCATAGCCAAACACAACTACAACTAAGGATTCCCACTTTAATACCTTATGCTTGTGATTCTTTATTTCCCCATGACTGCATCCAAGTGTACTAGAAATAGAGAATTTTCCTCTCTATCCCATCCCCATCATTTTATAGTTGGGAAGGTCATGTACCTAATTTGGATTGTGCAATCACAACTTGGTGATCTAAAATCACCATCCTAGGCTCATAACTCCCTACTAGTGAGCTGATCTAACTTACTATGATAACTAGGGGTAAACTAATTACCACTATTAACTAAAAATGTAAGATATTATGGGAAAAATACAAAAGACACCTACGTAAATCTCCATTTTGGATTTGTTGTGTATATCTACCATCCACAAAAATATCCTTACATAACTCTTAGGCTAATTCCAAGTGCTAAGTGACATTACACCAGATAAATTTCAAGCTTTGTTTGGACACATATCCCCAGGCCAATAGTTAACCTTTAACCAAAGTGATATGTCATCCCTTGGCCCCCTCCATAATAACCCATTATACATTGAAGTTATCATCATGTGGCATAAATTTAAATGTGTCCTCATAGACAATGAATCGGGCCTGAATATTATGTCTCTAAAACTAATCAAGCATATGAAATATATAGTAGTTGACCTACAGCTAGATATTATTACTATCAAGGTCTATGATAATGAAGAATGGGAATCATAAGAAACTATTAGTTTGTTAGTGTCTTTAGGCCTTTGACCCATGATACACTTTACCATGTGCTAGACTAGATTTATCATATAATTTACTTTTGGGTAGACCATGTATACATAAAATTCATGTAATCACCTCAACATTACACCAATGTATCAAGTTCCCTCACTCTAGTATGGAGGTCACTATCCATCGATATTTATAGCCATATGAACACTGCAAGCATTTAGAGGCTGAATATGAAAGCTAAAATTACTATTTTGGTCTCATCCCAGTACTAAAGAAGGATAAAGACAAAGGAATACTTGTTGAATTACCAGAGGCCAATTGCATAAACCCTAAGAGCCTTGCCTCATCTTCACATACACCTCTTATTGAAATGTTTAATCATTTTACCATTTCAAACAATGGTCTAGGAGAGTATTTTGCCCATGACATGCTCCATATAACCAAGCTTCCATAGAATCCCAAGACCTATAGAAGGCCCAAAGATAAGCTAGTTTGTATAGAATGGTGATGAAAAGGAAAAGTAAAGATTCATAACCCAACACATAGGATTTTCACATTATCCACTAACCATGAATAGGACCTACTTTCCAATGATGATTCTTGGTTATACAATGACAAATTGGTTGATTTTTATTAAAGTATAAAGTATCCTATCCCTAAAAATTATGGATAACTAAGAATATGAAGGTAGAAGCTTGGGGGAAAATTAGCAGGGTACTCTTGAGCCCATTTTTATAACCAAATATTAATGGAACTCATGGTCTTGGATTTATACCACCTAGGAGTGACCCCATGTATCTTATTTATGTTCTTATGATAGAAACTAGTGATGATGATATCGACAGGGAAGCAGAGTTTGATCATGGCATATATAAATACCTTACCAATACCAACTTATTCAACTCATATACCATTATTATAGTAACCCAACATTCCATGATTACCCTTTATCATCCTCTACTTATATATAAGGACCAATAAGAATCCATAGTACCTTTAGATGAGTTTGAGAATGATGAGGCATTTTGTGATTTTTTGGGCCTAAGAGACAATGTTCCATTAGGAAACCATAAATAAATGTTCTCTACCAAATTGGATCCCACTACCTATTTTAGAAAGTGAGTGAACACATTTAGCCAAAAACAAAAGAATAAAACATTGAGGTCCCAAAGGGAAAACCTCTTTGAGGCACTTTGGACCAGGTTAAAAGTAAATAAAAAGCCTAGTCTCTGGGTAAAATCCTATTTTAGGTGCCACTAGATGGGATGTTCACCCTTCTTTGAATGAAGCTTATGAAACCACCAATAAAAAACTTACCTTTGGGTCTAAACTTATTATACAGGAACAACATGCCTTTCATCAAATTATTTGAGAAAGTCTTACAATGTTTGTTACATGGACATTGCTACTATTAGGAGTTTCAAATTCATCATACTTGAGATAACTTGAAGAACGAGTTTGACCAGAGAACTTTGTCATTACTGGCCAATTTACATCCTTGCTTACTATTCTAGAATATGGCTTGACTCTCCTAGTATGGTATATTATAAAATTCAATATTATGACTCTAGAAGACACGAAGTGGATAAAATTAGGTGTGTCCCTCACTGAGGAGGAATGTGAAGTTTTTATAGCCCTTTCGAGAAAGTTTGTTGACATAGTTGCATGGGCTTATTCAAAAATGATATATTTAAACCCTACCTTGGTTGTACACCATCTTATTATACATCTTTATGCTAAACTCATGAAGCAAAAAATGCATAATATGTATCCTTGTATTATTATGTTAGTTAAGAAAGAGTTGGAAAAACTCTTGGAAGCAAGATGAATTAGACTGATTGATTATTAAGATTAGATCCCAAATATTGTGCTTATCAGTAAAAATTTAGAAAGAATTATAATCTCTACTAATTTTAGATATATCAACAAGGCCTACCCAAAAGATGACTTCTCTCTATCAAATATTGACATGATATTTAACTCCATAGCTGGGTATGAAATTCTTTCCCTCATGGATGGATTTTTAGGATATAATTAGATCAAGAACATGCTAGAGGACCAATACAAAATATCACTCACCACTCCTTGAGGAAAATTTTACTATCAAGTCATGTCATTTAACTTCAAGAATGTTGGGGCAACACACCAAAGAGCTATGACAGTTATATTCCATGACATGATGTATGATATTATTGAAGACTATATCAATAAGATATTAGGTAAATCTAAGACCTATCATATCATCTAGCTATATTATGAAAGATATTTAAAAGTATTGATGAGAACAAGGTTTGATTTAATCCCAAGAAGTGCATATTTAGTGTCACTTCAGGTAAATTATTAGGCTTTATTGTCTCCCATTGAGGTATTGAAGTTGATCCTACCAAGGTATAATCCATTACCAAGATGCCTCCATCTTCCACCTTGAAGAAAATCTACATTATGTAATGTAAAATCCAATCTATTAGATGATTCATTTAATAGTTGGCCAATAAATTCCATCTTTTCATTCATTTATTGAATAAAGGTATTACATTTATTTGGGATGAAGAATGTCAGAAAACCTTTGAGATCCTAAAGGAATACCTAGCCAATCCACCTATTATGTTACCACCAATGTTAGGGAGGCCATTTCTACTATACATATCTTTCAATAATAATTCCTTGGGGGCACTTTTAGCTTAGCATGATGAAAATGGGAAAGAACACATCATGCACTATCTAATCCATACATTGGTAGCATATAAGCATAACTACACACCAATTAAAAAAGCCTATCTAGCTATGGTTTTTTCAGCCTAGAAGTTGCATCATTACATGGTTAACAACAAGATAATAATCATTACCAAAGTATATATGTTCAAGTACTTACTATAAAAAATATATTTACATGACCACATGGCTAAGTGGATCATGATTTTGAGCTAGTTTTAGATTGAGCATGTCAATCAAAAGGCCATAAAGGGACAAGTACCCATAGATCATCTTGATGAAGCTCCCCTTTCAAACACTCAACCACTCACTTTTGCATTTCCAAATGATTACATCATGACCATCATAGAAATGCCTCCTGAGGATTAGAACTATATGTTATATTTTGATGGGTCATTCACATCTCATGGATCAAGAGTAGGCTTATTATTTGTTACACCATAAGGGGATGTTATTCTCAAATCATTTTATATCATATTTTCCTGTACCAATAACATGGTTGAATATGAATCACTCATTATAGGGCTTCATCAAGTGGTATAATGGAACATTTAGCATCTCTTGGTTCATGATTATTCTTAGCTAATCATCAATTAGGTTATAGACCAATTCTAAACCAAATATCATAAGTTGGTATCATATAAGGCCATGGTGGACATTCTCAAGCAACAAATTACTCACATTCAATTTGAACACATACCTTAGGCCAATAATAGGATAGAATATGCCATGGCTATTATTGGTTCATTAATAAGCAACATATACAAGGCTAAAATACTATCAATTTTTTGTTAAAAATCTTCTAGTGCCTACTCATGAACTTAAGACCATTTTAATGATCTATGATATTGTCCATCCTAGTTCTATTTGGTATTTAGACCTATATAACTACCTTCATGACTAAATCCTTCCACTAAACCTTTCAAGAAAATAAAAATAATATTTCACAAACTAAGCCTCTCAATATACCCTACTTGGCCCAACCCTTTACCATACAAACCTTTATGGAACTTTGATTCATTGTTTGAATTCAATAGAAACCGCCTTAGCATTGAGGGAAGTTCATGAAGGAGTTTTTGGATCCCACACTAATAGGACCATCTTTTCCAAAAATATCCTACATACTAATTATTATTGTCCAACCATGGAATCAGATACAACTACTTATGTGAAAATATGTAACAAATTTCAGAGCCATGCAAATATGATTCATGCTACAGCTAGAACACTCAAACCAATGACTACACCATGGACATTTTCAACATGGGGACTCGATCTCATTGGGGAGATTAACCCTAACTCCTCATATGGACATAAGAATATCCTTACCATCATTGATTATTTCACTAAGTGGGTCGAAGCTATACCCCTCATTTACTGACTAGAAAACAAATTTCCAAATTCATCTTCAACCATCTCATCTACCACTATGGTATCCCATCTGACATTATATCTAATAATGGTGGATCATTTAAAAATAAGGATGTCAAATCACTTTGTGCCAAGTTTAACATCACCAAAAAATTTCAATTACCTATTACCCATAAGGTAATGGCTAAGTAGAGGCATATAATAAGACCATTTTTAATATTCTTAAAAATATTGTCAATGATGTTTGTGATGATTAGCACCTACAAATCTTCCATGCCCTCTAGGCTTACCATACTCCAATAGGATCCACACCATATTATGTTGTCTATGGAATGAATGACATTCTTCCCATCGAGGTTGAGTTACCTTCTTTGTGTATCTCATTGAAGCACATCCTTGATGATAAGGATTACAGGGTACCTAATATGCAAAAGATTGAGTTACTGGATGAAAAATGAATGGCTATTATAAATATCCTTCAAACATATCAAAAATAATTACATGGTTAGTATAACTATCATGTCATGCACATAATTTTGAGCTTGGTGATCTTATCCTTAAAGAAAACTAAAAGAACACCATGGTCAAGAAAATGAAGAAAGGCAAATTCAAGCCTAATTAGATGAGACCTTATGCCATTATTGTTAATTATGGATCTAGAGATTATAGGTTAGCTACAATGGATGGAGATGAACTTGATGATCCCATGATCATAATACATCTCAAGTATTACATTTTTTGAGATACCTAAGGTATTATCTATGAGGATTGTTTATGTTGTACCATAATATCACCTTCTTAGTACCATATCGTGTATTGTATACCATTCTTCTCATACCTTCCCTATTGATCAAAGTTATTTTACCCTACATACCTACCTTTTTTGACCTTGGTTATGATCTATTGGTTCTTTAGGCACCTTTAGATAGGGACTTTAGATAAATTTTTAGCAGTTGATTTTGTATTTCATAAAGAGGCAGTATCTTAGGGCAATTTGATAGTGATTCAATAATTACACTCTTCATTATTGTTATGTTCCATATCATTCTTGATACTACTAATTATAACCTCCTTTATTCAATTTATTATCATTAACCCATCTCATTATTCTTTATTATAACTACCTTTGGGTAAATTAGGAACAACCCTATTTTTATCCATATTGTGTCATTTGCCTAATTCACAAAATTGTTGCTACCTAGTCAAATTATTTCACTATAAAAAGTAAATATAGTGAATTGATGTCTCATTAAGATTATATAGGCATCACTTAATTTATGTTGAGGACAGCTCAGTCACCCCTTTGCCATGCTCTCATTATTTTATGAGTAGTTTAAGTTTGAATGCTCTCACCATTTTGTGAGAATCTTTAAGCTACACTCTCACCATTTTGTGAGTTTAACCTTTTATGTTTCATAATTATCCATTGAGTTAATATGCTTGAAAAACCCTAAAATATGGATGAATGGAAGGCCAATTAGATTGTATCCTTTCCACTTAGGACATGCATCTCCTCATCAGTTGGTATAACTAAGGCATTCTCATGGCTTTTTTCATGACCATTTCCACTTGTCTATTCCATTTTCTAATCGTATTTCATCCCATTACTAAGAGAACTACATTTGGCCTAAAGTTCACATTAGATATTTTGTCTATGGTACTATGTAGGCAGTGTCTAATTACCTAGTTCACTTAGATTTAGCTTGTCTAGTTTTGATGATTGATTTTATTCACTGTTCTCTTAAATCATTCCTTCCTTTAGGTTTGTCTCCACTAACACTCTCACTAGTTTACGAGCTTATTTTAATTTTAAACCTTAGATATAGTAGGCATTATGCATTACTAATTTAGTTCATTTTTGGACACTTGTCTCTTGCATTTCAATGTGGTTTTATCCTAAACCATACTCTCATGCTCATGCAATTAATTTGTGTTAATGCTTTCATGATTTTGAACATCATCCCTCTATTTTTATATGCACATGTCATTTTGTGAAACCATTCACATATTATTATACATGATAATCATGTTTTCTTATCATCAATTTCTTCTATCCCATATCTTAGGATAACTACATTTAGCCTAAATTTCACATTAGATATTGTGTCTATAGAACTATGTGGGTAGCATCCACTTGTCTAGTGCATCTAGAGCCACCTTAGCTACCCCTTCCCTTTCTTCTATTCCCACTATTTTGTTCATTGTGTCATTTTTCCCTAAATACTAAGGGAAAATTTGTGTCTTTTATTCCTATGTTATTATACCTACGTTAATTCTATCTAGCTTAGGGGTCACCCTGTCACCAAGAGTAACACCTCTATTATACATGCATGAATAATTTATATTTTGTTTGTACCAACATTATAATTAACAATTATTTATATTATTATCTTTATGTGTTTAGAATAGTTTATTTCTTGCACTTTTTTTGCTTTAGATTGTTTATTTATTTTGTTTATTTGTGGCCATGTTTATTCATTGGTGTTTTGTTGTGTTTATTTTTATTTATTGGTGTTTTATTGTGTGTTTATTTTTATTGGTGTTTTGTTTTTTATTTATTTAATTTATTTTTATTTTTATTTTACCTCTTTGCCTTTTTGTTCATCATTTGTCATAAGATTCTTCCACTTTATTTACACTTAATTCTTGATTACACATATCTTGTACTTTAGTTGTGAATTAGTGTACATTTCTACACTTAGTTTATTGCATTATATTCATTTGGGATTTGATTTTTCATATCTTATGCCTAAATGATTTATACTTGCATTTAAATTGAGTTTCCCTTGTTTTGGATACACATTGTTATTATAGTTGTCTATAAATATGATATATAATATTCTAAGCTACATCAAAAATTAGTTAGATAGAGCTTAAAAATAATGGTGCCATAGTACTTCTCCTTATTCAGACCTAGAAAGTTCTCGACCTACCCTAACACTACCCAAATGTAGAGTAATTAAATAACAAATGAGTAGTAATATATATTCATTAGGACATGCATCTCCATACTAGTAGGTATCCCAAATTCATGTTTATTCTCTATGTTAGTTTACTCTTACTCTATGAGTATGGATTTAGTATGTAAGCCCCCTTTCTTGATTTTCCTTACTGAGGAAAAGATAAAATGTATCATGCTTCCATTTTTCCTATTGGGGAAAATTACTATGCTAATGATTATAACCACCTTTGGGAAAATCATTATTTTTTGATCTATCTACCCTACTGAGACATTTTTATTATGCTAATGATTATAACCTCATTTGGGAAAATCATTATTTTCACCCCTATCCTACTAGGGCATTTTTCATGGCATTAATGATTATAACTACCTTTGGGCAAATCATTATCTTTATCTTCCATATTGGGACATCTCCCTGTGCCATTAATTATAACCTCCTTTGGTTAAATTAGTCTTTCCATCCTTATTACCTATAGGTCACATTGTTTGCTTCTTTTTGAGGGAACATTCACCAACCTTATTTTTTACTCGTTCCCTCGAGGGGGTATCTAGGGCTCATCCATCACCTTATGGGGAATTAACCAAGGTATTAATGAATTTTTAAATATTTGAGAAGATGTTATTGTAATTTTATCTTAAAATATCTTCCCAAATAGGGGAAAATTATAGAAACCTAATTTTTTCCACAAATGTGTTCCAACCAAACTTCATATTGATTTCTACCAAACAATTCAAATTAAGCCTAGGAATCACTAAATGTCCCAATTTCATCCACACATCAAACACTAATTCTTATATTCATGTTGAGGCATCCATATTTGGGGTATTATCTTATATTAAATAGTAACCTTTCATAGATTCATCTCCAATCAACTTGTGGCCTAGTGAATTGAAGCATTTGAACCCATTAAGTGGGACACTTAAATAATTCCTAAAGTGCAAAAATGATAAGCATAATGAATTAACTAAGCAAATCAAGTGAAATGCTTAAGTGAAATTTCCATGTGTAATTAGTGAAAATGAATTTTATAAAAATGAATTTCCTATAAAAATGAGATCATGATGATGTCATCATCCTCAAAGTTGAGGAATTGAAAATATCTCCCTAAAAGCCCTAAATTTAAAAATGGAGAGCCATGCTTAATAAATGGGATCTTTATCCCAAATATTAATTTATTATCCCCTCCTTTATTCAAAAAGGGTTAAAATAAGTTTAACCATAGTTAACTCTAACCTAATTGTACTTGGGTTAGAGTTAGTTTGAAAGGCTATAATATAAGGATTTACCCATTGTTTAAACAAGCTCTTTTAGTGTAATGTTATCATGCAAAAATACCTTCAAGAAGTATTTTGGGTAGTGTTGAGAGAGAGAGAAGCATAAAATCTAAGCTAAAGCCAAAGCCAAGCCCAATATTACCAAGGTGATAAGGAGAAATGAAGCAAGGAGCACCATTTCCAAAGACTCTTTGAACACATGACCAAGCACATTCCTCCATGGCTAATATATAACTCTTGCTCTCAAGAAAGGTAAATAATATTTTTTTTTATCTTATATTGATAGTTAGTTGTATTGTTCTCTTGATCCTTGAGTGTCTAGGCTTAAGGTGTTAACTTTATTTAGTGTGTTTTTATTTTGTTTTCATCATACTAACATAATACTAACTCCCCTCTTAGATTATTATTGATCACACTACTGTCCTTATTATGGTGTTAGTGTACAAGTGGTAGAACACTAGGCACAAAGGGCCAAGATTCAAGAATAAAGGTCTAAGACTACTTTAGGGATGACTAGGTATGCATGTGGCCCACATGAAGGCTAGATAATTATGAAAATAGGCTTTAAGATAGGTCTAAGGTTAAGCTAGGGATAAGTAGTCTTAAGTATAACTCTTATCACTTAAATAATACTTTTAGGTTGTTACATTCCCCCCTTATTATATAAATACAATAAAGTGAAATGACTAGGATAAAGGAAAAAGAAACATACATAGACTTACCTAAGAGGTGAAGCCCATAAAGTTGGGTCTGAGTATGTGAAGCATGATCTAATGCATATCCTAAAATTGAAACATGCATAAATCAATCCTTAATTAAGAGATATCAAAATCAAATACCAAAACTAAGTAAAGAAGCAAAGTTGAGTAAAATTGAGTACAAATATTAGAGAAGAAAGGAATGAATACACCTCATTGGATATGCAAACCAATGCATAAATTTGGTGATAACCTATGTGTGTGTGTATAGTGATCAATCGATGAATAGATTGGATTGAGTTGATTTCTTACTCAATCCTCATGTGTGGGTGGCTCAAAAACTCAATCTAGTTTTGACACCATCATTTTCCACCCCTGCTTGGTGGATCATGACTAGTTAATAGATTGGATTGGATTGATGGTGTTTTTAACTCTCTCATGTATGTGGATCAAAAAATTAAGTAGGATATGAATATATCATTACCCACCCATGTGTAGTAGATGCATTTAAAACTAAAACTATTTGATGTAACTAAAAATGTCTAACAAGGTATTTTAGTTTTGTGGTCACTCAAGTTATTAGGTGGATCCAGGCCACTCAAGAATGCCAACCACTATAGTTATAATAAGGCATGAAATTGGTGTGTAACTTGGAATATGAAATAAAATGTATATAACATAGATAATGACATGTAATTTGTCATTACATCTAATCAACTGGTGTGTAAGTGAGCATATAGAAGTAATGTGACATGCACATACCCCCAAATTTGATATATAAGCATATGTATTCTAGAATGAGTTGTAATAATTTGTATCTAAATATTTAAACTATAAATGATAATGATCATGCCTTGAATTATGCCCTAATCTAAATAAACTAGTATGAATTTGAGCAAAATTGGGAAATTTTGATGAATTTATAACTAAACCTATGTAAACCTATATTATACCTGCTATAAATTTTTTTCCAATCAAGATGTAGTCATGTAAAATGAAAAATTTGGTTACTTTAGTGTGGCTACAGACACCCAATCCATAGATCCTCCTACTTACTTGCATAACCCTTATAGGTTTTTCTTTCATTGATTCCTAGTCATCCACAACCTTTCAAACTCAACCCTTATAGACCCAAATAGATCTTTTAGGCATAGATCCATTCCCTCAAGTCTCATTCCCTCTATAAAATATCACCTAACTTGGATAGGAGCACTAAAACCTAGGGTGTCCTATTTCTAGTGTTGTTGTCCAAGTGCAAATTTGGTTCAAATAGTCATTTTCTCTTGAATCCTTATCCTAATTCATGTTGGCCAAATGAAAATTCATTTAACCCATGATAACTAAACCCCCTATAAAATTCCATTCAAATTCCATTTATAAGGGTTGACACTCATTTACAAGTGATAAACAAGAATACAAGTAAATACACTCAAGAACTTTTTCCTATTATCTGCATACAGCCTTCTAATAGTATTCGAAGCCTATTCAAACCCTTACACCAATCCCTAGCCATCTAAAGTACACCTATTTTCACATCTAGTTGCATTTCATACACAATTACACCAAGAAATTTAATGGGAGAACTACATTATCTTGATCCCTTCTCAAAGTATTGGTATGTAGGTAGCATGCCCACACATGAGGTGTGAAGTGCATCTAATGTATCATTTGCACACTAACCCCTTCTCTCTCTTTCTCAAATTTTCCTTTTAAATTAAAACACAAAGAGATCTTATGGATTTGAATATTAAAATAGATGCATAGTAATCTCCACAAACTTTTAGGCTCTATTATTTCACTAATAGGGTGATATAGATCTACCGAGTAGAACCCAAAAAAATCATATCACCTAAACAATAGCATTAGAAAAGGACTATAATTCCAAACACTAGGGTATCCCACTTTTAGTGCTCTTATCTAATCATAAAATTAAGTTTAGGAACCTATTTTATACACTATCCCAGTCTTGTACCTAAATTATTAGACCCTATCTCAGAACGGACAATATAGAATAAGCTAAGTTACATTTGTCCTTGCTCTCTTGCTATTTTTAGAAAGGTTGAATTGCAATTAAATTTTACAAATCAGTATCCATAATTAATAATATTATTTAATAATTTTCCCTACTCAAAGTTTTTATTAAATAGGAATAAAACTCCATTATTCCCAAAAATAACAAAACATTTCATGAACTCGACTTACTTCAAATTTTGCACAAAAACTGTAAAAACCCTAAGGTAAAATATTTCTAATTTTTTCCATAACTTCCTAATTTTTCTTGTATTTAAAAATAATAAATCTACAAATTAATTTCAAAATTATCATATATTTTTTTTAAACCCTAGTTTGCACATACTTAGTCCTTTTTGCATAGAAACACATTCTAAACACTAGGAAAAATATATTGCTAATTTTAGAAATATTTTTTGATTTTTTCCTAAATTTTTCAAGCAAAATAATAAAAAAAATCTATAAATTCATATCAAATTTTTAAAATTATCATACTAATTTTTAAAAATCTATTCAATAAGCCCTAGTTGCATTAACTATCTCCTAGTTATTTTCTAGTACTTTTCCAATCATTTTTTGAATTTTTATTTACATATAAAACTTATAAAATCAATTTTAAATTCAAAAATTCATATTATTTTGTATAAATATTTTTTTTAAATCCTTATTTTCATATACTATAACCTATTTGCTCCTTGAGGTATCACCTTACATGTTTGAGAACTTCATATCCTTTTTGCGCAAATTCTAATTAGCTATTTTTAGGACTTTTCATTTCTTATATTCAATATTTTTATTTTCTATCACATTGCCTATTAAAACTTATTGAAAAACACTAAAACACATTATAAATTATTTTCCTACTTTCATAATGGCCCAATATACTAGTTTTGATGAAACTGATAAAAGAGAACTTCAATAACTCTTAACAAAACATTCAGATATGCAAGATGACATACTTCGAATTCTACAAGAGGAACAACAAAAAGTGGAAAATGGTAAATCTTCTCAAACCATAGAATAACTAGTTGAAAATGACACTACGAGGGTAACTATGTCTCAACAACCCCCTATAGTAGCCCAACCTACCTCTATGTCACTAGTTATAGCTAGTACATCCCTTTCTCCTGATGTGTTAGCCCTTGTGCAAGAGATAGGATCTCTTTAATCCAAGGTGCTACATCTTGAATAAGGTACCACTAGAGCTACATAGGATTTGGATTATTTTTCTCTTTTACATACACCATTGGTACATCATATTGCTTCTATACCCTTGCCATAAGATTTTATTCAACCTAAGCTTACTCTTTATGATGGAAAGGGTGAACCAGAGACACACTTGAGAGAATTTCATGCAGCATGCTTGGACTATGTACATAATGATTGGCTACTTACCAAGCTATTTCCATGAAATCTAAAGGATTATGATTTAAAATGGTTCTATAGTCTACCAAATCAGTCAATTTATGCATTCAATCCTTTAGCTGACATGTTCTTAGCATATTTTAGCATTAACATTGGTGATAAAGTTTCATATGCTCAAATTACTCAACAAAAATGACCAAATAAGCATCTCATAGACTATGTTCTTTGGTATAAGACAATTTTATCTAAGATGACTAGTCCCATGGTAGATCAGGAGTTAAAGGACCTCTTCAAATAGAGTCTTCTACTAGCACTTCATGAATCAATTATGTTTAAGTGATTCTCTTCTTTCATTGAATTGTGTCATATACTAAAGGAAAGAGAATTAAAACTCATTTCAATGGGTAAACTCAAGTATATAAGCATTTCAAACACAACTAATAAGAGTAATAGGAAAGTCTCATACAAGGTCAAGTTTAATGATACAAAAGTGCAAAATTAACCTACAGTAAATGTAGCTCTAGAGCCTCAACATATAGTTTTATCAACACCCCCTCAGCGTACTTTCTCACATCTTCTAGTTCCTCTAGCTAGGGTTTTATAGTAGCTTTTGGGTTTTAATATCATATCTCTCCCTCCGATTCAAAAATTTGATCCAGCCAAACCTCTTCCCAAGGGATATGATTAGTAGGAATTTTACAATTACCATAGGGCACTAAGACACACTAAAAATAGATGCATTAGTTTGAAACATAAGATACAGGACTTGATAGATGACAACCTACTTAATCTTGGCACTTCAATTGAGCCTCTATAGGCAAAACCAACATAAGATAAAGCTTTAAAAATGTTCTTAGATCCATTTCCATAGCATTCAAAATAAGATACAGGAGACACATCAGGGGTTCACCATGCATATCATGCACATCTACCACCAGTTACATACCAGGCAGCTTCATTTGAGTCACATCCTTTGAGTGGTATGATCATTGTGTATGAGTCTAGAGTTCTAGCTAGACTTTTGATATCCTTCTCAAATCAAGGGATTGTGGAGGATAATTTAGATTATGATGTAATCTTTATCAAAGCACATATTCATAATCAGCCCATTCATAGTGTTCTCATTGATAATGGTTCCAGTGTCAACATGTGTACCATTACATTATTACAACATTTGGGCTATTTAGAGCAAGATATCACCCTGATAGATTAATTATTAGCAAATTTAGTGGGTACATATATATTTCATTAGGTAAGATTTTACTTCCTTTATAGACTGGTCTAACACATGTGACTACACATTTCACTATAGTTCCCAGTGTAGGATTTTTTGATATATTACTATGTCACCCATGGATTTAGAAATTTTGAGAAATACCATCTATAGTTTACATATACATGAAATTCATTCACACTAATTAGGTTATTATAGTTGGTGTAGTTTTGTATGAGTTACCACTACCCACTTCAAATCCATCTACTTTGTAGTCACCAATTTTAATTTCTCCACCAATTTTAGTTTCCCAACTAGTTACAGTTCTTCCTCCAATACAAATTTAGACATAATTCACACATCCATCACCAGTACAGTTGGTTCATACACCACCACAACTTTTAGATTCTAGACAACTTTTAGCTATAGTTTTCACACCCAAATTAGTTTCATTGAGATCTCATTGGTCTACACATAAATCACATGTTTAGAGAGCATTTCCTACTTCTAGATAGGTCTCTAAGAGCCCTAAAATTACATACACTTCTCATAATTACAATGGGACCCCTCAGTCAATTTTTACTTTAGATATTTCAAATCATCTATATCATATATAGATTTTAGGGCCACAGTCTCAGCATTTTCATCATGTTTCACATTCATGCATGATTCTACTCCTTGATACAGGACACCATTATAGGGAGTCTCCCATGAGACTAATCAGTTAGTATCATCCTATCCCAACCTACTTGTACATAATATGTTTTGCTTGATTATACATAGCTTAATATAAAACAATACAAAATTTAAAAATACAAAAATAATACAAAATACCAAAAACATTGCAATTATATGCATCATCCATGCTTTACATTACTACTATCATGCTAGGACTTATATTTATTGTTTCATGTTATTGTTTTTCAAATATCTATATTATCATGCTTCACTTGATCTTTTTTGAGTGTGTGCAGTGACATCTAGCTACTTGATTGATTCACTCTACCCATTAAGGGGGCATTCTTACTACATTTAAGACATACATCGACATGCATACCCATTAGGGGCATCTTCTACATGACAACACCATCTGAGTTATGTCAATTCTACACTACACACTTTAAATTATCATATTGATGTACACTACTTACCAAATTACATATATTACTATATCAACATTTCACTAGTATCTAGCATTTGTGTATCTCTTAGCATATACTTAGTCTTATACTAAACATGTCTTGCATACTTTCACTTTTGTTTTGATTAGTTAGATATGATTATACCTTTCTAGCTTTTACATGCTTTCCTTTCTTGTTGTATATAGCTAGATAAGATTGCATTTCCAATTTTATTTTTGTTTCTTGTGTGTGCCTTAGGACATCGACCAGTCTCCTTTACTTCTATTCATGTGTGTTGACCTTTGGACATTTTCCAATGTCCCTTGCTTTTAATCTTCTATGTGCCTATGGCCCTCGTGCCAATTATTATTTGTTTCAAATTATATGTGTATATGGCATTTGAACATGCTTTATATGCTTGATTTCTATTTTGAGTGACATGTGCCCATGTCCCTTATTTGTGTTGCCCCTTGGCCAACCTTGTATACTTCTTGCATCTTGCTCCATGTGCTTGTTTGCTTGATTGATTTTTTATTGTCACAATGCCATGATCCATATCATGCAATTTCCTTGCTCTCTTGGATTCCATGATGGACATCATGCTCCATCCCTCCTTGAAAACTAAAAACTAACATCTAACATTTCCAATTCTAGTTTAGTATATTGCACATGCTTTACATTGTTATATCTATCTAGTCATACCTTTGTTGATTTAATAATCTCTTAATATAAATGTTTCTATGCAATTTCGCTTTCAAATTCAAAGGAGAGAAAATGAGAAACTTAAGAAGGAATGGTCAAGGCTTGTATGTACCTAGATATAGACTGCGCACCGTAATCCAAACGCTGTGAGTACTCCTCTTTGGCTGTGGAGGAATGACACCTGAAAGAGATAAAAACTAAAAACACGAAGAATGTTAGTTGATAAGAGGGTAGATTGCCAAGTGAAAGCTTGGTCCTAGAAGCGCTAAGGCTTCTTGGAGGATGACAATCCACTGTTTAATACAGAATATGATAGAAACAGAAAGGAGAAATAATGAAAGATGTGAAAAGAAAAGACTAAAAACAAATGCGTACCTGATAAGTTGCAATCTAGTAAACACAGTCGCCGACGTCGGTGATATTGCCGGCGTCGATTAGGGTGGTCACCGACGATGGTTAGACTGCCGACGTCGATAGGGGAAGTGGATGAGGTCAGTCAGGGTAATTGGCCAGGGATGGGTTACAGGTCTAGTTTCTAGTCTGCAGAATGGATTTGGTCTCGTCTGAGGGTCTATGAGGGATTCAGAGGGACTATTTAGGATCTAAGGGACTGAGAATCTTGTCAAGAAAAGGGGTGAGAAATAGGAAAAATACCTTTCGGCCTTTCCATAAAGCAATTTAGTCAGGTTTGATTAGAAGGGTCTTAAGAATGTTTGTAGGTCTCTGATAATTTATGCCAGGTTGATTGGACAGAGGATGTTGCCTAAAGAGAGACTAAGGGAGTATCAGAGGCAAAGAAAAAGGAATAAGGGGTGAGAGAAGGCTTTTCAGCCTCTCCAGGAAGAACAGGGAAGGTCGGGTCAAGGGTGCTTGGAATAGACAGAATACAAAAAATATATTTGAAATGATATTAGAATGAAAAAAGTATAGATACTTAGCTGTGATATGAATTGGCAAAGGTGCAAAAGCTGTGTTTTGGTTGTCGCTGATGATGGATGCAGTCCCTGTGCAGAATGTCTGATGCAAAATTGCAGTGCCTAGAAAGTGCTACCAAGAATGTTGATCCCTGCAAGAACACCAAGAAGTCCAGAACACTGAAAAGCAAATGCACAAGAGCTTTGTTTCGTCGGAAGAGGATTCAAGAGTCGTGATTAGCTTTAGAGATTAGCTGATTGTGATTAGAATTTGTGATTTTTTGTGATTAGCCGTGGATAGGGTCAGAAGACGGTTTAAGTAAACCGACGTCGGTGATCCCACCGGCATCGGCCGACAGTTGACCGACATCGGTGGGTGGAAAATGGTTAAAAGGGCCAATAACCCCATTCTCCATCCGCCAAGTGCATAGTCAGTGGAAGAATTGTTGAAGGTTAAGATAAATACGCACGAGAGTTGGTTAGGCAGTTGGAGAGGAGTAAGAATAGGTCTTGGGTGAGTCATAAGGTGGGAAATGGTCCAAGGTGAGGTGTCCTAGGCGAGGTGTCATGGTGATGTGTCCAAGGAGGGGGGGTTAATTCAAAATAAGTTTATTCTTTTAAATTAGTAATTGCATGTTTTAGAAATGGGTTAGGAATGGACCAAAGGGGAGGAAGGTTACCACGGGTTAGACACTATTCAGGTGTCTACATTTGCCCCTTTTTATCTTGTTGGTTGTTCTGGACGAACTGCAAGACAAAAATAGGAGTTGGTTGCCCCAAGTGTGGGATGATGTGGATTGCCCTGAGGTATGGATGAGGTATTCCCCCTCAAAGCGGGAGTCGAGGGAAGGGAACCTGATGTCGGGTGCTGATTTGACAAAAGGTGGATGAGAAGGAGAGTGAGGGTGAACGTTGCAAAAGTCATGATTGCGCGCATACCACTTCATGGGATAGGTAGGTCAAATGGTCACAGTCAAAAGGTTGAGGAGTGCCAAAATTAAAATAACCAGGCCCCAGCATTAGTTGTAGCTGATCGGGTTATTCAATCTAAGCTATAGCTCGAAATGGTCATCATGTTCCAGGTATCTCGGGCTCAGGAAGTGCTCCCAAAAACATGAAAAAAGTCACAAGTAGTGCGGATCAATCGGCTTGCGATCATATACTTGTGAGGGTCCAAAAATAAGGTCTGTGAATAATTTTGCCATCTATTCATGAGGTAGCATGCATGCAAACAAAACCAAGATAGAGTTATCTCAGAAGTGGTCAGGGTCTAAGGAGATATGCATGATCTCCATGGTCGCAGGTCGGGTTGAGATATAAGTGATCTCAAATGGGCCCCATGAGGAGTCAGAAATGACTTCGACATTGGCAAGGTTGGTTGATTGGGGCATGATTTTGGGACAACGTGATGAAAAAAAAGAGGTTTGAAAATTGCTGACGTCGGTGATAAAACCGACATCGGAGACATAAAGGGACCAACGTCGGCAATGTATCGACCGACGTCGGCAGCCTAGGGCACAATGATGCCTAGGTCGGCGGCCTGCCAAATCTGACAAAACTAGATTGGCAGCCCACCAAAAGTCATTTGTGATTTGGTTGACTGAGAGAAAAGAGCTCTGGAGCCAAGTGAGTGAAAGTGACACTAGATTAACCGAGGTGCAGTGTGATGGGTTAGAGCAACATTGGTGAAGAGAGGGGGTCGATTAGATGCTACAAGGATGTGTGGAGGGCCAGCAGGAGTGTGCAGAGTCATTGGCACAAAAATATGGTAGAAGGGAGTAGAGGACCCATGAGAGGTCCACCACCAGTGGCACCCATTGTGCCACCACGCCGGTGACACCGGGACGAGGTAGGAGGGTCCTGTACCCTATGTGGACGCTTTTTGTTTTAAATTTAGTTTTTTGATTTTTTGTTGTTTGAGGTAGAAATCAAGGGGGAGGGTAGGTAGGAAGGTGGGTGGGTTGTCTATTATAGCTTAGGAGTCATTTTAGAGGGTTTAGGAGGGTGTAAGGGGGTTCAGAGGGGAAGCCCTAATTGTTAGGGCTCGCCCCGTTTGACCCTATGGTCAAACCAGTCACTGACATCGGTGGGTTCACCAGCATTGGCCGACCAGCGACTGGCATCGATCGCTAACCTGCCGATGTCAGTCACAAAGTGACCAACATCAGTTAAGTGAGTGCCATCATTGGCACGCTAACTGATGTTGGTGGCTGCTTGGTCAGAAAGGGTTGTGAAAAATGGTTAAGTCGAAAGGTCGAAGCTACGCCAAGGGCTTCCCAAGTGTCGGGGTAGGCATAGATGGCCAGAATGGTTGGTAAAATAGGAAGAGTAGGAACAGTTTTAACATGGGATTGACTATGGATGGATGCAAGTGAGGCTGACTCTGATGCTACGGGATTGCCTCCTAACCTTGCTAACACAGATGCGCAGAGGTGTGACGGTTGAGGAGTGGGCGCAGATGAGTGTAGTGGGGCTAGGTGGGCTGAGACGCTACTGCAGAGTGGCGAGGGATGTGAGCCTCATGGTGGCATTGATCGAGTGGTGGGACCATGCCACCAACACCTTTCACCTACCCACAGGTGAGATGATGGTCACAGTCAAGGATGTGTACCAAATTTTGTGGCTACCAGTACACAAAGCTGATATCTATGCATGCTCGAGAGAGGTGCATGACATACACATGGTCATGCTATTTGGGGAGCATGTCACAGATGAGCTACCATTTAGCCAATTTTGCTTATGAGCCTTTGTACATGGCAGATGAGGGTGCACATCGACTGGTGGTTCTGATGATGATCAGCATCACAGTTTATGCATTGCTAGATGCAGAGGGAGGCAGGTTCCCGGTGGCTATGACCGGGGTTTTGATGGACATGCTAGAGTAGCAGACAGTGTTCACCTGGGCACCCATCTTTTTGGCCCAAGTATACAGAGAGCTATGGGGCATCAGTTGGTGGTGACGGTACAGTCTGTGTGTAGGCCACCTATTACACTGCTGGGCATATGAGCATATAGTGGTTACCCGTCCTCTCGGCCTCCCAATGGCGATCCAGGCCAGCTTCAGGGTTGGATTCAGGTGATGGCACGAGGTGATGGCGTAGATGTGGGTGGATGAAGTGGTCAGGGATATGGATCACTACCGAGGGGTACTGGAGGCCCTGATTCCAGCAGATATCATTTGGAGACCATACTTGGTGTATCCAGTGTTCAGAGACTAGGGCGAGCAGATGGTCAGGAATCAGAGCATGTGATGGGTTAGAGGTAGGCGAGCCAGTGAGCTTGAGAGGATTCTGGTAGAGAGAGTGTGGCACCAATATGGTCTGCTACAAGATGTACCTCTTGCATTCTCACTATACAGACGAGATGACATTGAGGTGCCGCTCCCACTTTCAGAGGAGACAGAGGGCCCAAATTTTGAGGAGTTGTTGGCAGGACCTGGGGTGGCTGACCCAGGTTGTATAGAGGCCTACACGGCGTGGTGGGCAGGGCAGTATGTAGGGATACAAGCAGGGCCACAGCTTGATTTGTAGGCAGTGATCAGAGAGAGAGATACAGTGAGGTAGGAGAGGGATGCTGCCAGACAGGAGAGAGATGCTGCCATCCAAGAGAGGGATGCAGCACGAGGACAGGTGACCATTTTTTAGGGTTAGTTAGCTATAGCCCAGGCATAGGCAGTGGCAGGTTAGAGCTTTGGTGGGTAAGGCCCATTGAGCAACCATCTTAGCAGCCAGTTTAGTAGCCTACGCAGTCAGTGTCAATACAGCCAGGGTTTTCACAGTCGTAGGGTTCAGTGCAGGGCACGGCAGCAGGGTTGATGGGTCCACCACAGACTGTATCTATAGTTAGATATAATGATGTGCTGGATGAGATCACTTATTACGAGAGGGCCATCAGGGGGTTCCCTCAGATACAGTGATACTTTGAGATGAGAGTAGAGCTGAGCCGACAGCGGTCTATGTCTCAAGCGATGGCTTTTGGGTCTCGCAGATGGCACAGATCAGAGGGGGGAGAGGATACAGCATCTTCCTAGCCACCACCACCACCACCACAGCCACAGCCTTGAGGGCAGACCTTGAGATTTTATTTTGATGTATATACCGGCCTACGAGCCGTTGATGCGAGATGTATGAGAGATTTTCAGAGGCACAGATTTGTGCGATTGTATAAACTATTTTGATATATATATGATGATGGTTTTGGATCATTGATATGTTATGGATGTTGTTGAGTGTTTAATGTATTGAGCATTTTTGATTATGATGATGATGCATGTTTTGATATTATGTTTATGATTATAATGTCATGATGATTAAATGTGATGATGATAATATATAATGTCATGATGATTAAATGTGATGATGATAATATTATGGTAAACGATTATAATGATGACGTTTAATATAATGATGTGTTGTGATAATGCTAATAATGAGAATGGTCATGACTTTTAGATTAGATGAGGATGCATAAGGATTATGTGATAGTGATATTTATGTTATGACTTGCGGATTATATGATGTGAATGCTTAATTATGTGATGATGATAATGTGGTTATGATTAATGATTATGATGTAAATGATGAAAATGATTATGCTAAAGATTATGAAAATATGTGCTTGTTTGTGATGTGATTGGCAGGTGACGAGAGAAGGAGATGGAAGAAAGTGACAAAGAGAATGGTCGAGCTAACCCCAGAAGACCCCATGTCAACTGAGTGCTGCCTACATAGCCCCTGTCATAAGGGGCCTCAAGCCTATGTAGTTTTCCTTAGAAGGGAGGAATGGTCAAATGGATGGAATTGGTCTTGGTCGAGGTCAAGGTGAGGAGAAGATGATGTTACAGCCTTTTCCAAATGGTGTATTCTGTAACATTAGTCGCGGTTCTTCATCCCTAGCAATTTTCCATATTCGTGATGGATGTATGCTAAAAATGAATTGAGGTCTATTTATGCTTCAACAAGTAATGGTTTATGCTTGACATAAATTGTGTGGTTGATAGTTTCCATGTGTATTGATGTCTATGGAAACCATAATGATTAGGCTATGTGAGTGGTTTGAAAAGAGTCGAATTGAATCATCTTGACAAATGATGTGGTTGAATGTGACCAAAGTGTAGGCAGATAGTAAAAGGCATAAGTGCCCTTTTATTGACAAGGACCAAAATGACAGCATAGATAGGGGTTGTTAGAACCAAGAGCCCCATTTATGCATTGCATCATAGACCATAGTTATGTTAGAGCGGTAATCGAATCACTTTGGACATTAAAGTGAGCCTGAAATCCCTTGAGTAGGTAATATGATAGGAGGAAAAGGGTAACCCATTTTTAGAGTATGGAGAACTTTGCCCCTTTTTATAGGAGACCCTGAGACAACTACAAGTCAAGTCCATGACCCATTTTTTTTTTTTTTTTTTTTTTTTAGAGCGGACTGATCAATGCGGGAAGTCCACATAGAGATGTCATTTGTTTATGGTCATTTGTGAAGCTGATCGGTGCGGGAAGCTTCTAAAAAAGTGTTGTTTGTATCAAGATTTAGTCATAGCCATCCTTCGAGGGAGTGGTCTATATGTTGCTTTATATATTTAAGGGCTTTTGAATAGCTGTCCTTCGAGGGATCAGTCTATTAGCTATAGTAATGATATTATAGTTGTCCTTCGAGGGAGCAGTCTACTTTTTAATTGGATTTTGTGACCTTGGATATTTTGACATCTTGATTTATTTTTGATAGAATATTGAGTCATGGACAAGACGTATAGAAGGTCAAGGGCTCCCTTTTATTAGGATGAAGCATCTATACATCATAAAATGGTTGTAGAGGATTTTTTTAAGGGAAAAAGGGTGGAATGGATTGAGGATTAAAAGGACAAGGATTGCTCAAGGGATGAGCTCAAGTTAAATGTCAAGTGGATGAGTACTCGACTAACAGTAAAATGGTCGTAGATGCAAAGCATAAAAGGGCTCAGGTTCTGATAAGTCCCTGGACCATGCTAGTGCGTTATGATAAAAGGTCTGAGTCAATTAGGAACAAATTTGCCCCATTTGCCTCTTCGATATTGGTCACGATGATTGATGACGGTTTGAAGAAGTGATAGGTGTTTGGTTGGTTGATGTTTGATAATTGAAGTTTGGTCAAGGTTTGGTTGATGCTGGTCGGGGTCATGATAAGAAGGTTGATTGATGTTTGGTTGAGATTTGGTCGAAGTTTGGTCGAATGTCTGGTCAAAGTTGGTCGAATATTTGGTTGACTGTTTGGTCGGGGTCATGAAAAGGTTGGATTCCCCCAGTCGCTTAGGGAGAATGTTGGATAAATTGGTCAAGGTCGGTTGAGGCTTGGTGGCTAAATGGACTGTGTTGATGTCGAATAATGGGGTCAAAGGTGGTAAAGGGACCATAGTCTGACGTGGAGATCCTGATTTAAGTGATAAGGTTTGAGAGGCATGGGTCGGTGTTGATAATTTGTTGAAGAGGTGGTCAAGAGGGTCCTTGATTAGAATGGTATCCTTTCTCTGTTGTTGACGAATGACAGCTTTGAGAGCGCAACAACGGTCAGTGTCATGTCCTAGAGTGTGATGATAATGACAAAATTTAGAGTTGTCAAACCAAGATGGCCTTGGTCTGAGAGTTGATGAGTGGGGTGGTGTTGAAGGTTTGCTGATAACGTGGTCGAGAATAAGGGTGTCATTTCCCAGACATTGGCGAATGACAACCTTGAGGGCACAACAATGCTCAGTGTCGTGTCCAAGCGTGCGATGATATGCACAAATGCAAGTGTCGTCAAACCAGGGCAGTTTTGGTCTGAGAGATTGATATGCTTTAAGAGGCGGGAGATAGATGCGAGAGGACTACAACAATTGCTATAACAGCAAAGCATAAGAATCGGCTAACGGGTCTGGATGTTTTGTCGCAGTGGGGATTGTTGACTTTGGTTTGGGATGCGTAAGAGGCATAAGTCGATGGTTTGGAAGAGATATATGTCTGAGGGGTTGAGGGAGTAATGGAGGCAACTTGCCTCTGTGAAGTATGGGAGTAGGAAAAACTCCTATTAAAGTGGATGGATGTGGGCCCAAGATTGAAGGTAATGAAGAAGGTGGGGGAGGAGTCCTCCGGTGTGGTCTAGTGGCCTTCTTTGATATGGTTTGAGGGCCATTATTGTGAGAGGTGAGGTTAGATGTGGGGCGAACACCAAGAGGTTCAATCTCTTTTGGTAAGGTGGGCGCTTGTGTGGGTTTGGGCTTAGATGTGGACGGAGGTGAGTGAGATGTAACAATCTTAGGCAAAAGGCAAGAGGAAACCATGACTAAGTCTTCTTCATTTGAAATGGGTGAAGAGACTGATTCTTCTCCTGGTGGAGAAGAAATAGGAGAGTGCGTCTCCTCAAGAGAGAAGAAGGCAGGGATGATCGTGCCTTCTGCTTGTGCTTGAGGAATAGGCAAGGTAAGGTCTTCGGATATAGGTAAGGCTAATGGCGTAGGCATGGTCGAGGTGTCCTCTAGTATGAGAAAGGTAGATGGAGGACTAATAGGAGAAGAAAGTTCTTCATCCTGTGAGGGAGGAGGTTGGTCAAGGACAAGAGGTAAAATAGTGTTGATTGTGTGAATATTATGGTCATGAGAGTCATTGATCATGGTTTTGATGTTGTTTTGAGTAGGTGGATGGTTTGGAAATGGTTGTTTGAAGATGTCGATGTTTTGATTTGGTGGGGCATTCAGGTTATCTAAAATAAGATCCCCCTTGTCGATCATGTCTTAGATGATGTTCTTGAAGGTTTGGCAATTGTCAATGTCATGGCCGTGGATGCGATGAAAGTGACAGAAGTCGGCCTCCCTATACCATGTAGGGAGGGATTTTGAAGGGTCGAATTGAGGTGTTCAGATTGGAGGGAGATTGAGGACCCCCTACTTGATTAGTTTTTCCAAAATGGAAGCGTATGATTCTCCAAGTGGAGTGTATGAACGCTGGATGTACCGTTGTTGGAATTGTTTGGTGATGCTTGGAGATGTAGAAGGTTGAGGGTAATTAGTTGCCGTCGAAGATGGTGATCTAATGACCATAGTGTTGGCCACTCCTTTGGGTTTGGAGTTGGCAGAAGAAGAAGGTCTGGAAGAAGAATGGTCATTGGTTTTTGCATTGGTATTACGCAATTTGACCTTATCCTCCTCAATGGCATGGAGTTCAAGCTTTCGAGCCATGGTGAAAGCTTCGTCGAAAGTGCAGAATGTCTGAATCCACAAGGTAGAAGAGATGTGCCTGGCACATGCTCGAGAAAAGAGCTTGATGAGCTCAGGTTGAGGTAAGGAGAAAGAGAGCTGGTTAATCAAGCCTCTCCAATGAGCGACAAAATTGACTATTGATTCATCGTCGAATTGCCTGATGGAGTAAAGGTCTGTGATTGAGACTTGTTTGGTGATGTTGATAGAAAAATGGTCGAGAAATAATTGGGCAAGTTGAATGAATGAAAAGATAGAATGTCTGGCAAGAGATCTATACCAGTCAAGGGCGGAGCCAAAAAGGGACATAGGGAACGTGCATAAAAGTAACGCATCATTGTGGGTAATAAGATAGTAGGCATGTCTGAATGCCCTTAGATGTTGTTGCGGGTCCTCCTTACTTTGGAAGTGAGTGAATTTAGGAAGCTCCCATTGGTTGGGGTATGGTCAGATAGGGACAGAAGGATGAATGGGCTCGTTGCAAATTTTCTCATACGAGAGAGCATTGCGTGAACCAGAGATAGAGGTCTCGAGACTGGACATTTTATCCATCAGCATTTTAATGACGTCTGCTGACGGATTGGTGGATGGAGCACCCCCTAGGTTGTAGGGCACTTGAAAGAGGCTAGAGGAGGCATACGACGTAGTCGGTTGTACCAGTAAGGGGGCAATGTACGGATGACTAGTCGTAGGGACATAAGTGGAGGCCAAAAGTGGTTGAGTTATGAAGGTCGAGGGTATAAGTTGACTAGATACCGCCAAGGGTGGTTATGTGATGGCACTGGTAGAAGGATAGGTTGGTACTCCTGCATTCATGGGTGCAAGAGTGTGAGGGGTCGAGACAATCAAGTTCTGGTATGATGTAGAACTTGGTTGAATTACGTGTGGTTGAGGGGGTAATGGAACCCTGATGGAGGTTGGTCTAAAAATGGATGGGGAGGCCAAACTTTGCGTATTGGCCATGGTCGGGTAAACAATTGAGGCAAAAGGCTGGGTAGCGGACGGTGTTAATGTCATCACCGCTTCACCCGAAAGGTCTCGCATTGGGTCTCTTGTGAGATAGTTTTGGAGGGCTGTGACATTGAGGTCCAAGAATCTTTCGAAATCTTGGTCCCCTTCAGGGATGATGGGAGTCTGAGTCGGGGTCGGTCCTGTAGGAGTTCTTTTAGTCTCTGAGTGGAACTCCATGATAGGATTGGTTAGGGATGAGAGAGCGTGGTCAAGAAGAGGGTCAGGTTCCAGAAACTGTGTGTTTTCAGTTTCAGAAACACAGAATGAGGTTTTGGCAGAAAAAGGGGTCGGGTTTTAAGTTGTTGTTTTGGAAAAAAGGATTGTGACAGTGACCGACGTCAGTTTAAAAATTGATGTCGATAAGGGAAAATGGCCGACGTCGGTCAGATAACCGATGCCGGTGGGGGAAGGTGGCCGACGTCGGTGGAAAAGCTGATGTCGATGATTGTGGTTTCCAAAAACTCCAAAAAATTTGAAGATTCTTGGAAAAAAAAGGAAGAGAACGTCCTCACTAGCTCAAAAAACTAGATAAGAACAGAAAAATAGAGAGAGAGACAGACAGGCCCTAAGCGTTAAATCCTAAGAATCAACTTTTTAGAATCCTGTGGCTTATGCCTTAAAGTGATGTTTGGGAGGTTGGCTGTTAAAAGGGTCCTAGAAAAGGTAGTCTATGGATGGTTTCAGGTTTTGTTTAGGCGCTCAAGAAGTCTGGGTTAGGTTCTGTACATGGCCTGGTGTTAAGGAGCAAGCTCCCCTCACTTCATGATTCCAGTGGTTAACTGGTTTCACTTAGCCAAAATATACTTTCCCTATAGTTTAGACTCTACCAGAGAACAGAGTGGGCTTTCCCCTTGGTGATGAAATCTAAGTAGGATCGCTGGGATAGGTAAGGTATCCGCTGGGGGATGAAATCCCATTTGGGCCTTGTCTCAGGTAAGTTTGATGTTTGTTTTAGTGCAAGTGGTTTAGGTTGTGTAACATGAAGTGGACTAGATTAATTCAATATGTGGTTTGTTAATTACTAAGTGTGGACTAAGAAATACAAGCACAAGCAGAAATGTAATGAAATAAGTTTTTAGCCCAAGTTGAAATGTTAATTTGGAATAAAAACAAGTTGAGAAAGGGTTGGAGGATATGATTTTGGACTAGTCTAGAAATGCAAAAAAGGAAAAGAAAAGTTCTTTTTATTCCTGCTTATGATGTCGTTTGGAAAAGAAGAACGAGGTGAAAAGGGAGAATCCCAATGCACCCTATATGAAAAAAGAAGAAAAGGAACCCAAGGAAGGCCCTTAAGGGTCCCACCGGGCATGCCAGAATGTTTCTATGCAATTTCGCTTTCAAATTCAAAGGAGAGAAAATGAAAAACTTAAGAAGGAATGGTCAAGGCTTGTATGTACCTGGATATAGACTGCGCACCGTAATCCAGATGCTGTGAGTACTCCTCTTTGGCTGTGGAGGAATGACACCTGAAAGAGATAAACACTAAAAACATGAAGAATGTTAGTTGATAAGAGGGTAGATTGACAAGCGAAAGCTTGGTCCTAGAAGCGCTAAGGCTTCTTGGAGGATGACAATCCACTATTTAATATAGAATATGACAGAAACAGAAAGGAGAAATAATGAAAGATGTGAAAAGAAAAGACTAAAAACAAATGCATACCTGATAAGTTGCAATCTGGTAAACACAGTCGCTGACATCGGTGATATTGCCAGCATCAGTTAGGGTGGTCACTAATGATGGTTAGACTGCCGACGTCGATAGGGGAAGTGGACGAGGTCGGTCAGGGCAATTGGCCAGGGATGGGTTACAGGTCTAGTTTTTGGTCTACAGAATGGATTTGGTCTCGTCTGAGGGTCTGAGGGTCTATGAGGGATTCAGAGGGACTATTTAGGATCTAAGGGACTGAGAATCTTGTCAGGAAAAGGGGTGAGAAACATGAAAAAGACCTTTCAGCCTTTCCATAAAGCAATTTAGTCAGGTTTGATTAGAAGGGTCTTAAGAATGTCTGTAGGTCTCTGATAATTTATGCCGAGTTGATTGGACAGAGGATGTTGCCTAAAGAGAGACTAAGGGAGTATCAGAGGTAAAGAAAAAGGAATAAGGGGTGAGAGAAGGCTTTTCAGCCTCTCTGGGAAGAACAAGGAAGGTCGGGTCAAGGGTGCTTGGAATAGACAGAATACAGAAAATATATTTGAAATGATATTAGAATGAAAAAAGTGCAGATACTTAGCTGTGATATGAATTGGCAAAGGTGCAGAAGCTGTGTTTCAGTTGTCGCTGATGATGGATGCAGTCCCTATGCAGAATGTCTGATGCAAAACCACAGTGCCTAGAAAGTGCTGCCAAGAATGCTGATCCCTGCAAGAACACCAAGAAGTCCAGAACACTAAAAATCAAATGTAGAAGAGCTTTGTTTCACCAGAAGAGGATTCGAGAGTCGTGATTAGCTGATTGTGATTATAATTTGTGATTTTTTGTGATTAGCCATGGATAGGGTCAGAAGATGGTTTAAGTAAACTGACGTCGATGATCCCATCGGCGTCGGCTGACAATTGACCGACGTCGGTGGGTGGAAAATGGTTAAAAGGGCCAACAACCCTGTTCTCCATCCGCCAAGTGCATAGTCAGTGGAAGAATTGTCGAAGGTTAAGATAAATACGCATGAGAGTTGGTTAGGCAGTTGGAGAGGAGTAAGAATAGGTCTTGGGTGAGTCATAAGATGGGAAATGGTCCAAGGTGAGGTGTCCTAGGCGAGGTGTCATGGTGATGTGTCCAAGGAGGGGGGGTTAATTCAAAATAAGTTTATTATTTTAAATTAGTAATTGCATGTTTTAGAAATGGGTTAGGAATGGACCAAAGGGGAGGAAGGTGACCACGGGTTAGACTCTATTTAGGTGTCTACAATAAACATTATTATAGCTAGAGATATCTTATCAAATATCATTGTTATATCATGTCTCTATGTAGCTTAATGCACTTGCAAGACTCTTTTCTTTTGAGGGTAGTCATTGTAGGTTTATCATTCCTACCCTCAAAAGAGGGGGAAACAAATAGGGATTTTGTCACAGAGATTAAATCTCCTAACAGTCAAAATAGCAGCATTCAAATCACCTAGTTTAGAATCTAGAGGTCAAACTAATCAAAATAAAATATAAAAACAATGACAATTCTATATCAACAACTATTTTTAGCATAAGAAAATAGCATAAAAAAGGAAAATAGTTCCAAACATAGGGATGTCCTCATTTTGGTTCTCTTGTCCAAGTAGAAAAACACCCAAGTTTTTTAATAACAGGTAAAAGTTTTAGCTCAGCTATAGTTTTTGCACATCTAGATCAGTCAAAGTTAGCAATTTTAGTATAGTTTTCTTAGGGAATCTAGATATAGGGGGTATCATATGCAGGATGATGATTCTCACTTCTTGTTTCAGATTAGGTAGTTGATATAACTTCTAGATTAGAATCCATGTTTCAAATACCAATGATTAGGGGCAATGTGTGTGGTATAATGATCTTCACTATTTTTGAGTTTAGTTTATTACCCAAGCATTCTCAGAAGTTACATGCCTTACTCTATTTGTAGGTAGTTGGCATAATTTCTCAAGTTGAACTTTCATACAAGTTTAACTTCCTAAATACCTGAGTTCCTGAGTTGGCTTTCACATAAGCATTTTGAATCAGTTTCAAAGTGGCTTTCATACAAGCCTAACCTCCATCTTTTGAAATGGCCAAGATTGGCCTAGTTTTTATTATACATTCAGCTATCCATGCCATATTTTCATATTTTTAGAGCATCCATGGGCTCTATGATCCATCTCATATGGCATCTATTATATACTGGTATCACTTCATAGCTTCACTCAATAGGCAATGATTGACCCAAAGGGCTAGCCTTTGTATTTTTTATCCACCTATTCAAAGGGATTGGACACATAGTCCAGACATCAATTATCACATGCATGATTCATTAGTTTCACTTAGTAGGTAACAATGGAGCCAAAGGGCTAGTCTTTGTATTCTTGAGCCACCTATTTAGAGGGATTGGACACATAGTCCAAACATTGATTATCACATGCATGATTCATTAACTTCACTTAGTAGGCAATGATGGAGCCAAATGGCTAGCCTTTATCTTCTTGATTCACTTTCTAGGGAATTGATCACTCAACTTTATTCATGATATAACTTTTGGCATAGCATCATCCAGTATAGTTCAGCATTACTCAACCTTACTCAATATCAAAATAGTTTTATCCTTTTTCTTCCTCTCTCTTACTCAAATTTTGTATGTACTTATTTTATATCACATATAATAAAAACTAATCTAATCTTTGTTTCATTTTTCAAATTCACACTAACACAATGTGCTCTCTATGCACTATCCAGCATTACTCAACATCACACAAGCTTCATGGGATTCACCTTTGTTGGTAAGTTTAGGTATGATTTCTATTTTTCCTTTATTCTAGTATTTCACTTTGTTATATCACTAGAATAAAGGGGAGGCAAATATAGTCATGAAAAATGCAAAATTTGGTTACTTTAGTGTGGGTAATGATACCCAATCCATAAGTCCTCCTACTTACATGCACAACCCTTATAGGCTTTTCTTTCATCAATTCTCAGTCATCCATAGCCTTTCAGACTCAATCTTTATAGACCAAAATATCTCTTTCAAGCCCATATCCATCCCCCCAGGTCTCATTCCCTCTAGACAATAGTTCCCAACTTAGATAGGAGCATTAAAACTTAGGGTTTCCTATTTCTAGCACTATTGTCCAAGTGTAAATTTGGTTCAAATGGTCATTTTCTCCCAAATCCTTATCCTAATTCATGTTGGCATTATACAAATTTATTTAACCCATGATCATTAAATCCCCTATAAAAATCCATTTAAAGTCCATTTATAAGGGTTAGCACTCACTTACAAGAGAGAATCAAGAATACAAAAAAGTACACTCAAGCACTTTTCCCTATTCTCTGCATATATCCTTCTAATACTATTCCAAGCTTATTCAAACCATTACACTAGTCCCTATCCATCTAAATTACACCTAGTTTCACATCTATTTGAATTTTCATACACATATACACCAACACTTCAATGGGATAACTACATTTGCTTGATCTCCCTTAGAGTATTGGTATATAAGTAGCATGCCCACACATGGGGTGTGAAGTCCATCTAGTGTATCCTTTACACACTAACCCCTTCTCTCTCTTTCTCAAGTTATCCTTTGAAGTTCAAGCATAAATATCTCTTAGGGCTTTGAAGATTAAAATAGATGCATAGTGAGCTTCACAAATTTTTAGGCTTTGATATTTCACTAATAAGGTGACATAGACCTCCTGAGTAGAACCCAAAAAACTTAGATCAGCTCAACAATAGCACCAAAAAAGGACTACAGTGTTGAACACTAGGGTGTCCCACTTTTTACACTCATATCTAATTAGAAAACAAAGTTCAAGAACCTAGCCTAGTCTTGTACCTAAATTCTTAGACCCTATCTCAGACTAGACAACATAAAATAAGCTAAGTTACATTTATCTTTTCTCTCTTACTATTTTTAGAAAGGTTGAATTGTAATTAAATTTCACAAATCAATAGCCATAATTAGGAATATTATTTACTAATTTTTCCTACTTAGACTTGTTTATTAAATAGGAATAAAACTCCATTATTCCCAAAATTAACAAAACACTAGGTTTGTCTAAAACTAAGGCTACTAGATAGTAGTGTTATATCTTAGATAGTAGTGTTATGTGGTTCTAATGTCCCAATTTGGGTGTTAGTGTCCTTCTGCTCTAATTTTTATGCAACTATGTTGATTTTTGTGTCACTATTTTCCCACTATGTTTACCTAATTTTTATTTCTATAATTTGAGTTTATGTGTTGAAAATGTATTGTGAATGCATTATATAGGCTTGATCTCTATGAAAAACCCCTATGAATGCCCCATCTTTTAAGTGGAGTTGTTGAACTTGTACAAGAATTATCTACAAAATAAAAATCTTTGTAAGATGTATGTTAACTTGAGCATATATGATATATGTGTAATAATCTAATATAATTTCCATACATAACATTAAAATATAAGATAGTGTGAGCATAATTTTGTAATGTGTGATGTATGTCATGTCTAGTATTCACAAATGTAACAACCCCACTAGGTTATATATAAAAAGACATGAAATTTTTTTCTATCTTAACACATATACCATAAATCAATACTCCACATGAACCTAGTTAGAGATCATATATAATACTCTAAGTGAAAAATTTAAATGATGCATACTACATCATACATCATTGATCATGAACATCAGAAAAAACACATCATAGTACAAACATGGAAAGTATTTATAAATAACCAGCCACTGCTAGTAAAATATATAGCCACTACTATCAAGCCATAGTAAATAGGTAATTATAGATTTTCATGATAATGTTTTTAATAATAAATATAATATAATACAATGTACATAATTAAGATACATGGCTTCCCTAGAGCATAGTTCTTGAATTCAAGTATCTGTGGCAATTTCAAGTGTCATCTTGATAAGTAGTATTGTTGTGGGGAGAGAGTGCATCATCCAAGTGCTTTTCCACACCAAATATGGACCAATGATCCCTCACACTAATCCCATCAGGAAATGGCCCTCCCTTCATGGATGATGAGATAGTGATGGTGCAGGAATCTAGAGAGATAAGAAAGTGCCCTTGTATTGTATGATTTCTAAAACTAAACATGTAGTGTATCATAGAAAACCCTTTTTATTATAATATATCACATAAACATGTAAATCATAATCATGAAATTATAATGTCTCACTAAACACACTTTGATCAAATTTTTTAAGAATGATAAATAATAGTGATCTATATATTAGTCAAATTCATACACACCACTTAATCAGACTGCCTTCATCTGGCATTATGATGTTAGTAAGCCAGCAAAGTCCATCTCACTCCTTACTCATTATCAGTAATGCAAATTGGTCAAACATAATTTTAACCACATGATTCATATAATTTACATCCTACTAGAAATCATATCACATTAACATGTTAAACATAGGATTAATCCAAGCATACATTTATTCTGTCAAATGTATGAATGAATCTTACATTAATATCTACCCCATACTAGAAATAATGACTAAAATTTATACCACCTGGTTAAAATACACATTTAACTATAGATTTAAACTACCATAATTAGTTTCTAACATACTACACCCTATGATAACCTATATTACCATAGTCTAGTTTTTTAAGACATAACTACTATTTTTCCATAATCAGTCATACAAAATAATCTTAAATACATTAAAACATAAGCATCTATTTAAGCAACTAGATATAACAAGGTAGGTCACATTTTTTCATGAAACACATAATACTCTATCCTAACATATATTACACTCTCAAAGGTTGTATGCATGCATACACAAAGTCCTACTAACTATGACAAAAGATGTTATTCATAGTAATACCTGGCATGCAAACATTTGATTAATCAAACATAGTTCTATGTCTAGATATAGCAATTATAGTATGTACCATCTGAGTATAACATACATTTATATTGTAGTATTATTTGACATCCTATACTATCATAGTTCATTTTTTATGAGCACAAAAACATAATCATGCATAACCATACTTTTAATTTTTATAACCCAATGTCTCATAATCATAAATAATAATCAATCATGTATGAGTTATACCATCTAGGTTTATCCTATGTTTAAACTGCATACTATCAATCAAAATAACATAACTTATAAGCTCACAACATGAAGCACTATTATCTATTATATGCATCTAAACACTAGTACATATTAATATAATTACAACATGTGCCACACACACACACACATACTAACAGCCATTTATGATATAATTCAAAGTTTCTATAATATTTTAAAAATCATTAACTCCATGAACCATTAAGATATAAATTGATTACTATATTCAATAGACTTGTCTATATATCGATTGTCCATTCTCAACATAAAATAAAACAACCTCTACTTCAAACCTACCCAATGAGTCATTTCATAAGGTTCCTTACATAGATATTCTTTAAAATACTCTAGGTATTTTATTTATATATGTTAACACATATTCGACTCCATTGACTTGAATTCCACACACTATACTTGAATAATGAATATAATACATCATTCTTATTGGATTATAATCACTGTTGATATAACCATTATACATTAATTATGTAATCATAATTATATTCATTATTCAAGTATAGTGTGTGGAATTCAAGTCTATCAATTTGACTCCATCGACTTGAATTCCACACACTATACTTGAATAATGAATATAATACATCATCCTTATTTGATTTTAATCATTATTAATATAAACATTATACATTAATTGTGTAATCATAATTATATTCATTAATCATGCATAAAAATACTTTTAATTTATATAACCCAATGTCTTATAATCATAAATAATAATCAAGAATTTATGGGTTATACCATCCAAGTTTACCCTATGTTTAAATTGCATACTAGAAATCAGAAGAACATAACTTATAGGCTCACAACATGAAGCACTAGTATGTATTATATGCATCTAAACACTAGTACATATTAATATACTTACATGTGCTACACACAAGCATTCAATATATATACTTATATCATACATGGATGTTAGTGTGTGTGTGTGTGTGTGTGTGTGTGTGTGTGTGTGTGTGTGTGTGTGTGTGTGTGTGTGTGTGTGTGTGTGTGTGTGTGTGTGTGTGTGTGTGTGTGTGTGTGTGTGTGTACACACACATACATAAATACTAACATCCATTTATGATATAAGTCAAGGTTTCTATAATATTTTCACAATCATTACCTCCATGAACCATTAAGATATAAATTAATTACTACAATAAATAGACTTATCTATATATAAATATTCCTTCTCAACCTAAAAGAAAACAACCTCTAATTCAAACCTACTCAATGAAGCATTTCACAAGGTTCCTTACATAGCTATACTCTAAAATACTCTAGGTATTTTATTTATATATGTTACCATGGATTCGACTCCATGGACTTGAATTCCACACACTATACTTAAATAATTAATATAATACATCATCCTTATTGGATTATAATCATTATTGATATAACCATTATACATTAATTATGTAATCATAATAATATATCAAGATCTATAATTATAGACAAGCCATATTAACTATATATATGTTTGTATCATAATATATATATATATATATATATAATACCCCATGATTAACTGTGGATATTCCTCTAATAAACTAATTTTTATATAATTATGGTGCTAGTATAGCATATAGGATAATGAACATATATAACATACTTGTTAAATAGTTAATATTTTGAGTTTATCTACTATTTATGGTTTGAACTCTATCATAAATCAATCTAACATATACACAAGTTTTTAATGGGATTAACAACATTAATATTAGGAGATAACTTAATATAAAATTATTTTGTTCTTTGTATTCTCTTTTATATTGATATATGAGAATGCTTCAAGATATGCATTGCTTTATTTCCCATAAATTGAAGGTAAATGTTAAATAACTTTTAGGAAATAGGAGACAATCTACCTCATTTACCTTTATTTTAGCTAAAACAAGCTTCCTCGACTCTAGTGAGAATCTATCCACATATATGACCTGCATATCCATGATAATCATCCATTTGCTTGGGATCTGGTCATGTGTCTATGTTTTGACAATGCTTAAGATAGCTCAAAAAATAAGAATTAATGTGACCAAGTTGAGCTCAATTGTGGGGAAATTTTATAGTAGAGGTACTAGACAGATGATCCCAATAACCCAAAGATTTCACTTAGTTAGAAGGAATCACCCTAGCCATAGGAATAGTAAAATCCAAAAAACCTAAGGGCAAAAGGATTTATCCCCAATTCAAAGCTCAAGTATTAACTAGAACACTCGTGTTGCCTCCAAACTAGCATAACTAGCATCGTTAATTATAATGCTCAATTAGGTCTCTTCTTACAAGCCTACTTTCTATTGATGGGCCTATTTTATATTGAATTATTGATAAAATTTTGCTAAATATCATATGTAGTCTCCAACATAATTAGCATTAGTAATCTCATTGTGCGATTTGGTTTGTTACTATGGGCTTATTTTCTATCGATAATGTTTTACTAGTTATCATATATAAATAAATGTATTATTTTTTTTAAGTTTTGATGTCTTCTTGATATGTGATCTTGTTCACTCTTCCATAATCTTTGTCTTTCACTTTAATGCCACACCTTCTACAATGCATATCTCTCTTCTAGATTTTAAGTTTTAGGTTTGTAATATAATAAACTCGATGATTTAGAATAAATAATAATTAATTGAAATCATTAGTTATGTAAATCAAAATGCTTTATATCAAGTCATTACATGCATGGGTATTTTCAAATTATCTATGTCTTCCCAGCTAAATCATTGTATATAATATATGCAAATCACTAAATATTATACATGCAAATTGTTGAACATTATAATATAATTTATTAATACATATAACCTAATAACCTGATCTATAAACCACTATTTTAAGTCATTGCAATTCAACATTGCTAGATATCATTATAATTCATATAGATATCAATGTTATCATCTATCCCATTTGTTTCATGCTTGAATATATGCTTAAGTAACTATTATTTTTTAAGTCACCCCTCGATCAATGCAAGGCCACCCAAGGCTTGTAGAGAAAGGATGTACCTATAAGGTTTCAAGTTCTATGCTTATTGTCTACACTTGAGCCCAAGATGGAGATGAAAATTGATGTGACATAGTGTTGATGACTCATGCTTACATAAAAACCTCAATATGCATCTATGTGCAAGATTTTGTGGCATGCAAGTTAAAAAACACACAAGTTCAAGAATGTAGGTTCCCCAAGTTCTAAATGGTCAAGTAAAGGGAGCTACTACAAATCATCAAAATCATACCTAAGATATTTCATCTTTATGTGCACCTTTCCTTAAGATCTTCCTCATGCATATATAATGCAGCTCTATGTCCATGCATAGGATCCTTCATCCATGCTCCTCTATCATTTAGAATATAACCTTCCTCCTAATACTACCAAGTGTCAGTTTGGCACTTGATCAAACATAATAAGGTTCTCAATTACCTAAGATGAGTACCATCACTCTAATTGTCAATCTGACACTCATCTAATATTGGCCCCTTTTAACAAAGTTATCAGTAGCACCATTATTCAATAAAAAAAGAGAAGGGGACACCAAATAGTTGTAGTAAAGAAGTAACATCCATGTGTCATATTTGTGTTGCTCTTACCCAATAATCCAAAGGACCGCTCTAATATCTTTCCAAAAAAACACATATCATCTTCATGGAGCTATACCTGAAGATAAATCAAGAAGTGCCATGTGTCAGGTGGTTGCCAAATATAAAGAAAGTAGTTGAAGGCAGTTGAGAGGAAATTCAGGTATTGTTAAAATAATTAAATATAAAAGTGGCTATCAAACTTTGGGATTTGAACTCATACCACCCTCTAACCTTCTCAGAGAGATCTTCCATTTCCCTATGCATGTGTATCCAGAAGTGATCCTACCACCAACTTCAAATCCAATCACTAGACAAACTTCAAGAGGCATGGTCATAATGCCACAAAAGAATTCAATGCTACATCCATCACCCCAAGTGGAACATTTATTGTATAATAGGATTGTTCACTATAAAATTCTAGTTCTTCCATTATAAAAGGGTCAACACTTTTCTAGAAACCTTACACTAATAAAATTTGCCCTCCAAGAGCACTTGTATTAGCTAAATCTTACATTCTAATGATATTTAAGCTCACCTCCTTCTATTATTCTAATGTTATTTGTGTTATTTATGTTTTTTTATCTTTGACTATGGGTAACATTTTCCCCTCTCCTCATTGTCCATTCCCAACACCTCCTCATTGAACTTGGATATCACTTACAAGTCACAATCTATTGGCATTTGGGTCTATGTCAAGATTATTTGTGAACCTTTTGTCATCCCTCTTAGTGTCATTTTGTGTTTTTGTACCTATATATGAAAAATTTATGCATTTAGATTAAGTTGGAGGAATCTACGTGATATTATCTTATTCTCAAGGGTTTGTATTGTGCTTATGATAGTAGGAGCACTCACTCTATTTTGGTCGCATCACCTTTTACCTTCAGCATCTCTTACCATTTCCTTCCTTTTTCCTTTAAAATATCATAGTTTTATATTAGTGTTAACTTACCTTTCTACTCTTTAGGCCTATGCATTGGTCTTAAACTAGGTGCACTTAGAATAGAAGGAATTTGGCTTACTCTAGAGGCTCATCCTAAGGAGTGTAATGTTCCCATGCCTTAGGGACATTCCCATCATTGTGATGAGACACTACTACTTATGTGCATATCTAAGAAATAATTTTTCCATGCCTAGTGCCTTAGCCTCTTGTACCCCATGCAAGGCCTTCACACTTATCACTACCAATGCAAAGCACTCCCACATCATAGAGAATTCCATGGGTGCACATTTAAAGACCAATATCTTTCAGCATGCCTAGTGGGACCATTTGAATAAAATATAAGGAATTGGTGCTATCTTTAGCTTATAAGTATAGTAGACACTTAGTGAGAGCACCTAGTAACTCCAAACATCTTTGGTTCATAAATATCAACCCCCTACCTACATGCCAAAAAGAAAAAAATCATTTACAAGAGGCATCAATTTCCATTTTAGTGAGATTCCAATGCCGTCAAAAAGAAGGAGATTTAGAATATCATTATCCCCTATCAAAATATGTAGTACAATTTAGTCACCTCCCAAATCACAGTCTATGCCTCCATTTAAAAAGTTTTATGTAAGAAGGTAATGTTTATTCCCTATCCCATTCATGGTTATGTCAAGGAATAAAATGTTTGTGCCCTTTAATAGAAGTATTTTATTGGTTCTCATGTAGTATGATGATATCCTAATCATAGCCCTCAAAAGTTTATCCTATTTCACATGTAAGAATTGAACTTCCCCTATGGAACATATTCAAGACATCATGAATATCTACTTAGTGTACCATGTGACTCAAGATAATGTTATAGTAAGAGTGTTTTATTCTTCATTCAAAATAAAATCCCTCTAATGGTATCAAGACTTAGGACCAAATTCTATTCACAACTAGAATGAACTTTACAAAGAATTGTGAAAGTAGTTTGAAGATCGAAGTGACCACTTATCCCTAATAGAGCAACTCATGATCATTAAGTAGGCCCCACATGAGATGATGGTCGACTTCAATTTTAGATTTTAAATAGTTTGGGATAGAATCTCACCCTTATATAAGCCATCTCCTAACACTGCATTCTTATATTTCTTAAAGGCTCTTAATAGTAATATAGTGATGATGTTTTAATCTATAGGAGGTACAATTCTCCTTGACACCTATGAATTTTTATTATGTGCAAATAATTGTTTGATCTAAGAAAGAAATATTACACCTAAATACCATATGCCTATATTTATAGACCTGCTCCCTAACCAAGTAGTTATGTAACCTATCCTAGCACCTATTCCCACTATAGTGAGTCCACCTAATTCATCCACCACCTTTTGTAGTGAATTGCATGACGTAAAAACACTGCTAAAAAGTTTTATAAATGAATTTGTTGTTCTCAAAATGTATCAAGTGTAGTATCCTAGACATCATCAACCTTTCACTCAACAATACTAGTCAACTAGGTCTCCCTACCAAGGTGGTAAACAAACCCAAAATCATCTCACCTTTAATATAATGCCTTATTTGTATAATGTTGATGTTACCATCACCTTTAAAGTCCTTGTTCTAGTATAGAACAATCTAGCATAGGATCTCAAGTGGTGATTCCCATGCAATCAACCACATAATCAAGCTACATGCATAAATAAGATCTTAAACCAAGCACTCATGGTGCAAATCATGCCTCAATTACAAGAGTAAACAAGAAACATAACCCTATAAGAGGAATGGATCCAAGCACCAGTTCAACTATAAGATGGGTCCACTTTCATCAATTAGAAAGAAGAGGACTTTAGCTATGTGAATGAAAGTACCACACCTAGTGGAGGAGGCACTCTAATTACTTTCAACACAAGATTCAAAAGAAGAGCTATAAATTTAGCTACACTAGACTTAGCACCTTTGCCTTCAGTATGCTAATTCAATTATGTAGTTGTGCAATCCAAGGCACCTACACAACCTTTGTGCCTAGAAAAGATAGTACAGAAAGAGGGACCATCTCAAGTTAGTACACCAATAGTAAGAGAGGTTGTTATTCTAAAGCCACAACCAAAGGGATCTCAGGTTCCCTTAAATATAGTAGAATATGTGAATAAGAGGAGCCTCAAAATCATAATATGGGATGCACTCATTATTTTGTCTCAATGGAATTTGCTACAAGATGTGTTGAAAGGTTTTCAAGAGTCTTAAGTTCCCAACTAGTACCCACTACCTCTACTAGTTTATGTTAGTCAAAAGTAGAAGAAGCACAGGTGTAAAATACCAATAATTTGCCCCCATTCTATGTCTCCTTAATCATTGGCCAATATTTTGTGCATAATTACATGATCGACACTAATGTAAGCAACTCAATAATGCCAAAGAATATCATGGATACCCTTGAAATTATGTACACCCCTATTTCAAAAGGAATAGTCTAGCTCGATGGCATAAAAGTCAAGGATATAGGTATAATCAAGGATTTAAATCTAACCTTGCATGTATGCCCAAGCCTTTCCATTACATAAGATATCACAGTCATCAACTTACCCCCTTACTTTTCCATCTAGCTCTCTTGATATTTTATGACAAAGATGGTCAGGTATTTATCTTTAGATTGATAACATATGCTATCAAGAACCATATATGAGACCAAGGTGACCATTAGGGTAGAGCCTATCTTGAAACTCCATGTCAAACAATACTATCATATCCTAGTTGAGCAAAATTGTGTGATGTTTAATGAAGAGGAAGATTCAATTCTCCATGAGGCTACGACATCATTAGAAGAAACCCCAGGCAATCTAATGGATGAATGGGTGTGTGAACTCTTTGAATATGACCCATATGATAATGCAAAGATGGGGCTAGGCACATATTGCATCATAAAAGAGAATTTTTCTTTAATTGAGCTCATGAAAGTGCATTAGGATCTTAAAGGTACATGGCAATTTTACTTTGATGGCTCCCAGTGTGGGAATGTTACAAGAGCTATTGTCATGTTGGTGTCAACCCAAAAGTAAAAATTCTTTCATGCCTTTAGGCTATAGTTTTCTTACACAAACAATGTTGCTAAATATGAGGCACTAATCCAAGGCCTTTATCTTGCATAGAAGAAAGGAATCAAAGTGATACAAGCATTGGGTGATAATGATCTAGTTGTCAACCAAGTTAGAGTGTAGAGCTTGACTAAGAGTGGCTTGATAAAATCTTATAAATATAGAGTGTGGGATCTGATATAAGGCTTTGATGCATTCAACATCATTTCCTTACTAAGAGCATAGAATGTCAATGCAAAAAGGCTTGCAACTGTAGGTGTGTAGTATGACATTCCATGCAACATAATTAAATATTCCAAACAACTCTTCAAGCTCATGGTCAGACTTGTAATTACTAACAATGTGAAGAATTGACAAGTGTTCAAAAGTGATAAGTAAATCATCAAGTTCTTATAGGACAAGGTAGAGTTTTGTATCATGAACCTAGTGTAAATGTGATCCCAATATGAAGATCAAGTCATCTAATTGAAGTGAAACAAGTTATCCAAAAGGTTGGTCACTTTACAAAGCATCTTCAATACTGATGACCAATTCAAAGGATAAAATTGTAGTATGACATCCAAAGAAGATATCTTTGCTCCCATAATCATTTAAAAAGGAAAATCTCTTAAAGTTGGTAAGGTTTGTTCCATGTTAGAAATTAATAACTTTATTTAACTTAGTAGGAGATATGATGATATTTTCACATGGATCTACAAGGATCTAAGAGGCTTTGACCCAAGCTTAGTATAGCATACAATTGAGATAAATCCTAATGTGCAACCCATGCACCAAAAATAAAGGCTCATTAATCCAAATTTGGAGCCATTAATGCTTAAAGATCTCTCCAATATCATTGATGCTATCATAATACTTCTGGTCAATCATTCCTCATGAGTCATCAACTTAGTCCTGATACAAAAGAAGAATGGGGAGATACGTCTCTATGTGTCCTATAGGGACCTTAATAAGGTTTCCCTTAAAGACCACTACCCTCTCCCACTAATGGAGAAAATATTACAAATAATCATAAGATTGGAGATATATTCATTATTAGATGGTTACTTAGGCTATAAATAGATCCTTGTGTAAGAGTACAATCAATACAAGACTACATTCACCACTAAGTGGGGAACCTTTACATACTAACACATGCCATTTATTTTTAAAAACATAGGTGAATCCTTATAAAGATACATGGATATGGCATTCAAAGATCTCATCAATAAGATCATCTTGGTTTACCTTGATGACATAACCATTTTCTCTAAGCACATAGAGGATCACTTGGGTCATCTAGAGCAAGTTTTTCAAAGATGTGAGTTTAGAATATCTATAAACCCTATCAAATGTATCTTAATAGTTCATGAAGGAGCCCTCTTTGGGAACATCATTTCTAAAGAGGGACTCATAATTAATCTAGAGTCAGTCAAGTCTATCTCATCTCTTTCCCTTCCAAGCCACAAGAAGAGTCTTCAAAGTTGCTTGGGGAGAATCAAATTTGTGAAAAGGTTTGTGCTTAGTTTTTCTATCCTAGTTAGGCCCGTCACTATGATGTTAAACAATAATGTTGCATTTATTTAGATGCATAAAGGTAAGGAAAGTTTTGAGGCCATCAAGTGTACCATCACACAATTACCCGATTTGATCAACCCAAACTATAGTAAGGATTTTATCTTGTATGCATTCAGTAGATCTAAAGGCATCTCAGCCATCCTAATGTAGCAAACTAAAAAGCCACTAGAGTAGCCAATTGCCTTCTTCAACTAGGCATTAAAAGATTATGATTTATGACATAGTTTCATAGAGAAGCACACACTCATAATTATGAGAGTGCTAAATAAATTTAGGAATATGCTCTCTAACAACAAGATCCAACTCATGGTTGTGCATGTAAGTATCAAGGAGTTCTTGCTCAGTAAAGACATCATCAAAAAAGAGTTAGATGGATCATAAAGATGATAGAGTATGATGTAGATATCTAAGTCACAAAGCTAGTACAAGAAAATGGGATTTGTAAAGATCTAGAGGAAGCAATGAGACCAAAGGATAACATAATATTAGTGTCACATGAGTAAGGGTACACAAATGAAGAAGCTACAACTGACTAGGTAAAGGATATGAAAACTTTCCTTTAACATAACATATACCTGCCTGGCTTTGATAAGGCCAAGCACAAACATTTCTAGTTGTAGTCCATTCCTTAAGTGCTCATAAAAAGTGCACTCTTTTGAAATTACCTCAATAGAGTCCTCTTAAGGTATGTTGAAGTGGAGAAAACAAGCAAAATTCTTCAAGAATTCTATGATGGCCTTGCAAGAGGCCATTACTCACCTAAGACTATTGATGTGAAGATCATGCAGATGGGTTATTATTGTCTAACTCTATTCAAATATGCACATGCATATGTGAAAAAATTTAATAAATGTGCCTTATTCATAGGCAAATAAAGACTTACAGCCTTACCACTGCACTTAATTCAAGCTGACCAACCCTTTATACAATGGGGCCTAGATTTCATAGGCATGATTAATCCACCATCAAGTGATGGGCACAAATGGATTCTTATAGCCACTGACTATTTCATAAGGTAGACATAAGTGGTTACACTTAAGGAGGATAATGAGACATGTCCTAAACTTCTACAATGGCATTATAACAAGATTTTGTGTTCTAGCCACCATTATCTTTGACAATGTGCTATCCTTCCTTGGAACCAAGATCAACGAATGGGTTGTCAAACAAAACATTTACTTGAGCACCTCATCAAATTATTACCCTTAGGGTAATGGTCTAGTCAATTCCATGAATAATAACTTGATTCACATCATAAAAAGGACTCTTGAGGATAACCAATGATCTTATCACACTAAGCTCATAATTTCTCTTTAGGTTGATTGGATCATGCCTAAGAAAGTGCTGGGAAATTCACCTTTCATGATAGTTTATGGAAGAGAGGCTAGATTATTAGCATCCCTCAATTTTCCTTCATTAAAACTTTCACATTAATGAGATCTATCAAGAGTGATCCCCTCAAGGTAAGATTAGCCTAGATAATGAAACTCAAAGAAACTAGAGTGCAAGCTATGTGCACTATGGAGCTTCTATAGGTGTAGACCAAGAGAATCTTTGACAATAAATCTAGCAACAATATTTTTTAGGAAGGAGACTTGGTACTCAAATGGGATGAAAATAGAGAAAAGGATGGAAGGCACACTAATTTTGATGCAATATTTAGTGGTCCATATACCATGACCCATTATAAGCCATCTAAGACCTTCCAACTTGCCAGATTGAGTGGAAAAAACTACGTATCTCAGTCAATGGGATTCATCTTAAGCACTATCTCCATTGACTCATATATATATATATATATATATATATAAGAATCAATGGAGATAGTGTGTGTGTGTGTGTGTGTGTGTGTGTGTGTGTGTGTATACTATCTCCATTGATTCTTAATATATATATATATATATATATATATATATACTATCTCCATTGATTCTTATATATATAGTCAATATATATATACTATCTCCATTGATTCTTATATATATATATATATAATCAATATATATATATATATATATATATATATATATATATATATTAATAATCAATGGAGATAGTATATATATAAATCAATGGATATAATGTATATATATATACATATACATACATACATACTATCTCCATTGATTCTTTTATATATATATATATATATATATATATATATATATATAATCTTGGTCAATGGGATTCATCTTAAGTACTATATCCATTGACCAAGATAGGTAGTTCTTTTCCACTCAATCTGGCAAGTTGGAAGGTTTTAGATGGCTTACAATGGGTTATGGTATATGTATATGTATATATATGTAAATAAGTAGAGCAGATGATTTTCATTTCCCTAAGCACCTTGTATGCCTAGTTTTAGAGTAGTTTCAATTCTTCTAAGTACTTGTGCATAGTGTTTCTTAGCTTAAGTCTTTTCCTCTAAGTGCCTTTGGTGTAGCTCTTGTTTTGTCAAGTGAATCTCAATTCTTTCTAAAGCTAAAAGTTCCAAAGACTCTATTCTCAATAGATCATTCAAAGGCTACTAGATTCCTACTTAGCAATCAAGTGGCCCATAAAGGTCACCAAAAGTGTTAAATTTCTAATTCACCCCTCAATCGGTGTAAGGTCACCCAAGGTTTATAGAGAAAAGATGAACATATGAGGTTTGAGGTGTTGCAAGTAAAATTACATAGATGCTTCCCATATACACATGAGCCTAAGATAAAAATTCAATTCTGCATGACATAGTGGTGATGACTCACACCTATATAAATACCTTAATGTGTGCTCATGCATAGGATTTTGTGGCATGAAATTCAAAAGGTACATAGATTCAAGAATGTAGGTTCCCCAAGTTCTAGATGGTTAAGTAAAGGGAGTGGTTATAAATCATTAAAATCATGACTAGGATATTTCATCTTTATGTGCACCCTTCTTTAAGGTCTTCCTCACACATATATAATACAGCTCCATACCCATGCATAAGATCTTTCATCCATGCCCATCTATCATTCAGAATACAACCTTCCTCTCGATACTACCAAGTGTCAGCTTGGTGATCGATAAAACATAAGAAGGTTCCTAGTTTCCCAGGATGAGTGCTAGTTCTCCAAATGTTAATCAAATGTTCATCTAAGATTATCCCCTTTTAATGGAGTTATCAACAATACCATTAGCCAATGAAGAAAGAGAAGGGGACCCACCAAATAGTCACAAAAAAGAAGTAATAACCACATGTCATGTTTGCACTGCTCCGACCCAAAAAATTTAAGGACCCCTATAAGAGTCCACCAAAGTAACACATATCATATTCATGGAGCTATACCTGAAGAGCAATTAGGAAGTACCATGTACCAGGTGGCTATTGGATATAAAGTAAGTAGTTAGAGGTAGTTGAGAGGAGATCAAGGCATTGTTAAAATAATTAAATGTAGAAGGTCTATTAGACTTCAAGATTTGAATTCATGCCACCCTCTAACCTTTTGTCAAAGATATCTTCCATTTCCTTATGCATGTGTATCTAGAAGTGATCCTGCCACCAACTTCAGATCCAATCACTAGACAGACTTCAAGAGGCATGGCCACAACACCATAAAATAATTAAATGATACATCCATCACACCAAGTGGCACATTTATTGTAAAATAGGCTTGTTCACTATAAAATCATAGTTCTTCCATCATAACAGGGTTGACACTTTTCTATCAACCTTATACTGCTAAAATTTGCCCTCTAGGATCACCTGTATTGGCTAAATCTTGTATTCTAATGAGACTTAAATTCACCTCCTTTTATTATTTTGATGTTCTATGTGTTATTTATGTTTGTTTATTTTTTATTATGGGTAATGTAAACCCCTCTCATCATTGTCCATTCCCATCACCTCCTCACTAAACTTGGAGATCACTTACAAGTCACATTTTGTGTGCATTTGGGTATATATTGATATTATCTGTGAACTATTTATCATCCCTCTTAGTGTCACATTGTGTTCCTACACCTCCATGCAAAATACTTATGTATTTAGAGTGACTTGGTAGAATCTGTGTGATATTATCTTGTTTTCAAGGGTTTGTATTGTGTTTACGATAGTAAGAGCACTCACTTTATTTTGTGTGCATCACCTTTTACCTTTAGCATCTCTTACCTTCTCCCTCCTTTTTCCTCTCAAAGAGCATAGGTTTATATTAGTGGTAGTTTACCTTTCTACTCTTTGGGCCTGTACATTGGTCTTAAACCAAGATTTCTTAGAATAAAAGTATTATGGCTTATTCTAGAGGCCCATCCTAAGGAGTGCAAGGATCCCACACCTTGGAGACATTCCCATCATTATGACGAGGCATTGATGCTCACGTGTGTAGCTGAGTGATCATTCTTCCATGCCTATTGCCTCAACCTCTTGCACCTTGCACCTTGCACAAGGCCTTCATGCTTAACATCACCATTGCAAAGCCTTCTTGTGCCATAGAGAATTACAAGGGTGCACATTTCAATAATAATAAGAACATAAATAGTTTTAACATAGGTTGATCTCCTATTAGAATTCACTACGGTACCTATATATATTTTTAAATAGTAGATATGTCTATACAGTTTAGTAAAAATGTATACATACATAGTTTTATGATAGTTATACACACATATGTAGAAATATACATATACAGTTTTATAATAGAGTGGAATTAACAAGCTAATATGTCACCATGTTTTTATATGCATTATGTATGTACTCTTTTTGCTAAAATAGTTTTCTATAATCTAAGGGTGTATGTATTGTTATCCTATTAGCAAATATGTATAAATAAAAATGTATAGGTCAATACCTTTTCACTTGGATATATATGTATAAATATCATTCATTATATATAGTCCTTTATATATATGTAGATATTTAATTGAATATAGAAAATACACTTCGTGTATATATATTCAAACACTTGGTTTATCTTATAATATGTACTCCATATTTTTAAAACATATACACATTTTTATGCAGTTTGATAAAATATATGTTTTATTTCTAAGAATATCATAACCTAATTTTAAGGCATCACCTACCTGAATTCCATGTTTGAAACAATTTGTCAAAACCTACCAATTTCCTTTTGCTTTGATTCTCTTCCTTCTGTCTTCTTCCAGAGAATGCCTCTTCTTTGTTCTGCCTTCTCCCTTTATGAGAAAGCATAGCTTTTCTTTTAATATTTTTTTTTAATCTCATAAATCATGAAATTTAATAAAAACTTGCCTCCCTTTTTTTTCAAATCTATCTTTTGTGCTTTATTTCTTTTATTCAATGATTCTCTTTTGATTTAATTATTTTATTAATTCTTTATTTTTTGTTTCATCTATATTTATTCTTTCACTTTTTCCTTTATTTTTTATTATTTTTTATTTTCTTTTTTTTTCATTTTTCCTCTTAAAACACAATTTATCATATTTTAATAATCTATCACTAATTATAGTAATTAATATATTTACTAATTAAATTAGCATCTCTAGATGCTATGACAATTTTAATGATAAAACCATTAATTAACTACCTAAATTTAATCTAAATATGAAAATCATGTTTCTAACAGCATTTAATGATCACACATGCAATCACATAAATTTAAAAATATTAATGGACATATACACATGTCATGCAAGATAAATTATAAATAACCATCTAATCTATTCTAGTAAATCATGGTTAAAATGACTATCTAATGCAAATGGCATCAAAATATATTATGTTAACCACTTATCATGTGTTCTAACATGTTCTAACTAAAGTGGTGTGTGTAGGATACCAATTAGTTTCTCTATCATCCTTTGACATCTCAATCTACATCACCTTCTCTGATGATGATCTCCCTCCATCACACTCTAAAGGGTGATTTCTCTTGCATCAACCTCATAACAAGCAAGCAGTTAGACCATAACAGTCATACATCATAAAATGTAGCTGAAATAACAAATCAACATGATCATAATGTAAACATATATGCTACATCTAACTCATTTAAATATTCTATTATCTCATAATATCATATATCTTATAGCTTAGTTAAAAATAGTCAAATCCAAATTTTCACTATAGATATCCATAGATAGTCTAGTAAATTTGTTTGGCAAAGAATTGGGATGTAATATCCTTCCCCCTAAATCTATTGATCATCCTGAATGACTCTTATTCAAATATAAATCATGAATTAAAAAACCATTATTCAATAGAGAAATAACATATTATAAAGTATCAAATCAAGCAAATAAATGAAAATTTCACTTGTATATCTCATCATAGTTCTCCCAAGTAGTATTATTTTTGGATTATTAATTCCACAAGACCCTACTCTATGACATCTACCTATTATGAAAATAAAGTTTTTGAGGGTCACTTTCTATGAATGGTTCTATCATGACCACCCCAAAACCATAACCGCAAGACAATCCTATATGTAACCCAATAAAATTTTCACTAGTTTGCCAAAAACACATGAGATCATCATATAATCCAAAACAAATGACCAAGGAGAGTTCCACAAAACCTTCCATCCCATTTTTACATCTCTCGAATCTAGATAGTGTTTTTATCATTCCAGAGAAAAGTATTTAGGGAACCTAGAAAGAATGATGTGTATAATTTAATACCATCTCTACTTCATGTAGTTCCTGATAAGTGAACATGTTAATACTATCATTAATCCAAGGATATATTTACAAGTATGATGATGAATAAGAACTAGAAATACTACATTTATAATGTATACAAAATTAAAGAATAAACGTTCCATGGTATACATGTATATGACCATATGACTAAATTTGACAAGTTTGTCTATCAAATCCTAGATTTGACAAGTTTGTCTATCAGATCCAAACTTAGTAACTAATGAGTCAATGTGAGGCTATTTAGGATCAACTCCTATCGCTTAGTACTCACATTCCTAATTTACCACTCTTCCATTAGGCCTCCACAACCTAATTATATCTAAAAAATGCATAAAGTTCAATGAATCACACATATACTAACAGATCACAGAAATCAATGTTATATAATAAATAATTATATATGTATCAACATACATACAAGAAAAATCATACAATTAGTCTGTAATTGTATTAAGTTACCACTAGCCAAACATAATTGGTATCACAACCTACTTATGTGACCGAAAGGAAAATACTAATCCTCAAGAATGTATCAATCCATACAATCCTATAACTTCTCTATCAACAAGAAGTAGAAGACACTATCCCATAAACTCCAAGGAATATGGTCAAAAATAACATTTCAAAATAAGTTTTTGTTTTAAGGGAAACACTAAATCAACATCAAGAAAATATGAATCCTCTCGATAGCTTATAATGATGTCAAAAGAAAGGGAGGAAGTGACAACTCACCTTTATGCCCACTATGAGTGATGACACCTCATCCTAATCCACATAAACATAAGGGTGTCGATCCATAAAAAAAATCCCAACATGAAGGAATTCTCAACCAAGACATCTACACTCTACTACAAGAAAATTCCCACCGCACTAGGTGGCACCAATTTAAAAATGGTCTTAAAAAATTTCCACTCCTAGGATTAGTGAATATAAGATACAAAACTAAAGCACATATACTTAAGTGAGAAACATCCCATGCTTTTTAAACACTCACAAAAAACAAATGGCTAAGGTAACTTGGTTGCAAATAAATATGTAATCATACGCAATATTTTTGATCTAAGTGATCAGACTATGGTAGGAATCTCATATTCATGACTCAATAACTATGTTATGCACTCACCTACCAACATTGATTAAAACCAACACCATTGAAACACTTGATAAACCAGTTCTTTAACAACTCTAATAGGTTGTGAATGTTCTTAAGGTACACACTCATTATACCATACACATTTCATGAATGCTTCATACTTATAATAGTCAACAAGCCATACAAGAGGATATACCAAGTCTCAAAACTCTAATCATGGTGTAACATGGTTCTACACTAAGGCACTACAAATCCAAAACATCAGTGCAATAATTCATGTCATTAGGTTCACACTCATGAGAAAAAGGACACAAAATCATTAATGGACTCATTAGGTCTTGAAGTTCAAGCCACGGCTCTGATACCACATGTAATAACCCCATTGGATTAGACATAGAAATATATGAATTTTTTTAATATTTAAATACATATACCATAAATAGATACTCAACAAGAAACTAGGTAGAGATCATATATAATTCTCTAAGTGATAATTTTAAATGATGCATACTACATCATACATCATAAGAAACACATCATAGTACAAACATGGAAAGTAATCACAAATAGCCATCCACTACTGGTATGATATACAACCACTATTGTCAAGCCACAGTAAATAAGTAATTATAGATCTTCATGATAATGTTTCTAATAATAAATATAATATAATACAATGTACATAATTAAAATACATGGCTCCCCTAGAGCATAATTCCCAAACTCAAGTATCTATGGCAATCTCGAGTGTCATCTTGATAAGTAGTATTGTTGTGGGGTAGGAGTGCATCATTTGAGTGATTTTCTACACCAACCATGTACCAATAATCCCCTGCACTAATCCCATAAGGAAATTGACTTCCCTTCATGGATGAGTAAATAATAATGGTGTGGGAATCTATTGATTCAAGCAAGTACCCATGTGTTGTATGATTTTTAAAACTAAACATGTAGTGTATCATAGAAAACCCATTCTAGTGTAAGATATCGCATAAACATGTAAATCATATTCATGAAATTATAATGTCTCACTAAACATACTTTGATCAAAGTTTTCAAGAATAATAAATAATAGCAATCTATAGATCAGTCAAAATTCATACACACCACTTGATTGGACTACCTTCATCTGGCATTATGATGCTAGTAAGTCAGTGAAGTTTGTATCACTCCTTACTCAGTATCAGCAATGCAAATTAGTCAAACATAATATTAACCAAAAGATTCATATGATTTACATCCTACTAAAAATCATATAATATTAACATGTTAAACATAAGAGCAATCCAAGAATACATTTATTTCTTCAAATGTATGAATGAATCTTACATTATTATCTATCTCATACTAGAAATAATGACTATAGTTTATACCACCTGGGTAAAATACACATTTAACTATAGATTTCAACTACCATAATTAGTTTCCAACATACTACACCCTATGATAATCCATATTACAACAGCCTAATTTTTTAAGATATAACTGTTAGTTTTCCATAATCAATCATATAAAATAGTCTTAAATACATAGAAACATAAGCTTTTATTCAAGCAACTAGATATAACAAGGTAGGTCATAGTTTTCCATGAAACACATAATAATCTATCCTAGTATATATTCACTATCAAAAGTTATATGCATGCATACACAAAGTCCTACTAACTATCACAAAACATGTTATTCATAGTAATAACTAAAAAGTATACATTGAATCAGTCAAATGTAGTTGTGAGTCTAGACATAACAATTATAGTATGTACCATCTGAGTATAACATACATTTATATTTTAGTACTCTATGACATTCCATACTATCATAGTTCATTATTTATGAGCACAATGACACAATCATAAATAACAAGACTTTTAATTTTGATAACTTGATGTCTCATAATCAAGAATGTATGGGTTATACCATTGAGGTTTACCCTGTGTTTAAACTCCAAACTAGCAATCAGAAGAACATAACTTATAGGCTCATAACACAAACCACTATTATATATTATATATATCTAAAAACTAGTATATATTAATATACTTACAACATGTGTTATACATAAGTTTTCAATACTATCTGTATATATATATATATATATATATATATATATATATATATATATATATATATACTAACAACCATTTATGACACAAGTCAAGGTTTCTATAAGATTTTCACAATCATTACCTCCATGAACCATTAAGATATAAATCAATTACTACAGTCAATAGACTTCTCTATGTATCAATATTTTTTTCTCAACATAAAATAAAACAACCTTTAATTCAAACTTACCTAATGAGGCATTTTGCAAGGTTCCTTACATAGTTATACACTAAAATACTTTAGGTATTTTATTTATATTTTTTACCACATATTAGACTCTGTTGAATTTAATTCCACACACTATAATTGAATAACAAATATAATACATCATCCTTATTGGATTATAATCGTTAATGATATAACCATTATACATTAATTATGTAATCATAATAATTTATCAAAATCCAATAATTATGGATAAGCCATATTAACTATATATGTTTGTATCATAATATATGTGTGTGTGCATGTGTGTATGTGTACACACACAAACACATATAATAATAATCCATGATCAACTATGGATATTCCTCTAATAAACCAATTTTTATCCAATTATGGTGATGTTATAGCATCTAGGATAACAAACATATATTTTTTTTATTATTGGTAAATGGTTTTGAAAGGGACCATACCCAATAGAAAATAAAGCTCAAAAGCTAGATAAAATAAGGAAACCCATAACCAAAACAGGCTCAAATTTTAAATAATACATGAGTACAATAGTAGGTTTTTGAAGAGTGGGGTCCACCCCCTAGCTTAAAAAAAGGTCTAATACCAGAATAAACAAGAGAGGGCAATAGAAGGGAGTATCCTGGTAAATAACAGCACTAGAACAATAAATCAACAACTTTACAATGTCAAATCAGCAACAAGTATGCAAAATAGAGAACTAGAAAAGAAGAAAAGGAAGCTTCACTTAAGAATCTTATTGAATCTATTCTTGAGTCCCTCCAATAGTTAATATTTTGAGCTTATCTACTATTTATGGCTAGAACTCCATCATAAGTCAATCTGACATATACACAAGTTGTTAATAGGATTATAACATTAATATCAAGAGGATAACTTAATACAAAATTATTTTATTCTTTGTATTCTCTTTTATATTGATATATAAGAATACTTAAAGATATACATTGCTCTATTTCCCATAACTCAAATGTGAATGTTAACTAACTTCTAAAAAATAGGAGACAGTCTACCTCATTTACATTTATTTTACCTATAGCAAGCTTCCTTGACTCTGGTGAGAATCTATCCATGTATATGACCTACATATCCCTCATAATCATCCCTATGCCTAGGATCTGGTCATACATCTCTATTATGACAATGCTTGGGATAGCTCAAAAAAGAAGAAGTAATATGACCAAGTTGACCTTAGTTATGGAGAAATTTTACAATAGGGATAGTAGATTGGAGATGCCAATAACCCATAGATTTCACTTAGCTAGAGGAATCACCCTAGCTATGGTAATAGTAAAATCCCAATAACCTATAGGGTAAAATATTTTCTCCCTAATTCAAAGTTCAAGTATTAACTAGAACACTCGCGTTGCCTCCAAACTAGCATAACTATCATTGTTAATCATAATGCTCAATTAGGTTTCTTCTTACGAGCCTACTTTTTATTGATAGGCCTATTTTATATTGAATCACTGATAAAGTTTTGTTAAATATCATATGTAGCATCTATCATAACTAGCATTACTAATCATATTGCTTAATTTGGTTTGTTACTATGGGATTGTTTTCTGTCAATAATGTTTTACTAGTTATCATATGTAAATAAAGGTTGTTGTTTTTTAAGCTTTGATGTCTTCATGATATGTGATTATGTTCATGCTTCTGTAATATTTATCTAGCACTTTGATTCCACACCTTTTATGATTCATATCTCTCTTCTAGATTTTAATTTTTAGGTTTATAATATAATAAACTCAGTGATTTAAAATAAATAACAATTAGTTGAAATCATTGGTTATGTAAATCAAAATGCTTTATATCAAATCATTGCATAAATGGATATTTCCAAGTCACTTGTTCTTCCTAGGTAAATTTTTATATAATGTATGAAAATCATTGAATATTATACATGAAAATTATTAAATATTATAACCTGATTTATTAATATATATAACATGATAACCTAATCTATAAATCACTATTTTAAGTTGGTGCAATTTAACATTGCTAGTTATAATTATAATTCATCTATCCCATTTATTTCATGCCTAAATCTATGTGTAAGGAACATAAATAGTTTTAACATAGGTTGATCCCCTATTGGAATGCACTACATTGCCTATATATATTTGTAAATACTAGATATTTTTATATGATTTAGCAAATATGTATACATATATAGTTTTATGATAGTTGTACACACATGTATAAATATACATGTACAATTTTATAATAGATTGTAATTAACAATTTAATAGTTCACCATGTTTTTCTATGCATTACGTATATACTCTTTTCACTAAAATAGTTCTCTATAAATTAAGAGTGTATGTATTTCCATCTTATTAGCAAATATGTATAAATAAACTTGTATAGGTCAATCCCTTTTCACTTGGATGTATATGTATAAATATCATTCATTGTGTGTGTGTGTGTGTGTGTGTGTGTGTGTGTGTGTGTGTGTGTGTGTGTGTGTGTGTGTGTGTGTGTGTGTGTGTGTGTGTGTGTGTGTGTGTGTGTGTAGATCTTTAATTGAATACAAAAAATACACTTCATGTATATATATTCAAACACTTGGTTTAACTTATAATATGTACTCCATATTTTTAAAACATATACACATATTTATACATTTTTCTAAAATATATGTTCTATTTCTAAGAATATCATAACCCAATCTTAAGGCATCACCTACTTGAATTTTATGTTCAAAGCAATTTTTCAAAGCCTCCCAATTTCCTTCTACTTCAATTCTCTTCCTTTTATCTCTTCCAAAGAATGCCTCTTCTCTATGGTTCATTTTCCCTTTATGAGAAAGCATAGCTTTTATTTTAAGATTTTTTTTGTAATCTCATAAATCATGAGATTTAATAAAAACTTGCTTGCCCCCTTTTTTTAAAGCTATCTAGTGCACTTTCCTTCTTTTATTCAATGATTCTCTTTTGATTTTTTTTTATTAATATCTTTATTTTTTGTTTTACCTATATTTAATCTTTCCCCTTTTCCTTTATTTGTAATTAATTTTTTCTTTTTTTTCCATTTTTCCTCTTAAAACATAATTTATCATATTTTAATAATTTATCACTAATTATATTAATTAACATATTTACTAATTAAATTGTCATCTCCAAATGCTATGATAGTTTTAATGATAAAACCATTAATTAACTACCCAAATTTAATCTAACTATGTAAATCACATTTCTAATAACATTTAATGATCACACATGTAATCACATAAATATCAAAACGTTAATGGGCATACACACATGTCATGTAAGATAAATTATAAATAACCATTTCATATATATTATCAAACCATGGTTAAAATGACTATCTAATGCAAACAACATCAAAACATATTATGCTAACCACTTATCATGCATTATAACATGTGTTAACTACGTGGTGTGTGTAGGGTTCTAGTCAATTTCTTTATCATCCTCTGACATCTCAATGTACATCACCCTCTTCGATGATGCTCTCCCTTCATCATGCTCTAAGGGATGAGTTATCCACCATCAACCTCACAACAAGCAGGTAGTTAGACCATAGCAGTCATGATATACACACATCATAAAATATAGTTAAAATAACAAATCAAAATGATCATAATGTAAATATATATTCTATATCTATCTCATATAAATATCCTACTATCCCATAATAGCATATATCTCATAGTCTAGTTAAAAATAGCCAAATCTAAATTTGTCACTATAAATATCCTCATATAATCTAGTAAGTTTTTTTGTCAAGGAATCAAGATGTAACAACAAGGGTGTCAAGATAAATATAACAATGAATGTAATAGTAAATCTAAGTAATAACTGAGTAGATATCTAGGGAAATGGGGCATGATGTCCATCATAACACCCAAATAGTAAGGTAAGATGCATGAGGTCCCTCATGAAATCTAAAATTGGAGTGTGTAACAAACAAGAGACAAGTGTCATGGCCATGATGCATACAATAAATCATACATACAACACACATGAGGCATGCAAAGTAGGCCAAGGGGCCATAATAAAATGGACATGGTCACATGTCACTAAATATGTGAAAACAAGACATACAAAGACATGTTCAAATGTCCACATACACAAGCAACAAAAAAGTTATCTTAAATCCACATAAAAGGACATGTTCAAATATTTGCATACACAATGACATAGGAACATGTCTAATACATACATACTTTGAATAAAAGTGGCATAGAACCAAAGATTAATGCCATATTCAAATGCCCTCAAATAGAATAAATATAGATGTGTAATCAATTCTAAACTAAGAAAGATAGAAATGAAAGTATGCATGACTTGTAATACAAATCTTTATAAGAGATAAGATCTATATGTGTTGAGTCTAGAGTAGTAATAGCCAACAAGAAATCTGAGTAAGTTTAGCATGATCAATATCAAGATATAGCAATGTTAAAGATGTGATGTATAGAAAGATAGAACTTGGTAATCGAAACTATTTATAGGGTGACCCAAATAGGTGAGTGTGTCAAATGAAGAACCTATGTATTAGTGTATATGCCCCTAATGGGTAAGCAATAGCAAATTTGGATTAGTGTACTATATCTGAGTCCTATATCAATGTACAAGCACTTGATAAGAACAATTGAAACATGTATGTATGATAAAACTAACTATACTAAGATAGCTATCATATGTAATATCTAGTAAGTATAAGAAACGTAAACATGGAAATGCATATAGTCTATAATTTTGTGTTTTCTAAGTAAATATTTGAATGTTTTTATGTTTTTGAAATATTATATTATTTTTGTATTTTTTGTATATAAACTATGTATAAGTAACATGAAAATGAAACTATATATAAAGAGCAAGAGAGAAATAAAATATGTCTAAGTAAATATTATAAATAAAAGAAATAGTGTACAGTCAAAGTGCAATGTCTCTATAGACCCAAGAGCACATCCATGGGATGTGGATATTCAAATGGCAGATTAGGTGTGAGGTTATCCAATGTCAGATACTAGATATGTCTGAACTCAAATAAGTTATCATCATTATGATTATCCTATCATTATATATGTATCAATAGAGCCTTATCCTTGGCATTAGTCTAGATTTTATGCATTTTAATAGCATGTTACTCTACTATGTAAAATGTCTCCAATGCAATCCTAAGATAAACCACATTGGATTGTAGAGTATCTATATGAAACTTGTGGTTCTCATAAATGTCATCATGTAACATGCAGACCATGTGTCTCTCATGATTGAATGTCAAACATCTATTTGATTGATTAATTGTGCCATCCATCACCTATAACCATGTACTACTAAGTTTGACCTATAGATTAGTTCCCCTATTCATGATAAATAATAATGTGTCAGCCACCTTAGGGCCACATGTAACTAGTAGTGTGATATGTCCAATGTAATATTGATAATGTATGGCATGTTGTAGCTCATTTTCCTAATAGTTTATGTGTTATAAAAATTCCAAGGTGTAAGTATTAGGATTTAAATCCTCATCTATGTCCAAATGGGGGATGTATATATCTAAAATAAAAATTTGGATAGTCAATGGATAATTTCATGAGTATCTATGTCATCAACAATTCTATTTTGGTGCCTGTATCTATAAAGGTGGAGGTTGTATAATCTAAATAGTGTCTTGAGCCTTAAATTTATTTAACTTATGTTGTAATTTTGATCATGTATTTGTATCATGTCTTATATGTTCATGAAAATGATAAAAGGTTTGACCTTCTTGCTATGACAATCTGCTAATGGGTCTGTGATGAACTATGGATAATACCATCAATCCTCTATCAAGTAACATCTATAGAATCTAGTGTAGTCTATCTTATGAACTCCCTACTTAAATCTATATAATTGGGTCAATATCCATAAATGTAACCATATGTACTAAATGAGTGGAGGGATCTTTTATTGACTATAACTAAGTATGGGAGCCTATAAATATAAGATTATGAACTAGTGGTGTTGTTAGTGTAGGAAGAGGTATAAGTGATTTAGAATCATCTTTGTACTCTCTTAGGCCCACTGGTGTGAAATTTAATCCACATAAATGTCAATAGGTGTTGGATTATCCTCTATGGTGGGATGAGAATTTGTATCAAAGTTTTAGATGTATACTTCTTCTAAGTTAACAAGTAATATTATTGTGCTATGATAATTTCATCATTTACCCTGGGTGGGGATATCTATATTATGGTAGGTTACTCCTCCATCATGGGTAAAGGTAATTATGTTGTAAGAAGATCTATAAGATGTGTAGGAATAGTCTTATTGGATTCCCTAACCTCATATATATGCATCTTGTCAATTGGAATCTTACAAGGTGGGGACTCTATGAGAACATGAAGTGTCCCATCTAAAGATGTACTCATGGTAGTAGGTTGGTGAGCCTATAATATTTGAATGGTTTATTATCTATTGGACAAGTGTATAATTATTTTTAATGTAAAAAATTGATGCATCTATGAAAATTAGAGGGTGCATCCTTCATAACATGTATCAAAGGTCTCCTAAGTAATAAGTTGTAGTGTAAATGATTAGGCATTATCTAAAAGTGTGTAAGTAGGGTTTTTGGTCCTACTATAATATCCAATATAATAATACCCAATGTTTTTCTAAGAATGTTATCAAAACCTCTAATATTCTTATATGTCTTCTGAATGGATGCTATATCAACCCCATAGTCTATAGAAATGTGAGGTTGCATATATTAAGTCTTGAACCAATATCAATTATAACTCATTTAATAGTGGTGGTATTAATTTTTGATTGAATGAAAAGTGGTAATTTTTTAACAATAATTGAATATGAAGGCAAATCATCATTGAAAAATATATAATGTCTTCAATGTCCTTGATAATGTTCATGATAGATGCAAATCAAGTTGTCTATGTGTCATGAGGCAAAGATGTATGATTGAGTATTTGACAAAGAATATCTTTGAAAATAGTCACCTTTTGAAGTAATTCCAATATGGATATCTTATCTAGTGTGTTTCTCAATTGATCCATAGTATCAAATATTATGTGTAAATATCTAGGTCCTAGTATAGTATGCTAGGGATAAAGAGGGATGGTTGGATTATATTGTTCTTGTATAGGTTGAGGAGGCTCCCTATTTCATCTAGTAACACCTCAAACTATCAGATCTAATTTTTATCAAGGGTTAGTAGTAGAGGTGGGGTGGGAGTGAAGATAATCAACTAGTCTAGGTGGAGGTAGAATAAAAGGAGTCCTCTAATCCCTCTATCATCAAGTAGTAATAGGAGGTAATTAAAATTGAGCCATGTAGAAATGATCCTCATAATAATTTTGTAATAAAAATTACTGAGAAGGGGGTAAATCAGTCTTCAAAAACTCTCTTAAATAATCTTACTTAAATAATCATAGATCATTTATGCAAGCATGTACATCTTAGCAAGCATAAGCACCAATCCATAAGAGCATGAAACACAAACACAATATATATGTGGGAAAAAATAAAGGGGAATAAAACCCACTGATGATGTAAATGGACTAAAATATTATAAGACAAACATCAATTATAGTGAAGTACCCACTTCACATGCAGTACCAACCCTAACTAGTTAAGCACCAACTCAACTAGGCTTTAGGAAGCACCCACTTATAAAGAGGCACAAACCCCCTAGATGACTCAACACCAAATAAGCCACCTAAAAAAATTTATCACCTTCATAATAACTTTTTGATATTACAACACATGATGATATTATGCCTCAGCTCTTTGCACACTTTTATCCCTCTCAAACTAGCTTCTAGCCTTCTTCGCTCAACGAGCCCTTTTATTCACTTGATTATGTCATATGACCTTGATCCTCATATTTATAAACTTTTTAAAATATTAATATTTGATCCTATACACTCTTATAATGGTCTATAAGACCTTATTTTGCTTACCAAGTGTTATATTATTTGCTTACCCACTACACTCACTAATAGGCCTAAAATTGCCTAGTATATATACAAGACTCTTGTTCATATCCTTCTTAGTAGACCAAGAAATCTTACCCTTCTTAGGTAAAACATGAAATTTATCTTATTTCATCTCATATACATGGATAAAATTTTATTTGAGTCCCTTTAGGTATGACCCACTTTTATTAGTCCTTATCTCTTCTTTAGGTCTCATGGAGACCTAACCTACTTCGCACACATTACTCTTTGATATTTCTTAGAATAGATTAAAACACTTCATAAAAAAGTAAAACATAATATTACATTAAAATATACCCCATATAATCTCATATTTTTTCCATGACACTTTTTATCTCAAACCACTACTTGAAACACACCATTAGTATTGTTCATATTAGGCATGTGCATACTCAGAAAATCTATCTTGAACAACTGAAGTAAAAAAAGAATTTTTCCACACAAACATGGAAAAAAATTATACATAAAAAATATAAATTACCTTAATATCATCACCATGTTCTTTAAACTTCATAACTTAGGATTAAAATAATCAAACCCTTCTCTGTAATTAGCCCACTCAGAACTGCCAACTAGCTTCAAAATGCAGTCCTCAAGACTTGAAATTTTGATACTGGAAGGAAAAAATTGAATTTATTATGAGTCATGAAAATTATATTATAAAATTATTATATAAAACTACATCAAAAATATCATAATAATTAATGGAAACTATTGGTCTTACAGACCAATTTGTTGACCTTCTCTCTCACGATCTTTACTAAACTAGACAACCCATTTTGGCTTCAATGTGACAACCTCTTACACTAACTTTCAATATTTTTAAAATCATGTATATATAATTAAATTTAAAAATAACATAATTAATCTAATTATATATATCAACTCATGTCATATAATCTCAAACCCATCGCTATAAACTGTTTACCCAAAATTGACAGTTTGCCTTGAAGACTAGTGATGGTGATTTTGAATTTCAACACCTATGTAGACACATTAAAAATATATTGATGCATGTGAATGATCCTATGTTATAATTATATAATTATTATATATGTAAATAACATTTTCATATGTAAATATTGGTCTTGTAAACAAATCTCATAACCTTGCACCTTTACTATCTGATCTTCACTAGATAGGTTAACTTATAAGCAACATTTTCTTCATTACCATTAACCTATAAAAACATATATCAAAATTTAACATGTATTAAAGGTTTTTAATAACATATCCATGCCCTTTTATCCATACCTATTCCATGTTAGCACTTCCTTAATCAATTTATCACTTTTACTTGGGTATTTTCACTGTTTACACCATTAGGTCTATTAGTGATAGGTTGTCTTGGATGATCAGTTTAGTAAACCTTAGGGATGGAGCCTACTCAAAAACCACCATTTAGATAGTATAAAATTCTCAATATTCAACCTTCATCCATTTATTCACTTTGACTTGGTCAAATTTGACTACTATAATAAATCTCCAAAAAATAAGGCCTTTCTTATAGGGTCCACTCACTCACCTGATAAACCAATCACACCTCAAGGTGCTTGGGAGAGTTTAATATAACCTATAATAACTTAAATATTCATACCAAACCATTCTAATCACTTTATAACAATATCTTTCTCTTTGGATCACTATTAGGGTTCTTTGAGGGTTTAAACCATCATCCAATCTTAATGATCATTCATAAATCTTATCCCCTCATTCTAGAAACCAATGCTTGGAACTTTAAGCTAGGACTCTTCCCCATTTACCATAAATATCTCAAGTTCTCATGTAGAGGTTACACATGCCAACTAACACTTTAAATATCATCTTGATTTGAGAAGATTTTATTTTGTGCACTCGAGAAACCTCAAAACCACTTTTCATGGCTTTTATTTCAAAATTTAATCTCAAAGTTGGTAAACACACCTAGAAAAACATGGCATGTCTCTAACAAAACTCACCTATCCATCCTTACCTTGTAAATATAACCTCATAACTTATTAGTCCATGTGCTCTCTCTTTGCTCTTTAGGCTTTAACCTGCAAGTCACATTAAGCCTTGAGACTAACCTTCAAGTTTCTTTCCATGTGTTATCCACCTTATATACATTCTCATAAAACATCCCATATAACCTCTTCTTCACAGCTTCAATATAACATCTTCATATCTTGATGGACCATCTTCAGAGCTACTTATGTAGATCTTCTGAGCTTGACTAAGTATCTTCATAACTCATAGTGTTCTATGTTGAGTACCTTCAAGTTTATTTCAATGTTCTCTCCACCTTATATACATGCTCATATAACATATCATGCAACCTATTCTTTAGATATTCAATAGAACATATTCATAGCATCATGAAAAATCTTCATAACTACTTACATAGATCTTTAGAGCTCGACTAAGGATCTTCATATCTCACTATGTTCTATACTGAGTCCTCAAAATAATTGCTAAAAAGGTGTTTACAAAAATATTTATGACTTCTCAAGCCTTCAAATTCTCTCTTAGTAGAGATACATTAGGTTTTCTATCTTCCTTTTCATATCAAGCATACAAGCTCATACCCCACACACCAAGCATCTTGACATCAATGACATTAACCTTGACATTAAATGATATCAACCTTCACATCGATGACAACACTTCTCAACAAACTCCCCATTTGTCATTAATGGTAAAACATTCTTCAAATTGACCACTCTCATCTCTCCTAGTCTAGTTAAACTCCAATCTTGGACTTTCTCGCCCTTTGACATTAATGACAAAGGTCTTCCATAATTATCATCTAGAAACACACATTCATTGTAATAAAATTTCAACATACATAATATGAAGCATTAAGGCAATATGTTCCCCCTCAAACCATGCATACCTCTTTCAAAATGAACTCAGATTACAAGACCACTTCAACATAGATCAAGCTCAGTCAACAACCTAAATATCTCCCCCTCAAACTAAGCATCCACCATGTTTTTGATAATTATAGAGTGTCTCCATGAAGCCTAATGGAGTCACCACTTTCTAGAGGGAACTAAAACAACACCAGTTCAGGAGATTCCTAGATCTCCATTCTTTCACAAGACTGAATATTCTTCAATATCCTTTTGGGCTTAATTGGCATTATAGGTTTGATCTCTTCATCAACCATTTGATCATCAATGTGAACTAACAATAGACATTCCTAAACTTATTTCACACCTAAGGCATGTTATATCATAGAAGGCAGTCCACTTGTTCTTGTATATTGATCATGACTCATCTTTAATATCTTTGGTTTCCATATATTCATTTACCTTCTTTCTTGTACTCTAGCGGCTTAAATTTTTCTATTTTGACTTGATGACCTTCTAAGTTTGTTAGGACAAAATCTTATAAACTGTCCTCTATTATGACATATATAATAAGCCACCTTATACATACCATTTAACTGATGTGAATTATGACTCCTTCCATAGTTCCATGAGTACTCAGTCTTAGAGGGTCTTCTACACTCTCTTGCTTTATGACCAAACTGGCTATATACAAAATAGTAACCATTGAAATAACTATCATACCTTATAGAATTAGGTTGTTTGATAGGTCTTTTCATGTTGACATTTTTATCTTCAACAATAATATCCTTGACTAGAGGTTCCTCCTTTTGGTCTTCTTTGAAACCAACACTTGTCTTGTCACTTGCAAATTTTTTACTACTCAAGATATAATCTAGAGCCTCAGTGCTCTTTTCAAACTTCAAAAATCTCTTCACATTTTTATATGTTTGATCCAACTTATATTTTAGGGATTATAATTCAATTTCATACTTGATGCATTCTTCTTTTTTATCCTTTAGGATTGCATTGGCTACCTCTATCTGTGCCTCAACTTGATTGATAATCTCATCATACTCCTTGGAAGTGTTACTCAACTTTTCCTCAAACAAGCCAATATGATCCTCATATTCCTTAACTAGTGATCTTAGTTTGTGATTCTTTCTTATTTGAAACTTCAACTCATCGAGGGCACTTACAAACTCTACCTTAAGGTTTACTTTAGCTTCTTCATCTGATTCTATATCAACCATAAGGCCTTTCCAACTTGAGCAACCCTAATTGTCTAATTTTATGGCCATGATCAAGGTTTCATTATTGTTATGTTAAATTTCAATACTACCATCATCACTATCAGATTTTCTTGAATCACTTACATCAAATGTGTTATCTTCTTTGGTATAAAAACTCTTCTTATTTTTTAATGACCCTTTCCTACCTTCATACTTCTTGAAATCTCTCTTGTTCTTGTCAGACTTATAGGCCTTTTTGTCATCTCCATGATGTTCATCATATTATTCATTATTATTATATTTATTTTTCTTAGGAAACGTGGATGTAAATTGATAAATTTTTTCATAGTTGAAACATTTGAAGTGAAAATTACTATTGTACTTATCAGATCCAAACCTCAACTTTTTTGCAAACATGGCTATCAGTTTATCATCATCAACATCTAAGCATTCTTCATCCTTGACCTTATTATATTTTTACTTATTCTCAACTTTTAAATCTACATCCTTCTAGGGAGGTCTTCCTTCATTAGTTCTCATCTCATAAACAACCAAGATGCCATGAAACCCATCCATTTATAGCTTGTCCAAATCTGGTATCTCTTCTACTATAAATACCTTAGAGTCAAACTTAGGAGTTAGTGATCTTAACATGTTTTGGAAAATATTAAATTCTTTCACTTCTTCTCTTAAATTGACAACTTCATCAACCCTCAATAGGTAATATGCAATGGTTTCATCTTCATTCATATTCAGGCTTTAAAACTATCTTCAGTGGGTCTAAACCTTGGCCATCTTCACCTTGGTGTCTCCTTCATATATATTCTTAAATTTGTCCCATATCTCTTTAAATTATTCATAGTTCATTACCTTAACAATATCTACCTATGATAGGCCATAAATATTGGCATTCATTTTGTTGGAGTTGTTTTCACTAGCTTTATTACCTGTTGCATTAGTTGGTGGAATAGGAGGAGCATTATAGCCATCCACTACCAACTACCAAATATCATGGCCTTGATACATTAAATATATCTTCATATTAACATTTAAAAATTCATAATTATATCTATTTAATAATACATCCATACTAGTAGAGGAACCACCTTGAGCTTGTTGACTAGCCATCCTTGCTTCTAGGATCTCCTTTAGGTTTTTAGACCTGATTCAAAGGACTAGGTTCTAATACTAAATTTTGGAAGAAAAATTACTAAGAGGGTTGGTGAATAAGTCTTTAAAAACTCTCTTAAAAAATCTTACTTAAGCAATCATATATCATTTAAACAAGCATGTACATCTTAACATGTATAAGCACCAATCCACAAGAGCATGAAACACATAAACACAATTATATGTGGGAAACCCTCAATGGGAATAAAACCCATTAAATATTAAAATGTACTGAATTCCTATAATACAAACATCAAATTTAGTTAATCACCCACTTCACATGGAGCACCAACCCCAACTAACTAAGCACTAACTCAAGTAGGCTTTAACAAGCACCCACTTGCAAGGAGGCACCAACCCCCTAGATTACTCAACACCAAATCAGCCACCTAAAAAACTTGTTAACCTTCATAATAGATTTTTTCTCATAAAATATATTAGTATCTTCTTCCTCAACTCTTCGCACACTTCTATCCCTCTCAAACTAGCCTCTAGCCTTCTTCACTCAACTAGCCCTCTTCTTGACTTGATTAGGTCATATGACCTTGATTCTCATATTTATAACCTCTTTAAAAGATTAATATATGATACTATACACTCATATTATGTCATATAATACATTATTCTACTTACCAAGTGTTATATTATTCTCTTACCCACTACACTCACCAATAGGCCTAAAATTACCTAGTATATACAAGACTCTTGTTCATGTCCTTCTTAGTCAAACAAAAACTCTTACCCTTCCTAGCTCAGCCATGAAATACATCTTAATAAATCTCATATACATGGATAAAATTATATTTGAGTCCCTTTAGGTCTGACCTACTTCAATTAGGCCTTATCTCTTCTTTAGGTCTCATAGAGACCTAATCCCATTAGGCCTACTTAGCACACGTTATTCTTTGATCTTCCTTGGAACACATTCAAAAACTTCATATATAAGTAACACATCATATTTTATTAAAATATACCCTATATAGGCTCATGTTTTTTATATGACACTTTTATCTCAAACCACTACTTCAAGCACACCATTAGTATTGTTCATATTAGGCATGTGCATAATCAAAAAGTCTATCTTGAATAAATGAAGTAAAAACATAACTTTTCCAAAAAAACATGGAAAAAATCATAAATATAGAAGATACATGACCTTGATATCATCACCATCTTATTTAAATTTCGTAACTCAAGGTAAAAAGATGCAAACCCTTCTCTGCAAGTAGCCCACTTAGAACTACTAACTAGCTTCAAAACATAGTCATCAAGACTTGAACATATGATACCTAAAGGAAAACATTAAAGGTATTATAATGCATTAAAATGATATTATGAAACATTCATATAAACCTCCATCAAAAATATCATAATCATTAATGGCAACTATTGGTCTTGTAGACCAAATTGTTGACCTTCTCTCTCACAATCTTTACTCAACCATACAAGCCATTTTGGCTTCAATATTCTAAAATCTTACACTAAATTAAAATATTTTTAAAATAATTTATATATCATTAAGTTCTCAAACAACATAATTTTTTTAATTATATATATAAACTCATGGCATAGAGTCTCAAACACATTGTTGTAACCTACTTACCCAAAACTACAAGTTTGCCTTGAAGACCAATCATGGTGATTTTGAATTTCAACACCTATGTAGACACATTAAAAATATCCTAATGCATGTGAATTATCCAATATGATAATTATATAATTATCAAATAATATAGTCATATGGCAATATTGCTCTTGCATACCAATCTCACAACCTTGCACCTTCACTGTCTCATCTTCATTAGACAGGTCAACTTAAGAGCAACATTTTCATCATTAACATTGACTTAAAAAACTTATATCCAACTTGAAGATTTATTAAATGTATTTAATAAAATATCCATGCACTTTTATTCATCCCTAATCCATGTTATCACATCCCTAATTAATTTTTCACTTTTGCTTGTGTTTTCTCACTGTCTGCAACATTAGATATGTTAGTGATAGTCTATCTTACATTAATAGTTTAGTACACTTGAGGGATATAAATTTCTCTAAAACCACCATGGACATAAGATACAAGTATCAAGATTTAACCTTCATCTATTTATCAACTTTGACTTGGTCAACTCTGATTGCTATAACAAAACTCTAAGAAACAAGGCCTTTCTTATAGGGTCCACTCACTCACATGATAAAATAATCATACTTTTAGGTGCCTGGAATATTTTAATATAACCTCCAATAAATTAAATAGTCATAAAAAACCATTCTAATCACTTTAGAACAATATATTTCTCATTGGATCACTATTAGGATTATTTGAGGGTTTAAACCATCTTCTAGTCTTAACAATCATTCATAAATCTTATCCCCTTATTTTAAAAATAAATGCTTGGAAATTTGATTTAAGACCCTTCCCCATATGCCATTAATATATTATGTTCTCATGTATATGTTACACATGCCAATGAACACTTTAAATTTCATCTTGGGTTGAGAACCCTTTATTTTATGCACTTGAGAAACCTCAAAACCACTTTTCATGCCTTTTATTAAAAACTTTGACCTTAGACTTGGTCAACACACCTAAAATTACATGAATTACCTCTAAAAACACTCATTTATCCATAGTTTCCTTGTAAATATAACCTCATACCTTATTACACCATTTTCTCTCTCTTTATTCTTTAGGCTTTGACCTACAATTCACATTTGGCCTTGAGACTGACCTTAAAGTTCATTTCCATGTGTTCTCCACCTCATATACATTCCCATAAAACATCTCATATAGCCTCTTATTTATATCTTCAATAGAACATCTTCATAGCTTAATAGAGCATCTTTTGATCTACTTATGTAGATCTTCTAAGCTCGACTACGGATATTTGTGTCTCACTGTGTTCTATGTTGAATACCTTAAAGTTTATTTACATATGGTCTTCACCTTATATACATGCTCAAAAAACATCTCAAATAACCTCTTATTTTATGCTTCAATATAACATATTTATATCTTGATGGAGCATCTTTGGAGCTGCTTACATAGATCTTCGAAGCTTGACTAAGGATATTCATACTTCACTACGTTCTATGTCAAGTATTCAAAATTATTATTAAAAAGGTGTTGTCAAAACTATTGATGACTTCTCAAGCCTTCAAATTCTCTCTCAGTAGAGAGATATTAGGTTACTTGGCTTCCTTGTCATATCAGGCATACAAGCTCATACCCCACACACCATACATTTTGACATCAATGACATCAACCTTAACATCAAATGATATCAACCTTGAAATCAATGAAAACACTTCTCAACAAAGAATGGGACTTAGAAGAGGGAGGACCTATGTGTAAAAAAGTCTTTGTTCTGACATGATATATGAGAGGAGTGGCATACATGTGCACTTTTCTACTAATGGTTGGTAATAAGCATGTTAATCAAACCATAAGACTTTATACCATAAATTATTAAATGGAATCCATCATGATAATCATGATGATATAATGAAAACTAAAAAATAAGTAGATGTTAAAAATAATAAGGGAAACCCCACTGGTGCACTAGGGTTTTTGAAATAATGTGTTCGAAGTAAGTCAGGATCACCAAATGTTTTAACCTTTTAGGACTTAGTGAATGTAAATCCTATGTTCATCAAAGATATAAGTATAGTAAATTAGGGTAAAAATATATAGTAAATGCATCCACTTATTTTTTAAATAATTTACTAACTTTAAACTTTTTAAAAATAATAATAAATAGTATAAATAATAACTTAACTATAAAACAACTCAGATGAATAATTTAAAGGCTCTAAACTGAGGCAAAGGTTGGTTTGAGTGTTAGAAACAAGATCTCAATGTTTGAAACCCTCCTAGATAGTAGTTTCCTAATTGGATAATAATGCCAATATTAGATATGTGGAAGTAGTGCCCCTATTTTGGTGGTAGTGTCCTCTATGTAGGACTATCCCAAGTTTTTTGGGTGCACCTGCCTCTATATTTGTAAGGTATGTTCATGTGTGCACAAGTTTTAAAACCTTTTATATTTCCTATTTTGACTAAATTTATGAGAAAACCCTAATTCTCTATGTTGTTAGGGCATCTAGTTGATACAAGATAAAAAGTGTGTTTGTTAATGGGGTAGGTTGGACATCCTCAAGACCCCACTATGATGAGAGTTGCCTACATACCAATACTCTAAGGAGGGTTCAAACTCAATTTAGTTATCCCCACCTAAGTTTTGGTGCAAGTATAAGTTAATCTAATATGATAGTTGACTTAAGTTCTTTGAATGTGCTTGAGACTAGAAATCTAGGTAATCTGAGCTTAGGATTATTGTAGATGGGAGTATGCAGAAATAGGGTAGAATAAGGATTGATAACCTTAATTGTGTACAACTTGTTTTGAGTTTGAATTTGTAATTTTCATTTGATTTCCATCTAGTTGTTATAAGGCTAAAATTCATGTATCTATATTATTATGATGCTTGTGTGGGTGATAAAAGAGGTCTAGGCCAACCCTAAGAGGTTTTAGATTTGAAAAGATATCTATTTGTGAAAAGGGGATGAAAAGGACATTAACACAATTATTGGGATAGTAGCACCATGTGGCGCTATTTTCCTTATTATGGTGCTAGTGTCCAAGTTGAAAAACATTAGGCAAGAAGGACCAAGCTATAATAATGAGGGTCTAGGAGTGCTTTAGGGATGACTAGGGATGCATGTGGCCAACACGAAGGCTGGATAAGTGTGAAAATAGATCTAGGATAAGTCTAGAACTAAACCAGGGATATGTAGTCTCAATTATAACTCTTAGCACTCAAATACCACTTTTAGGTGATTAAAAATAGTACAATTTCAATAATCAATCAAGCATACACACACAAAATCACTTAAAAGCAAAGCAATATGAAATGGTCCAAGGTGACCTCATATAAGGGGCATATTCAAATTCTACACAATCAAAGGGACATGACTTATTCAAATGTTTATCAAGCATAGAATGACATATTAAAATGTCAACATAAAATAAATAGTGACATATTTTAATGTCCAAATAGGAAAGAATGGCATAGATGCTACCATTAATGGAGCATATTCAAATGCTCCAACAGGAAATACAATGCAAGATAATAGAAAACAAGTAAAATAGGCAACAAACATGAAAATATCATATTAGTTCCTAAACATATGTGTTTCACAATCAATTTTAAGTACATAACATATCAAGTACAATGTGAAAGGTATAAGTGTGGATAGAGGCATTTGTAAGTATGTAAGCTCAAACATGATAATGGAAAGTTATCATAAATAATATAATTTGGGTGTATCCTAATCAAAGAAGTGTATTCCCCCAATGTGATTAGGATGTTATTAGAGGGACATCCTAACATATGTATGTGCATATATCATGTACCTGGGTATGCCTGTATCACACTATAATGAAGTGTGAAACACGTGTATATAAGAAAGAAATGGTATGATATCTTCTAACATGGAGCACACAAAATATGTATAATAAATAGTACAACTAATAACATGTTGAAATTTTATGTTATTTTTTTATTTTTTGAATATTTTTGGTATTTTTGGAATATTTGATTTTTTTGAATTTTTTAGTTTATTTTATATTTTCAACCTTAGGTTCAATCATTTGCATTATTTGGAACATGGTTAGATAGGTGAAAATGGTACATGGGATGTTCTTGCTCATCATGTATGTGTGAATTAGAAGAATGGTTACCATCATGTGGTATATGGATCAATCTTCCCTCATGAGAAAAGGAGATACCTTGTGGATTTTGGTCATTTTTTGCTTCTATATAGTATAACCAAAGGGATCCTACTATGAATACATATTGAGATTTTTGTGGCATAACCCAAACTCTTATTTGAATCACTTTAGGACCACAAACAATTAGTATTATTATGTTACCCAATGAGTCTTTCCAACTTCCTTTAAGTTTTAAGTTTTTTAGATCAAATCCAAGTTGTTGAAAACATCTTACATTGCAAGTGGTTTTTTATCATTGAGGATCAACATGGTTATGCCAAAAGTAAGCACCACCCATGAATAATGTAATTATTAGATATTGTTGGGATGGATGTTTTTTTATTTGTTCAACTTGAGGTGTTTTTTGTGGATGTGTATCAAGTATTGGTCCCATATTTCATAATGATTGTAAGGCTCCCATATGGATGTGAGGAACACCACACATGTTCTCATAGTGTTCACTTGGTATTTCATCTTCCTCATTTATATGTGGAATAAAAATTTTGTATTTGGAATGAGATATGTTAATTTTATTTGGATAATTAAGTATGAATAAATCATATCTATTATCATCCAAGTATAATAGGTAAATGATTTATATTTTTTATGTAATTATCTTTCCCTTAATGTTAAATTGAATAGCATAATATTTAATGAATTCATCATCATGTTGTTTGAAATTATGCAAATGTTCTAATGTAAGTCTAGGCACCTTGTGTATGCTAAAATCCAAAAAGAAGACATACTCTAATTGTGAAAAAGTAGTTAAATAACCCTTAGGTGAGCTATAGAACCAATGGTAAGGACTATTTCAGATAATATGGACTTATGTCACTAAATTAGACTGGAGATAATTTTTGAAAAAGAATAGTTTTCATATATTTTAAATAAATTGGACAAGGAGTATGGTAATAATTTGGATCTATTACCCATTTATTAGATTGGAGAGAATTTAAAATTATAAAATTTTGATTAATGTAGACCTATTATTGATATTTGTTTGTTATTTAGATGATTAATAAGTCCAAATTATCTAAAATTATCCCTTTATTAGTTTCATCAGTGATACTCATTGAAAGGACTTTAGCAATAGTTTGTCATGTTTAGCCCATTGACTAAAATAATTTAAATATTTAATCATGCAATTAAAGGGACCTTTATGATGATAAAAAAGAGTTAATTGTTATAATTTAAAACCTTGTAGATATAGATATTCAAGTATACATTATGCAATTAGTTGATTGTGGAATGAGGTAATATTGGCATTAGCATTATAGTGGGCCATTTGCATTTGAAGTATATATGCTTATATTTGAAGCTCTCCAATGTCACTCATCATGGACATGATATCATCACTAGGAATGGTGGTGTTTGGAAAAGGTTTTATCATTGGTTCTAATCCACCACCTCCCTTTAAATTTAGGCATATTAGCATTATCATCTTCATGAATAATAAGTACAAGTTTGGAATCATTAAATTTAGGATACATTGGTAATGGTATTGGATCATTAAATTTTAGAAAATTTGGCATATCCTTTGATAATTAATCCACATTTAGTAATGATATAGTAAGTGATAATTTAGGTGTCTTAGGTAAAGGTATTTATTTTGGTATGTTAGGAACTTTCTTCATGAAGTAACCTTTTGGAAGATAAAAATCCTTTTGTTTTGAAACCTTGGTTGATATCAGTAAAAGTGTATTTTTTGGAACATTAGTTATTCATGGTTCCTCAAAGTTATTTTGTAAAGATTCCATGATTTATTTATTTACCTTTGGAAAAAATTCAATATCAAATGAAGGAAGAAAAAAATCATCGCCCTTAATGAGGCGGTATTATTTGAAAATGTTGGAAGTGAGGGAGTTTGAATCAATGTATTTGAAGAATCATTCCCTTATTTAGTATTTTTTAGATCATCCATGATGTCATTGTGCATTTTCATTTTTTAAAATTTTGATCATACAATGGAAGATTTTGCCCATATGAATCAAATTTGGATATAGGAGATGAAGGAAAACTTTATCTATCTTTTTTAATGTTGTTTGACTCAGCTCTTGGGATGGTGGTGGCATAGACTTGATTATAGGGATGGTATTTACCACCATTAAAATATTTGAGATGATGTGATTGTGCATTTGGAAAAAGGCAACGATGGTCAATTTTCACTCCTTCCTTGATAAAGGGTTGAATATTTTCATAATCGTAGTTATCAAAACAATCTATAACATTCATGATGGAGGAAATAAAGAAAATAAATATTAGGGAAAATAGGGTAAAGAGCATCAAATATAGGATAGTTTTATTAACATTGAAACTCATAAGTCAGGTTCACTAAATGTTTTACCCTAAATTTAGATAATGGGATATATAGGGTTAAGGGGTATTAGACTAGATTTTACACAAGGATGGTGAACTAACCTAATGAGTAGGCCAATTAATAGAAATTCAAATACATAATATTAAAAATTTATATAACTAAGATTGCTAAAAATAATAAAGTACAGTGATTGATAGATATTGTAATGAATAAGGAATAATGATACTTAGTCAATTTATTGTGATCATGCAAGTCTGATCTAGTATAGGCTAGAATTGGATTGGAAGATGATCATATAATATTCATCATATTTTATAAATATTCTTTATGTGACCTCAGACATTTATGTTAGATATAGATAATTGCATCGATGTAGGTATTTAACTTTGATACATATGTCTTGTACAGAATACTCACTAGATTTGGATGTGATCAATTGGATCCTTCTGGGTTTTATGTTGTATTTCTTCTTATGTATGTATATTATACACATAGGTTATCACTCTTAGTCAAATGATTAAACCCTAACTTATTCACCCTTAGAGTGACTATGGGAAAAATGGGTTAGTAGGCTCACAATGTCAATCTATTATAAGGACTCCTCTATCAGTGAGTGTTGCATACATAGCCAATGCTTGAAATATGGCCTTACACTTAGGTATTTCTCCATTATATGTTAGATTGTGTGTATACAAGGATCTGATGTGTGATAAGTAATGACATATAGTGACCTAGCTTGTAACTTGGCAAATATGGAAAATGAAATACTCTTCAAATGATTCAAATCTATGGGAATACTACTCCTATGATTGATATAGAAAGATGGATTAATAGGGTATGTTTTCTCACTTGAATGCTTGATTGAGTGCTTCTTGGTAATTTACCTCATGAGTGCCTAGTATTTTTTAGGTGAGGAATGAATGAGGGTTAATCTTGTATATATAGTAATCTCTTTTGTAAATATATCACATTAAATCACATAGGCTGAATCTTAGGATATGTTTCATTTTAAAATTAGATGACCTTTGGGCACTAGACACTTTCTAAGAAAGGTGGACACTTACGTTGATGCACGTGTCTGTCTCAAATGCAAATATCCAAGAAGCTTAAAAATAGGTATAGATCCAGAACTAGTAGTGAAGGATAATAATCAATTTTTGAGATTTTTGCACATTATATAAGGCTTGGTCATCATAATAATAATGGTTGGACTAAGATATAAGTAATTTATGCACAAATATATAGTGAATGCAAGGCTTTTGGTAATGGGCAGGTTATAACTAAATGGTGCAGCCATAAGTATTTTTATAAGTGTACAAGACTAGAGTACTACATAAATTAGATTTTAGTATCTACACTATTGTGTAAATTCAACAAGCATCATCTACAACTTTAGTAAGTAAATAATGCTCTCACTAAAATGATTTGATAATTACATTATTCATGCGATGAGCGTATTTTCAGCATAATCATATCTATTCTACATAGATGGAATTGTATTGTAATCTGACAATATTTTAAAAAATGAGATATACCATAAAAGACTTATATCATAGGGTACATTATAAAGACTATTTTGGATACATTATATTACCAATTACTTATGGACCCTAGGTTATATGTATAAAGGTGTGGATCATGTCTCACGTATATCAACATGGCTTTACATTGGGAAAAAATTGGTTATACCTAATGGAGGCCAAAATAGATCCTAATCATCATGACATTACATTTTCTTGTAAAGGACACTTAATTAAAATACCACATGATGGTGATATAGATCAATCTGAGATGCATAAGTAGAATATGTTATATATCTATATGATTCTAAAATATTTGATCTAGAGGAAAATGATTTGTCCTATTAATGTTAATCATAAATAATTAAAAAATTAAATAATCAAATAATTAATAAAATATAAAAACATTCAAATAAATAAAAAATACCCTAATGAGATGTGGGTGAGTTGTTAAAGTGGTTTGGATATTTCCAACCCCACCCAGGTTCAAATATCATTGGGCATGTGAGGTCAATTGTGGCCATATGTGGTACATTAGAGCCTTTTGGCTATGATTCTGGTAATCATGATGGTGTTTTTTTATGGTATTATTTAGGGATTTGAGCCCCCATATGTGTCCTAGACTAGCTTTAACTCCAATAAAAAGTGATTATCGATCTAAAAAAACTAAATCAAAAATATAAAAACATATAACATTTCACATGCTTACTAACTTTTGCATCTATTGTTTACTTTATGTTAGTAGATAGCATAGCATTTCTATACACACATATGTTTCATAGGTACTTAAGTGTGATACAAGCATATAATAGATCTATGATACATGAACATGCAAATGTTGGACCTTTACTCTACCTGCATGACATACTACATTGGGGGCATCTTGCTTCTATTAATCATGATTGATACATGTTCTATTATTTTACAATCACTTTACATTATCATTTTGAGCTTATATACTAGTGCTTACCCATTCCTATACTCATGTTACTATCTTATACAATGTAATTGACATGTTATTTTATAGTACATTTTGCTAACACATATATGTAGGGACTAGTATGACATGATTATGCTAGTTGCTTATTATTTCACTTATTTCATCTTATCACATGGCTTAATTGAGTGTACTTATTGTTTGCTTCTTTATTTTGATTATAGAACATTTGAACATGTTCCTATTTGTTTGTCCCCAGTGCCTCGAGTGTTGATTATTTTTTTGGAATGTGGACATTTGAACATGTCCTCCCCTTTGAGTGTGAAACATTTGAACATTCCCCTTGTTTTTGGTCTCCTTATAATTCTCTTTGTGTGACATTGAGTGATCTTGTGTGTGTGTCTGATTATTTTTTGAACTTATGCTTCTTACTTCTAGATGTTTCCATGGTCTATATCATGCATCTTAGGGATTTTTATATTGGATACTGCAAGATTCATTAATACATATACTTAGACATGATACCATTATATGATTTTTTTTCTACATGATTCATACAAATACAACATGATTTTCTTATCCTCTTAAGATAAGGTTACTATCACATTTCATTCCCATCACCTAAAAATAGAGGCATGGCATAGATACATGAGTCCACATGCACACAATTGGTAAAATTAGGAAAATTTGACATAGTTTACATGATTTAGATATACACTTGGGTAAAAAATTTATAAATTTGACATCAATTTTCATAGGTTTGGGATAGGATTTTATAAATTTGTGATGCATATTATTTATAATTTTATAGGTTAGAGGTTACATTTTAATAGATACTTTATCTTGAAACACATTATAGGTACATATGCCATGTAAATGACCAAATTACATATACATTATTCAAATTATACCAATATTCATACACCAACCTTCAAGAAGCACTGATTCAAATTTTATTTATTATAGTAGTTAGATCCCATAAGTAGTGTGATCAATATTCAATTCCCCATTTGAGTTGACACTACTTCTATTATTATGGGTTGATATGACTACACCATTTGAATCAAGTAAGATTGGCTAGATTGGCTTGATTATGTTTACATTTGGCTTGTGCTATTGAGATTCAGTTATATTGATGGGCTTGGCACAACTCACCCTTTACAATGAATTTGGGGTGTGATCACCCTCAAATTCCCCTCTTCACATATCCAAGTTTTATTTTTGAACCTCTCTCTAATACTTCAGTTAGGAAGCATCATTACTAAAGCAAACTACCAAGGGGAAACATGGTTGCATCAATACACATGAGTATTCCTTTCTTGATCTCTTTTCTTTCAAGTAATTTAAATTATTCGTTTACATATTATATATACTAATTAAACATGGAACATGTTCCTAGTTATAGGTCATACACATAAAAAAAATTCAAACAAGGCTCAAGTCAAAGCAAGGTGTGATGTACACACCACAATACACATTTTTCCCCTTTAAATTAGTAATTTAATCCTTGTGGATTATTAGATTAAAAGAGGGGAAATTTTAGATACTCAAATATATAATTTACATGATAAACTAGTCTTATACACTTGACAAATATCACTAAAGGCTCTACCCTTTATTTCTTAACTTTCTTATTGTCGAAAGGCTTACAATCTTAATCTCACTATGCTTAAATTCTTATATTATAGTCTGACCCTAATATTATGATTACCTAGATCAGTTTTAGCCCATAATATGTTTAAAACCTAATATTTATCCTTCACTATTGTTGACATAGGAAAGTGCACCCAGTGGCATGAAAACAAGTTCATGCCCTCTCCTCGCAACGTGGAAACTCCTCTCTCACCTATGGGATAGCGAAGCTAGAGAGGAGAGTCTCTATATAAGGGCTAGCTCCCTTTGATGTATCATGTTTGTTTTAGGCAATGCAAATACATACATGTATATAGATATAATAAAGGGGGGATGAAAAGGGAGAGAGATGTAGGAAAAACAAACCTACTCTAAAAGAGGTGATGCACCAAAATAAAGGTTGAGCTTCACACATCCACTCTCAGAATTAGACAAATGCATACATATACTACGCACTTGGTAGAAGGACCAGGCTGCTAAAATTGGCAGGGAGGCTTTCATAAAGGCACAAGAGACAAAAAATAACTAAGGCATTATGGAATGCACACTGTAAGTAACTCATGTCTATTCTAGTCTTTTCAAATGTCAGCTCTTCTCCTTTTAATTGCAATAATGGCACCTTGTAGACAACAGGTCTGCTGGTGTTGAACCTGTGAGAGCATCAAAAGATAATGACTGGACACAAGCAAAACATTCAATGCATACATAGAAATGTCTATCCAAATGGAGGTAAAAAATTGTATTTGTATTGATTCAGGTGAAATTTTGCAGAGCTGCGCCCTTTACAAATGTGGAAGATCTCTTAGAAATGAATAAGTTCACAACATATATACAAAAGCAACAAGGAGACTCATTGGCACTTTCCTTGCAAGTGGGCATGTCACGCCCCATTGGGAAGAAGAAAAACACTATTGGTGTGTCATCCTTCTAGAAGAGGCCTACTGGAACCATGCTTTCTACTTGTCTCTTCTTTGTTTTGTCTTATCTGGCTTGTTCGGCCCCTGGGGCAAGTTTTCTAGCAGGCCGCTTACTTTTGAGCTCATGATTGGTTAGCATTCTCTTGCTTTTAAAACAAACTATTATCCTCTATTTCACTAAACTTGACGTCCACATAGGACATCCTCATCCCTGTTGGCTTCTTTGTGGCCTGCCAACTTCTTCATGGCACCCTTCCCCCTGTTAGCTTGATAGCTTGTGTGGACTGCTGATGGGCCTTCATTTGTTTCATGGACTGCTTTAACTCCTCAGACTGCTCCCTGGATTTCAATGTCTCCGTAGACATTTTGTTTGGGCTCCCACGGCTTTGGCTTGTGTTCCCTGTGGGCTTTGTGTCCATGGACATTTCCCGTGGATAAAAAGTCTATATAAATTTTGCCTTTGCCTTTAGTTTTGTATATCCTATGGACTTTTGTCCACGAATGTTTTCTCATGAACAAAAAGTCTGCAAAAATTCATTCACATTTTACATTTATATTTAAACCATGCCGAAATCCCTTTGCCTTTATTTATAAGCAACCCAGCCCTTTGCTTTTGCCTTTGGTGTATGCAGCCCAAATTTATTCGAGACTTAGTCTATTTGAGCGACATTGAACTTTGAACCCAATTAAACTTACCTGATCCTTTTCATTTGAAGTGTCAGCCCCCCACTAGGCATTTGAACTTTAAGTCTTGAACCAAATGACTGAACCAATCGTTGAACTGAGGTGCCTGAACTAAGATGAACCAGGCTAAACCAATGAACCAGGCCCAAATTTGAAGAAGATAAAATAAAAGCTGATAAACCTAACAGTTGAACCAAATGATGGAAACAAAATGGAGAACCACTGGCATGAACTATGTAACTTAGAAAGGATGCTTTTTGAATAACAAGGGAGGAAGGTGACCAGAATTTTGCTTGTGGGCAAAATTGGTCAATAGATGGTGACTCGCAGGGGAAGCATGCCTGCCATGCTTAGAACCCAGTTGCCTTGCATTCCATTGGGCACGGAGTCAGATGCAGCTACAACAAAAGTTAACAATAGCTCTAAAAGATCGATAATCAAACATGAAGCTTTTACCCCACACGTGAATTGAAACACACAAGGCTAAAAAACACTACCCATGTAATTGCACTTAGGGAAAATAGGAAAAAACAATTGAAAACAAACTATTATATACAGCTAACCAGGAATGTTTGCCTCCCTCCTGGATTGAAAGGAAAATTTCTTAAGTCCCCTTCCTAGTGAGAAGACTTATGGTGGCAGGCAAGTAACTGAATGAAAATGAGATTTGGTGACTTGCTCCTCTTGCTAGTCACCTGGTTTGGCTAGAATTCAAGTGGATTAGATTCAAACATGCCTCTGATGTATATGTATTCTGCTTGACCTTGGAAGCCTGTTAAATGCTAGTTCTTCATATTGGTGCTCTTCACCAAGAAATCTATGGCTACTGGCTTATCACCATAAGCCTTTTGATCTGCACATTCCTTATACAACGTATCATGGTCTAATTTGTTTCCTTTTGCCTCATTTAAAATCCTATCAGACTCGTCCTCTGCTTCCCCTTGCCCTTCTTGAAGAAGGTTAACTATAGTGATGTCTGAAATGGACTCACAAATTGATTGCTCATCCCATAAAACATCACCTCTTTGTTCAAAGTGCTCTTCTTCAAGGCCTTCCTCAAGGAAGATAGACCTCTCCTTTTCCTCCTCCAACTTAGGCTCTTTAGCTTAGTCAACCTCATCATCAAAATAGCGAGGAATTTCATCAAACAGAGGAGAAGAGAACTTACCATGTATTTGCTCCTCTTTGAATTGCTGGAACATCTGCATATATGCAAGACCTGCATCTTTTCCATTGTTGATAAGGTCTTCATAAGGAGCATCAATGATGATTTCTTCTTCATTGTCACTCATGACAGCCTCTTGAAGGACTGCAGATTGGATCTTCTACTCCTCACTTGCCTCTTGCAAAATAGGTTCTTCCTTGAGAAGGGGTAAAGTCGAGAAAACATGTGGAAGAGGAGGTAGTCCTTAAGCTAGAATCGAACGATTCTCCTCTTTCCACTTGATCAGCACTTCATCAATATCAGGTATGGCCTGATACTTCTCTTGGAAATGTGTAGGTGGGGTGTGTTCAGACATGGAATGTGTTGTTTGGTCTGAGCCGTCCATTACACATTGGCTGAGGAATTTCTCTATGGACTCCAACTCTGCTATTCTCTTGGCTAGATCTTCTTGGAAAAGCCTTTCTTGGAGGTCTCCAGCATTATCATCAGCAGACGCAGCTTCAACTTCTTCAAGGTTTTGAGAAAAACCTTGCTTTTCTTCTTCTATTATGCCCCATGATTCAACTATTTTCCCCCAATTTAGGAACTCTGAATTAAAATTTTGCTCCTGCAAATAGGCAGCAACTTTGTTTTTTCTAAGGTCTTGGGGCTCCTCCACAAGGTCTAGAAATTTCATCACTTTTTCAAGAAGCAGTCTCATCCTAGCTTCTAAATCTTCAATTTTCTTGGCTAGGGTGTCTTGGAAGAGTCTTTCTTGGAGATGACCAACATCATCCTATTGAGTAGGATCAGCATTGAGCGAGATATGCTGGGTCATGGCATTTCCCCCAGTGGAAAATTCACAATCTAAGGAATTTAGAAAGTTCATTTCCATGGGAGGTTATTCTGATATCATCTAATGTAGGAAAGCTAGGTGCATTGGATTGGGAGCAGGTACATTTGATAAGTTGGATTGAGCAAGTGCAATCTGGTAAAAAGGATTTGGCACCAAAGAGGGGGTATGTGCTTGCCTAAACAAGCACTCCTCTTTATACATTAGCTCGTGTTGATATTTGTACTGCTCTTCTAGCCTGTTAATCTTTAATTCCAAGGCCACCTCCCTTTTCATTGCAGTGCAACTAAGAGAGTTGATTGAGGGGATTCTCTGAATATTTTGAATCTGATCCAAATTATATGAAGGAAAACAAAACCCATGATTTTTTGCAAAAGTATACATACAAGAAATGATTCCTAATGGCACCAAGCTGCTTAACCAGTAGATTTAACTCAAAGTTGCTAGATGCTAGAGGTACTCGATTTGTTGTAATAGGACCAGCATCAATCCTAATACCTTACTGCATTGTCAAACTATGTCCCACCGGGCGTGCCAGAACTATTGATGCTAGAGATGCACCCAGTGGCAGGAAAACAAGCTCCTACCTTCTCCTCATAACATGGAAACTCCTCTCTCACCTGTGGGATAGCGAAGCTAGAGAGGAGAGTCTCTAGATAAGGGCTAGCTCCCTTTGATGTATCATGTTTGTTTTAGGTTGTGCAAATACATACAGGTATATAGATATAATAAATGGGGGGATGAAAAGGGAGAGAGATGTAGGAAAAACAAACCTACTCTAAAAGAGGAGATGCACCAAAATAAAGGTTGACCTTCACACATCCACTCTCAGAATCAGATAAATGCATACATACACTACGCAATTGGTAGAAGGACCAGACTGCTAAAACTAACAGGGAAGCTTTCATGAAGGCATAGGAGATAGAAAATCACTGAGGCACTATGGAATGCACACTGTAAGTAACTCTTGTCTATTTTGGTCTTTTCAAATGTCAGTTCTTCTCCTTTCAGCTGCAATAATGGTGCCTTGTAAATAGTAGGTCTACTGGTGTTGAACTTATGAGAGCATCAAAAGATAATGACTGGACACAAGCAAAACATTCAATGCATACACAAAAATGTCTATCCAAATGGAGGTAGAAAACTGTATTTGTATTGATCTAGGTGAAATTTTGTAGAGATGTGCCCTTTACAAATGTGGAAGATCTCTTAGAAATGAACAAGTTCGCAACATGTATAGAAAAGCAACAAGGAGACTCATTGGCACTTTCCTTGCAAGTGGGCATGTCACGTCCCATTGGGAAGAAGAAAAACACTATTCGTGCATCATCCTTCTAGAAGAGGCCTGCTGGAACCATGCTTTCTACTTGTCTCTTCTTTGTTTTGTCTTATCTATCTTGTTTGGCCTCTGGGGTGAGTTTTCTAGTAGGCCGCTTACTTTTGAGCTCCTGATTGGTTAGCATTCTCTTGCTTTTAAAACAAACCGTTATCCTCTATTTCACTGAACTTGACGTCCATGTAGGACATCCTCATCCCTACTGGCTTCTCTATGGCCTGCTAACTTCTTCACGGCACCCTTCCCCCTATTAGCTTGACAGCTTGCATGGACTGCTTTAACTCCTTGGACTACTCTCCAGCTTTCAATGTCTCTGCAGACATTTTGTTTGGGCTCCCACGGCTTTGGCTTGTGTTCCCTGTGGGCTTTGTGTCCGCAGACATTTCCCATGGACAAAAAGTCCATGAAAATTTTGCCTTTGCCTTTTGTTTTGTATATCCTACAGACTTTTGTCTGCAGATGTTTTCCCACAGACAAAAAGTCTGTGAAAATTCATTCGCATTTTACCTTTATATTTAAACCATGCCGAATTCCATTTGCCTTTGTTTATAAGTGACCCGGCCCTTTGCTTTTGCCTTTGGCGTATGCGGCCCAAATTTCTTTGGGACTTAGTCTATTTGAGCGACATTGAACTTTGAACCCAACTGAACTTACCTGATCCTTTTCATTTGAAGTGTCGCCCCCCCCCACTAGGTGTTTGAACTTTAAGTCTTGAACCAAATGACTAAACCAATCATTGAACTGAGGTGCCTGAATTGAGATGAACTAGGCCCGAACTTGAAGAAGATAAAATAAAAGCTGATAAACCTAACAGTTGAACCAAATGATGAAAACAAAATAGAGAACCACTGGCATGAACTATGAAACTTGGAAAGGATGCTTTTCGAATAACAAGGGAGGAAGGTGACCAGAATTTTGCCTGTGGACAAAATTGGTCAACAACTATCAGTTATAGAGCTTCAAAAATTCTCTATTCGCTAGGATATTATCATTCATACCTGGGCACTAGTGTCCTAAATCAAATGATTGTGTATGTACCCTAAAAAGTCTCAAAATTTCAAATCTTTTGATATGTAAGATTTAGCATATTTGTCTTGTTTAACCATCTATGAGATTATTTTTAAAATGTGTGGTATAAATACAAAATAAATCCTACTCATTAGACATATAACAACTACCAAACATGCACCTATTCAAGCTCACTAAATCATTCACACAACTGAGTTATGTTGCCCTATTCTTCCCTATTTCTATATTAGTCATAATAGTAGTATGATTATAGGTTTGAAACATTCAAAGAGCAGCCCATGAGTATTATTTATCAAGTTTCAAGCTATATAACTATATGCACTCACATATAATACATTACACTATTATTTACACACAAGCTCACATAAGAGGGAGAACTACATTGATCTAAGGACCTCTTTAGAGTATATAGCCATTTAAATAGAATCATTGATAGAAGAGTCTTCGAGGTCACTTTTACTTCACTTTAGCCCACTAACCTCCATTCTTGTAAGGTGGAATGCCCTAATTAGAATATTTAGGGTTTTAATTAAAATATTGATATATGGAACCTATGTGTGTGATATTAATAAATAATATACAAGTTGATAGAGAACCCTAATAGGAACATGTGGAATTTCTAGAAATGGACTTATACTTCACTATAGATAGAAGCATCGACACTAGTGTCCCTATTTTGATGGTAGTGTCCAGGTTCATAGAGAGCTAATTTCTTGAATTTAATGAACCCTTGAAGAACATTAGCCTATCTTCTTTCACACATATATCAATTAGACCTATTTACACATTAGTAAACAAGCTAAGAATTATCTCTTCTTTATATTTAAGCATACACATTACTATTTAGAATTTTACTTTCTATATTTAGTAAAATTTCATAATTCAACACTGTAGTAGTATATTATGAATTTGAATTATTTAATTAGTCTATTTTTTATTTTATTCCTTGTTTGATTAGGTTACTCTCTTATTTAATCCTTATTTTCAAAAAGTGTTAAATATTAGGGTCAACTATGGACTAACCATGGCTTAAGTAGAGTATATATAGGAGGTAGTGGTTAGCCTTTAATCATCATATTTAGACTTTTGCTAATATTACATTATTGTGGAGGTTGTCCCCTAAAAGTGGCTCAGTCATATTTATCAAATATTTTACTCTTTCATTAATTATTATTATGGATCTACTTATTATACTCATATGTATACAGTATATTATTCCATTGGTATGTATTATCTAAGAACTTTCATTACAAGTGGTATCTAATGTCAAGATACGTGAACATCAGAAGCACACAATTTATTACCAAACCATGCAACTTAATATGCAGAAATAAACCAGAATCACAAGTAACTAGAATTTAGAATAACACATGATATGAGAGACAATACACAACTTGTATTAATACTTATACAGAAAAGAATACAATAAAGAAGATGCCACTTCTTCTCCACCACCTCTTCAGAGGCTTCCCACACCTCAACTGAACAGTAATTCTCTCCTCAAAGCTCTCTCTCTCAAGTCCCAACACACAACTCAAACTCTGAGTTGGTGTTTACCTCCCGTGCTCCATGCACACCACAAGTGCTCCACGCACTCCACAAGTACTCAACGTACTCCACAAGTACTCAATGTACTTCAAGTAGATCTCCCATGAACCTGCAACAACCTGAAATTCAATAGACCATACTTATGGAAGGAACTCCCTTGCCTTCCTCTTTGCTCTATCTGAGTACACACCTATACTCCAAGTAGATCCTGCCTGATTTTGCTCCCTGTTGTGTTGCTATCCTATCTGATCTTACACACCTAAAAATCAACCTGGTTCTGCACACCTGTGAACCTTGACCTTGCACACACATACACCTGCAAATCAATGATCTTACTTACCATGTAGATCTCCTATATAGGCCATGCACACCTGTTGACCAAGATCCTACACCCCTGAAGAATCTTGCTGACTCTCCAAAACCAACACCCACCTTGGTACTACTATGGAATTAGGAGGAACACCCTTGCTCACCTCACACACAGAAGGAGCTAACTTTGCTCAACTCAAACTAGAACACTTTTCCAATACAACCATGAGTCTATTATATAGATCTCATCCAAACAATGATTAGACATCTAATTACAATAATTAGATCCACAGCTCTCAGTCTAAAAATAGCTCTAATCATGCAAACACTTGGTTCGTTAACTAACTTCCCATAATAAACTCGTAGTCGAACCACACAGGCAATTGACATCGGTCCCTGTCTGCCTGGAGGTGACCGACGTCAGCCGATCCCTGACCGACGTCGGTTGCTTCTCTTCACTATCCTGCCGACGTCGGCTGATCAGACTGACGCCAGTTGCTCTAACACTCAGCAACATTCAGCAACCCCTCCAATGGCCTTCTCCATGTCTACATTAGTGAAGCTTTTAGCTCCACAACCTAACAATCTCCCACTTGGAGATAAACAGCTGCACTGTACCTGTACCTATACTCCATCTAATTTGTTTCCTAGTTTGTATCCCTCTTCAAGATCAATCTTGAAGACAACCCACCATATATCTCATGGTGTACCTCCTGTCATCCGAGTACCCTGCCACATCTGAACCTATAAACACATGTAGTGAAGTCTTGACCCTGCATGTATACCTGCTGCTGGTCCCTCTCAAATACCTGAGAACCCACTTCCCCGAATTGGTTCCTAACTCTCTGACAGCTCCCACTGCATGGGAATACTTAGGTCTATACCAGACCTCATGTGATTTTGGACACTATACCTGTCCAGTCCTTAGTGTGCTCTGGCTTTGCATCCTAAACCTTGCCAACACCTGATTCACATCAGCTCCCATTGGAGACAAAATCAACCTGTGATCTCCATGTCTCCCATGTCAAAGAATTTCACTGCTCCAAACTCCTCATGACATGCCACTGAACTAACCTTACCCTTAGCTTAGCAAAACCCTATATATACAATCTTGCTAGCAAAACATACCATCCACATACAGCAACAGAATGATGTTGTAATCATCATCCACCTGGTAAGACAAACCACAGTAGTTACCCTAACATTGACTGAAGCCATGCTTCGTCCTCCACCTATCAAAACCTGTACCACTGTCTTGCAGCTCCTCAAGACCATATACCTGGTCTTCCGTCTTAGATGTCTGTTCACTCTATTCTTCAACTAAAGAATCCATTCATCTCTGTGCTTTCATACCTGCTGGCAACCCTACCAAATCTCTGCTTGGTTCTGCAATATCTCCATGCCATGCTCCCACCTATTTCCTGGATCCTTCTTGCTCTACAATCAGCAACGAGTATAAAGAAGAGGAACAATGAATTTGAGGGCCTACTTACATCTTCAGTCCTCTGTATGGGTGTTTGAGACTCCTTGACAGCGTGCTGTCCACCCAAAATCTGTTACAGTGACCAACCTCAGTCACTCCACAGTCTGCATCCGATCGACGTTGATTCCCATGCATCTATCCCTGACTGCCGACCCTGCCGACGTCGGTGTCCCTGTTGCCGATGTCGATCCTCCTGACCAACCTCAGTCTTACCTACTACCGATGTCGGTCCTCATGACCGATGTCGGTCTTACCCTGCCTGACATCACTGGCTTCGATCTACACATGACCGACATCGGCACCTGTCTGTTCGCCACCGATTCCTCCTGACCAATGCCGGTACCTGTGTTCACCTATGAGTGATGACTTTTTACCCACGAGCTCCTTTGAATCAATCCCCATGTCCAAACTACCATGCTCAAAAGTATCCAGCCCCATCCACTGGTCTCTGTCTGCCATCTCCTCCAAGTACACCAAGGCTTTCCAGTTCTTAAGCCTGTCAAATATATTTGTCTTCCACTTAAGAACATGCATCTCCTTCTTGCTCATGTGACCAAGCCTATGAAGCCACATCTCTGCAATAGAAGAAGAATCAGTAATATAAACAAGTAGATAAAGAGTACCTGTTTTCTTACCACCAGCTAATTCAAGTGCATCCGCTGTGAGAGTTCTTGTGCATCTCTCATCACCCAATCTTTCTGAAGAAATTAGCCATATCTCCAAACATGGGCCCTACATGACCTTCATCAACACCTGTGTGTTGGCCGCCTACAATTTCAGCTTCACTTCCCCTTTGCCAATTCTTTGGCAAGGCTCACCAGCTCCTCTACCTGGGGCTGCATGGAAAGAGGCAACCGAATCTTTTATCCAAGATTCAACTTTATCCAAGAAACCTCCCAAAGCATCTTATGCAACAAAACCTGCAACATCTGCATCTTCAGTTCCTTCATGCTGATCTGCTACCAACCAACAATAATCTTTTACCTGCTCTTTATTTCCATGGGACCGTAAGTGACCATCTGTGCTTTTCAACTCCTCCATTCTTAGCTTACTTTGATCTACCATTGCTCTACTCCCACTCAATCAGAAACCCCTGAGAGTGACCTGTAACCAAACACAAAATCTGCTTCCTACAACCTTAGCTCTGATACCACTTGTCAGTGGTATCAAGCTATGAGCCAACAACCTTGCTCTGATACCACTTGTTAGGATACATGAACACCGGAAGCACACAATTGATTACCAAACCAAGCAACTTAATATGCAAAAATAAACCAGAATCACAAGTAACTAAAATTCAGAATAACACATGATATGAGAGACAATACACAACTTGTATTAATACTTATATAGAAAAGAATACAATAAAGAAGATGCCACTTCTTCTCCACCACCTCTTCAGAGGCTTCCCACACCTCAAGTGAACAGTAATTCTTTCCTCAAAGCTCTCTCTCTCAGGTCCCAACACACAACTCAAACTCTGAGTTGGTGTTCACCTCCCGTGCTCCACGCACACCACAAGTGCTCCACGCACTCCACAAGTACTCAACGTACTCCACAAGTACTCAACATACTTCAAGTAGATCTCCCATGAACCTGCAACAACCTACAATTCAATAGACCATACTTATGGAAGGAAATCCCTTGCCTTCCTCTTTGCTCTATCTGAGTACACACGTGTACTCCAAGTAGATCCTACTTGATTCTACTCCCTGTTGTGTTGTTGTCCTATCTGATCTTGCACACCTGCAAATCAACCTAGTTTTGCACACATGTGAACCTTGACCTTGCACACACATACACCTACAAATCAACGATCTTACTTACCATGTAGATCTCCTATATAGGCCATGCACACCTGTTGACCAAGATCCTACACCCCTGAAGAATCTTGCTGACTCTCCAAAACCAGCACCCACCTTGGTACTGCTGTGGAACTAGGAGGAACACCCTTACTCACCTCACACACAGAAGGAGCTAACTTTGCTCAACTCAAACTAGAACACTTTTCCAATACAACCATGAGTCTATTATATAGATCTCATCCAAACAATGATTAGACATCTAATTACAATAATTAGATCCGCAGCTCTCAGTCTAAAAATAGCTCTAATCATGCAAACACTTGGTTCGTTAACTAACTGCCCATAATAAACTCGCAGTCAAACCACACAGGCGATCGACGTCGGTCCCTGTCTGCCTGGAGGTGACCGACATCGGCCGATCCCTGACCAACGTCGGTTGCTTCTCTTCACTATCCTGCTGATGTCGGCTGATCAGACCGACGCCGGTTGCTCTGACACTCAGCAACCTTCAGCAACCCCTCCAATGGCCTTCTCCATGTCTGCATCAGTGAAGCTTTTAGCTCCACAACCTAACATCTAAGCTTCGATTTGGGTAAATTTATGTAGGAATTTTTTTCAAACCTGATATAGCTATTGTCCTAAGAGATGAAGGATCAAAGAAATATAACTTGTGATTAATGATAAACTTATTTTTTTGTTACCACAACATTTTTTAAAGGCTTTTTAAATATATATATTTCATTACCATAATTTGAAATTTTTTTGACCTCTTGTGCAAATTAGTGATCATTGGATTTATCTTAGTCAGATAATTGAATGGTATAACCCTCTAATACACTTTTTTTAGGCTTGAAACCCTAAACCTTATGGTTCATGCATGGCTAGTCCAAACACTTGAAAAACACCTCATATAGAGGAAATGGAGTTTGAAACCTCAGATTCTAGGGTTTATAGGTTGGTTTACCAATTTCACTTAGATATGTAAAGCATGATGAAGACAAACAATCTTGATATGGTAAATGGGGACATGGATGATGTGAAGTCTCAGTGTTAGGTTGTGGAGCTAAAAGCTTCACTGATGCAAATGGAGGAGGTTGTTGAGTTGTAGAGCAATCGATGTTAGTCTAATCAATCGATGTCGGTCACCTTTACTGTGCATAGTAACTGACATCGGCTATGGGTCAACTGACATTAGTTAGATAGGAACCGACGTTGGCAGCCTATGTGTGCATGCGTTTGCATGTGTCTCTGGAAGTGGTCTTATTTTAGATGGACAGTTAGTTTGCATATAAAAGACTAATTTTATTTTTGAGTCTGCATTTCTAATTATTGTAATTAGGAAGTCTAATTATTGTTTGCATGGGATATATATAATAGACTCATGGGGTTGTATTATAAATTGTAAAAATAGAAGGGTTCTATCCAAGGGAGAATCATAAGGACTTGGTGAGGCAAGGACAAGGGTTCTTCTGGGTGTGTAAGATCTAGGTCAGTAGGTGTGCAAGGCCAGGTTGATCTGTGATATAGCAAGATCAGGTGAGATCTACATGGTAAGTAAGATCTAGGTTTGTAGGTGTGCAAAACTAGGTTGATCTACAAGGGTGTAAGATCAGGTGAGATCTATTTGGAGTATGTGGTGTACTCAGACTTGGAGTATGTGTTTGTACTCGATGCCACTGGCAGTATTGATACTGACTGGTTGAAACAACAACTCGGTTATTGAGTTGAGTTTGTTTGTAATTGAGAGAGAGAACTCTTGAGGGAAGGTTACTAGTATGCCCAAGAGGTGTGGGAAGAGTGTGATCTCTTTATTGTATTTCCTTATGGATGAGTTGAATAAAATTGTGTATTGCCTCTCATATTCTGTGATATTTTTGATTTTTAGTTATATTTTACTTCTGGTTAAATTTTGTGTTTAGTTGCTTATTTAAAGGTAATCAATTGTGCTCCTAGATCTTGTCAATTGGTATCAGAGCTAGGATCAACTAACAAGCAGTTGAGCAGGTTAGTGTTTGTTGATTACAAATCACTCTCAGGGGTTTTTGATTGAGTGGGAGTATAGCAATGGCAGAAGAAAGTACACTAAGAATGGAGGAACTCAATAGCAAGAATTCTCAATTACTAAATTATGGAAAGAAAGAGCAGGTAAAGAAAGATTGTTGGTTGGTAGAAGATCAGCATGAAGGAAATGAAGAAACAGATGTTGCAAGGGTTGTTGCACAGGATGCTCTTGTATGTTCCTTAGATAAAGTAGAATCTTGGATTATAGATTCTGTTGCCTCTTTCCATGCAACCCCAAATAGAGTATTTTTCCATGATTATGTCCATGGAGACTTTGGAAAGATTTATTTAAGGGTTGGTGAGCCTTGTCAAATTGTTGGCAAAGGGGAAGTGCGGCTGAAATTGTAGATGGGCAACACATGGGTGTTGAAGAATGTCATGGAAGTCCCAGTCTTGAAGAGGAGACTAATTTCTTTAGGAAAGCTGGGTGATGAGGGATGCACAATAACTCTCACAGTGGATGCACTTGAATTAACATGTGGTAAGAAAGTAGGTATTCTTTATCTATCTACTTGTATTATTGATTCACCTTCTATTGCAAAGATGTGGCTTTGTAGGCTTGGTCACATGAGTAATAAGGGGATGCATGCTCTTAAGAGGAGGTCAGATGTCTTTGACAAACTTAAGAACTAGAAAGCCTTGGTTTTCATGGAGGAGATGATGGACAGAGATCAGCTTAAGGGGCTGAATAATTTTGAGCAGGGCAGTTTAGATAGGGTTTTGATCCAAGGTGAGCTCGAAGGTAAAAAGTCATCACTCACAGGAAAACACAATTACCGACATCAGTCAGGGTGGAACTAATGTCGAACAAGTAGGTACCAACGTTAGTCATGTGCAGACTAGACTCAGTGGTGTCAAGTAGGTGGCGACTAACGTCGGTCAGGGAACCAACATTGGTGACCAAGTGGACACTGACATCGGTCAGGGAACTAGTGTCAGCAATCAGGTGGAATCGACATTGGTCGGGTGCAGACCAGGGTCAACCAAAAAATAGATTTTGGGTAGACAACAAGCTGTCAAGGAGTCTCAAATGCCCATGAGGAGGACTGAAAGGGTAAGTAAGCCTCAAATTAGTTATTTTCCTTCTTTACACTACTTGTTGCTCACTAATGGTCAAGAACTAGGAAGTTTTAAAGAGGTAGAGCAGGTAGAATCTAGGAAATAGTGGGAGCATGGCATGAATGAGGAAGTGGATTCCTTATAAGAGAACCAAACTAGAGATTTGGTAGAGTTGCCAACTGGAAAGAAAGCACTGAAAGATGAATGGATTCTTAGGTTAAATAAAGGAAAGAATTGACACGTGAGATAGAAGACCAGGTTATATGGTCTTGAGCAGGCTGTAGGACAATGGAGGTTTGACAGGTGTATGACAAAGCAAGGCTTTAGTCGATGTCAATGTGACCATTGTGTTTTCTTTACCAGGTTGGATAATATTAGCTACATTATCCTGTTACTGTATGTGGTGTATATGCTTGTTGCAGGGTCACACATGTAGGGAGTTGCTAAGCTAAAGGTAAAGTTAGTTCAGAGGTGTGCCATGAAGAATTTGGAAGCAGCAAAATTCTTTGGCATGAGTATTCCTAGAGACAGGGAAGATCATAGGTTGATGTTGTCTCAAGATGATTATGTGAATAAGGTAGTGGAGAGGTTCAATATGCAGGATGCAGAACTGGTTAGCACACCTATGGATGGACAGTTCATAGAACAGTGTCCCAATTCACATGATGAGGTTGAGTACATGTGTACTAGACCTGATATTGCCCAAGCAGTGGGAGTTTTCAACAAGTTTGTGGCCAATTTGGGTAAGGAGCATTGGAATGCAGTTTAGTGGATTCTCAGGTATCTAAGAGGGACCAGTAGTAGGTTAACATGCTATGTAGGGTCAGGGACTTCTCTACATGTGTATGTAGATTCGGATATGGCAGGTTACTTGGATGATAGGAGTAGCACCATAGGATATGTGGTGGTTGGTCTTCAAGGTTGAACTTGAAGAGGGATACAAGCTAGGAAACAAAATTAGATGATGTACAGGTATAGGTACAGGTGCAACTGTTTATCTCTAAGTAGGAGATTGTTAGGTTATGGAGCTAAAAGCTTCACTGATGCAAATGGAGGAGGTTGTTGAGTTTCATAGCAACTAATGTTAGTCTAATCAATCAACGTTGGTCATCTTCAGTGTTCACAGTAACCAACGTCAGTTATGGGTCGGCTGACATCAGTCAGATAGGAATCAACATCGACAGCCTATGTGTGCATGCATTTGCATGCATCTTCGAAATTGGTCTTATTTTAGACAGACAGTTAGTTTACATGTAAAAGACTAATTTTAGTCTTGAGTCTGCATTTATAATTATTTTAATTAGGAAGTCTAATTATTGTTTGCATAAGATCTATTTAATAGACTCATGGGGCTGTATTGTAAATTGTAGAATCAAAAGGGTTATATCCAAGGGAGAATCATAAGAACATGGTGAGGCAAGGACAAGGGTTCTTTTGGGTGTGTAAGATCTAGGTCGATAGGTGTGCAAGGCTAGTTTGATCTGCAGTATAGCAAGATCAGGTGAGATCTACATGGTAAGTAAGATCTAGGTTTGCAGGTGTGCAAAACTAGGTTGATCTATAGGTGTGCAAGATCAGGTGAGATCTACTTGGAGTACGTGGTGTACTCAGACTTGGAGTATGTGTGTGTACTCAGTGGTACTGGAAGTATTGATACTGACTGGTTGAAACAACAACTTGGTTATTGAGTTGAGTTTGTTTGTAATTGAGAGAGAGAACTCTTAAGGGAAGGTTACTGGTATGCCCAAGAGGTGTGGGAAGAGTGTGATCTCTTTATTGTATTTCCTTTTGGATGAGTTGAATACAATTTTGTATTGCCTTTCATATTTTGTGTTATTTTTAATTTCTAGTTATATTTTACTTCTGGTTAAATTCCGTGTTTAGTTGCTTATACAAAGGTAATCAATTGTGCTCCTAGATCCTGTCACTTAGTTGGAAACTATCAATGGGATAATGGATTATCTTGTGGCTCTATTCCATATCCAAATAATCCTCCACCATTACATTCAATTTTTCCTAATAAAAGTGATCAAAACTCAAATACCAAATAGAAAAACATGATTCTAAAAGTGGAAGACTCAAGTTTGATGGTAATGATCCTATTACTTGGATCAATCAAATGGAAAATTTATTTGATCTACATCAAACCCCATGTCATAAAATGTGGTCATGGAATTTTTATATTTAGACCTTGATAATTCATTTGGTATAATTGATTATACACCCAAAATAAAAATCAAGGGCCATCATGTTACCTGGTCAGTGTTCACTAATGAGCTATAGATGCACTATTACAACAACATCATAGAAAACTACTTCATTTAGTTATCAAAGTTGTGATAAACATGGCCTATTAAATATTATATTCATTAGTTCCAAAATTTATCTTTATGCATGGATAACATTGATAAGGATAACATGAATGACTTGTTCTTGGGTGGGCACAAGGATATCATCCAATTTGATGTTCACATGTTTAATCCAATTTTAGTAGTCAAATCCATAATCTTCATGCATAGGGTAAAGGAAAGATATTTGGTCAAACAAAGGGCTTTCACTAATAACTAAGAACACAAATATTTGACACAACCATTTTATCAGCTAATAGATCAAACACTTAGTAGATTTAAGATAAATATGCAAAAGAGTTATGTTTTGATTATGATATCAAGTGGAGTAAAGGACATAAATGTATTGGAAAGAATTTTTTCTATATTTAAGGATCCAATGAAGATGAAGAAGATAATGACACCTTAGGGGAGGGTAAGGAAGAGATAGAGGAGAAATCTAAAGATTCCCAACCTATTATCTCATGTCATGCACTTTTGAGTATTATCACTCCTCAAACCCTTAAGTTTGTGGGTTTCCTTAAGAAACAAAAGGTGATAGTGTTGATTGACTTAGGGAGTACACATAACTTCATCAATAGTAAATTGGCTACACATTTAAATTATTTCATTTACCCAACTCCAAAATTTGAGGTCATGATTGTAAATGGTGGCACAGTTAATTATTCAAAGAAATGACATAGTATTAATCTTATTTTGGGAGACTACATACTATATTATCCTATATTTTTTATTCACATAGGAGGGCTAGACATTTTTTGGAGTCTGATGGCTCACAATCTTGGGAAAAATAGAGATGAATTTCCAAGAATTGTTCATACACTTTCATTCTAAAGGTAGGATATTTGAGATATGCATATTATAGGCAAAATCTAAATAATTGGTTAGTTCACATCAGATGAGGAAAAATTCTAAAAAAAATGGCTAAAGGATTTGTAGCATGATTATTTTACATAGAATTTCAAGAAATAAAGGCATCTACATATCCTGATCTATATATGATTATCAATGACCACCCATCTATTTTTAGTTTCATGCCAAAAGGACTACTACTAATAAGAGAACATAATCATGTCATTCAATTGCTTCTAAGGAGTCAACCACCACATATTAGACCATATAAGTATCCATATTCCTAGAAGAGTGAAATTGAAAATATGGTACATGAGATGTTGAAGGTGGGTATTATTAGACTTATCCAAAGTGAATTTTCATCCCTAGAGGTCATGATTCATAAGAATGATGGCATGTAGAGGATATACCTAAACTACAATGAACTCAACAAGTACACCATCAAAGTTAAGTTACCTATTCTAATAACTAATAATTTTATAGATGAGCTACATGGTGCATTTTATTTTACAAAACTAGATCTTCATTTTGGATACCATAAAATTCATATTAGAGCTGAGGATATCCCTAAAAAACCTTTTAGAACTCATGAAAACCATTATGATTTTTTGATCATGCCTTTTAGTCTCATGAATGTACCATCTACATTTTAGATTTTGACGAACATTATATGTAAGCATTTTTTAGAAAATTTGTGTTGGTGTCTTTTGATGAAATCCTAATATATAACAAATTTTAGGAAGAACATTTGTAGTATGTGAAACACGTACAGTTAGTTCTTGAACAACATCAACTTTATGAAAAACCCTCAAAATTTGACTTTAGAGTCCAATAAGTGGAGTAGTTGGGTAATATTATTTGACATGGAGTAAAATTAGATCCTTAGAAGATTAAAACTATGAGAGAGTGGCAGGTGCTAAAAACCCTCAAGAGTATTCAAGGCTTTTGGTGGTTAATAGGTTACTATCACATGTTTGTGAAAAATTATCACAGTATATTAATGCCAATCATAGATTTGTGAAGGACTCCTATTGGATTGAGACAACTATCAAGGCATTTGAGAATATAAAGGAGGCTATGTGTACCACTCCATTTTTGGTTAGCCCTGACTTCTCTATAAAAAAATTATTGAATGTGATGCATCAGGATATGTCATGGGGAATTACTCATACAAGAAGGAAGACCATTGCATTTGAGAGTCATCAAATCAAGGGTAAAAGTAGGCTAAATCCACACTATGAGAAAGAGATGTTAGTTATTCTTCATGAAATCAATCAATGGAGACCTTACCTAATGGGTAGATACTTTAAAGTAAAAATTGATCATGATAGTCTAAAATAGTTTTTAGAACAATGGTTATCATTAGAATAACAACAAAAATGCATGATTAAAATGTCAGGATATGACTTTGAAATCACCTATAAAAAAGGAAAAGGGAGTGTTGTGGAGGATGTACTATCCAGGAAGGATGAATCCATGGAGGCATTATTATGTGCAATGACCATTTGGAAAGTAGATTGGTCAAAAGAGGTAAGATCAAAAGGGGAGAATGATAGGATACATATATTCTAATTATAAATATCCAATATGGTTCTCGTGATTGTGACAAATTTGAGTGTAAATGGGACACATTTTTGGTATAAATATTGATTATACTTATATAAGAATTATATCCTCGAGCACAAGATCCTTGAGGAGCTTCATGCATCTCCAACTGTGGGGCACTAAAGATTTTTGAAAACCTATCATAGAATAAAGTAAGATTTATTTTAGGAAGGAATCAAGTGGGATATACATAAATTTTTGGATGAATGCATGGTGTGTCAATAGAACAAGCGTGAAACAATTAAGACACTAGGCCTTTTGCAACCTTTATCCATTCCTAGCTAGAGGTGGGAGGAGGTTTTCATGGATTTTATTATGAGTTTATCTAGGTTTAAAGGTAAAAATGTCATCATGGTAATTGTGGATAGGTTCAAAAAATAATCTCATTTTTTCTCCATGTCATTTCAATTTTTAACTAGTATAGTAGCTACCATTTTTATTGATATAACTCAAAATCTATATGGTACTCCCAAGATCATTATAAGTGATCATGATCCTAATTTTACTAATAATTTTTGGGATGATTTATTCTCATGTTTCGGTAATTTTTTAGATCATAGTTCATCATATCATCCTCAATCTAATGGAAAATAGAGGTGGTAAAAAAATACCAGATAAACAAGAATGATGTGTTCATTGGTTGTCACTAACAAAATGGTGGTGTAACACTTCCTTCTATAAATCTTCCAAAATGTCTCCATTTATGGCACTTTGTGGTTATTATACCCTATCTATCACTTCATTCTTTATGGTATAGCCCAAGGTTCAAGACTTTTAATAACACATTCAATGTGAATAGGAGGTACTAGCTAGTTTGAGAGAGAATTTGCCAATGGCACATAATAGAATGAAGTAGTAAGTAGCTAAACACCATAGCAAGAGGTGTTTTGACATGGGTGATTAGGTTTTTGTGATATTAAAACCATATAATCAAATATCTCTAAAGCAACATAAAAATGGATGACAAAATTTCTCCTAAGTATTATGGCCCTTATATGATCCTACAAAAAATTGGCAGTGTTGCATACAAGCTGGAGCTACCCCAATCCACTCACATACATCCTATATTTCATGTAACTTGCTTGAATAAGATAATTGGACAAATAATTTCTACCCATATTGAGTTACCTAAATTGGATGAAGAATATTGAGTCATTCTTAAACCTAAGAAGATCATTTACATGCACTAAAAGGCTAAGAACAAGTGTTATAATCCTGATCGGTAGATTTCAATAATGCCTTGAGGTTTTAGTGTAATGGTCAGTTATATTTGGTATCAAAGCCTCCACCTAGTTTCAAGTCATGGATCAAGTGGTTACATTGGCATTACAGTATTCATTTGGGGCTCATATATATGAGGGATCCTAGTGTACAACCATAAATCCATCCCAGAGTCTAGGCTTTGAAAGCATGGTGGGATGTTATGATCTTGATGTGCGTATTTAACTATTTCCTTGAGGCTATAGTGTAATAGTTCATTACAACAAGAGATATTAAGGAGTATTTAATCAAATGGAAGAATCTAAATCATGAAGATGTAATTTGGGAGGATAAATATTTATTACAGCAGCATCCAAATTTGTTTAACATTGATGGCAATGTTGTTTTGAAGGGGAGGGGCATGCTAAGCCCTTAATTATATCATTTCTATGGATATGTGTGGTCAACATATGGATTACATAATATTTATTATTATTTTATCATATTTATCTATGTTCTTATATTGTTAGTAGGGTCAGCCTATGGACTAACCATGGCTTATGTAGAGTATACATAAGAGGTAATGGTTAGTCATTGATCATTGTATTGAAAATTCTATTCTTATTGAATTTTTGTGGAGTATCTCCCTCAAAGTGGCTCAATCATATTTATTAAGTATTCAAGTTTTTCCTCAATTATTTTTGTTAATATACTTATTATGCTCATATTTATGCAATAAATTATTCCATTGGTGTGGATTATCTAATTAATTTCATTAAAACCTTCTAAACCTTCTTTTTTTGATCATTTTCAATCAACCATAAGCATATCAAAGTTGCCTTTTGTATTGCTTTTGTTATATAGTACAGAATGAATATATTGCATATATCTTTGGTGTTTTATGATTAAACTATTTATTTTTTGAATTAGATAGTATCATTTACTTTAATTAATATTTTGGATTTTTCACTAATTTAGTACATGCATATCTTAAAGACAAATTATGAATTAGAATAATTACCCATAGCAGCTATATATCACAACTAGTTTACTCATAGTCTAACCTGTAGCAATATATTAGACCAACCCATAGCAATTAGGTAACTAAATCATAGAATAGGTTATGCCAACCTATAACAATTAGGTATCCAACCCTATAAATTGAGTGGCCAAACCATAAAAAATAGGTAGCCAACTCATAGCAACTAGGTGGTTAATTTATAACATTCATTCTAACCCATAGTAATTAAAAGCTAACTCATAACACTCACTATTAATGCCCAATTGTGACTATGATAACTAGCTAGTGTAGATGATATTTATGGATTATTTAGCACCTAAATCTTGTATACTTGGAAAAATTAGATCTTGGTTATTCCTCTTAGTTCTAAACCTTTATCATTTTTATAAGTCTCACATTTGCTCTATCTTATGCCCCTTGGCCTATATTTTGGTCTAACTAGTCTTATGTTGATGACTCAGACCTTTTATCTTTTCTAGAATGCTTAAAATATACTTATCTTATTCCCCTATAAGTTCTGAGAATGTACCTATTTTATAACTACTAAGACACATGCATCAGTCCCAAACCCCTACATCAACACTAGTATCTTACCCCGACATAAGTTTCTAGTGCCCTAAAGTCATTTAGTTTTCCAATGAAATATTTATTAATGGTTATCCTATGTGCGTTAATGTAAGTTATTTATCTAAAGGGATTGATATAAATACAATATCAACCCTCATCCATTCTGTTGGTTGAATATTTTGTTGATCAGTGTACTGATAAACAAAATATGTCTGATCAGCCAAAGTAGGAAGACTGGTCATCCTAATGTGCAATTTTTACCACATCAAAAGGAGACTGATCTCTCCTCTCATCAAGGGGAAGATCCATATATATATATATATATATATATATATATATAAACAGAAAATAATACTCAAGGGTAGGACAAATCATCCATCTCTCTTTCTTCAGAGATGACGCGTGTAGATCACAGGAGAAACTCAAGGAAAATGATAGAAAGCACTCCTCTTCTTTCAAAATTACTATTCAGCAAGCCACAAGAATACTCCAGGTAGTAATAGCAAAATTTAACAAAAGATGTAATAACCAGCAAATCGAGATGCAGCATAAAGTCTTCACCTGGATTGCTCAAGAGTAAGATACGAAGAACAATGAGAGCATAAAGTCTTTTCAAAGTCCTTTACATAGAAATGAAAAGAAAACACACTAAAAGGCAATTATGGAGGCACAAAGTCTCTCCATAGTTAACTCTTCAGGATAGCTTTCTGACTAATTTCACTAATCCTGCTTGTTGAATTAAAAGAATAAAAAATACATCAAGGAAAAAGACATAAGAACAGTTTCCTTAACCACAAAGATATCACAGCACAAAGTCTGAAAAACCATTTGCTTTCTTATTCCAATAAAAAAATATGATAAATAAACTGAGCTCAAAGTCTCAGAAGTTCCTTTCAATTTGGGCAGAGGTTCATTCTGATTGTCAAAAAAGAGATCCATTTACAATAGAAGAAAGTCCCTTATATAGCCATTTCAAGAAGGACTCGAGAATAGTAACACATCATGCTACATTGGAATTTGTTAAGAAGACAAGCTAGAACTTGGGGGAATTTTATCCATTTGATTTTATCAATGTAGGGAAACAAGTCACGCTTATTGAAAGTGTGCAACTTTCAATGTCCAACTGGCGATCTGATCTTACCTTCATCATTCCTCCTTTCCTAATTTTGGCCTTGAATTTTGGGAATGCATTCTGGTCTATAATTTTAAAGGATCAACAGTTATTTATTGTCTTTAATTTGACATTCGCATGCCAGTCACTATGTTTCCAATGGCTAGTTGGCTATGTTGAATTTAACGTCTTTGGGTGCGTCACCCCTTGGTCTTCTTTCAACTTTCTACTTGGCACTTTTCTAGATTGGACTTGCCCTTTTGGGCCTTGAGAAATGACCCATTTTGAGTCAAAATAACCTCCCGCAAGGGTATCTATCCTTCAGGGAGTCTTTAAATAGCCTTCAAACTTCTTTGGGTGACCCTTCAGCTTTAAGAAGTGTCTTCAAATTGGTAGCTGAGAGTCCCCCGCAAGGGCACTTGCCCTTCGGGGTCCTTCAGCGGCCCTTCACAAATTCCCCTAGGCTTTTCTTACGCTTCCTCTCGTGAACGTTTCCCATGGACATTTTCCCCAAGGAAAATTCTCGTGGACATTTTCTCATGGAAAATTCCCATGGACAAAAAGTCCAGGGAAAATTCTCGCAGACAAAAAGTCCACGAAATTATTTGTTCCGCCAAGTATTTGAACAAGTCTTCGAATTTTTTGCCCGCATTCACTTTTTTTATTTCTTTCAGACTTTTTGTCTGAAGGAATTCCTTCAGAAAAAAATCTAAAAGAATTATGTCTTAGCCAATTTTAAATGCCTTAAACAAATCTAAAAGAATTACCTTTCAGCTTCCTTAAAAATGACCCTTCCAAAGGGTGCTTTTGTCGATTAAGTGTCCTCCGCAAGGGAACTTGTCCTTCAGGAAGCTTCCTTTTGCATTGAATCACCCCTTTGAACTTTGGTGATGAACCATTCTGTTGAACCAAGACATTAAACCAATTGGTTGAACCAAAAATGGTTCAAACCGATGGTTCAATTGAATGGACCAAGCCGATGAACTAAGTATTGAACCAAACATTGAACTTGCCTTTGAACCATGTCTTTGAACCAAAATGTTGAACATTTTCATTGAACCAATCGGTTGAACCAAAAATGGTTCAAGCCGATGGTTCAATTGAATGAACCAAGCTGATGAACTAAGTATTGAACCAAACATTGAACTTGCCTTTGAACCATGTCTTTGAACTAAAACATTGAACCTTTTCATTGAACCAAGACGTTTAACCAAGACGTTGAACCAAGATGTTGAACCAAGTTTTGGTTTAATGGTTCAAACAAAGCTTTGAACTGACTGACAAACCATTTGATTGAACCAAAAGATGTTGAAACAAAGGGAATGAACCACCTGAGTGAAATAAAGCATTGAACTACTTGGTTGAACTGAGCCATTGAACCATTCCTTTGGTTGAAACCACCATTGAACCTTGAACCTGTTGAACCTTTGAACCAAAAGTGGTTCAATGGTTCAACTGTTCAATGGTTTAAGTCACCTTGATTTGGCCAAGTGTTTTGAAGTCAATGAACCAATTGAAGCGATTGAACTTTGAACCTTGATGAAGCACTTAACTCTTGCCAAAGACGTTGAACTTGTTAAACCTTGAACCCATTGTACCTTTGAACCAAAGTGGTTCAATGGTTCAAGTCCTTTTTGCTTGAATGCTTTCCAATAGACATTTTTGATTAAACTTAGGCTTTGAACTAAAAGACGTTGAACTAGAGGATGAACCAAACATTGAACCTGCTACTGGTGTTTGTTGATGGAGATTTCTATTTGAACCAAGGCACTGAAACAATCCCAAAAAATGACGGCACTGAAACAATCCTAAAAAATGACAAAGTGTTAAAAATTTGATTCTTTTGACTGAAACCACCTACAGAAGCCTTTGAACCTATAAAAATGAACCTGCCTGTAGAGTCCATAGATTTTCTTTTTCATGCACAGTTCGTAGATTTTTCTTCCTGCTGAGTCCGTATATTCAAGCCTACAGATTCCATAGATTCAAGCCTATAGAGTACGTAGATTTAAGAAAAGCTTGAAAACTAAAGAATTTGACTGCCTAAGACAAATTTTGAAAAGAGAAGAGATAATTTTGGTCTGTAAGACCAAAATAGTTCAAATGTTGTCCCAAAAATGAGCTGATATTTTTAGAGGACAACAACTGGTTCCAGTTGGGGAACTTCTATCAATTTCAAAAGTAATTGAAAGGAGTAGAATCCAAAATATCCAGTGTCTTCATGTGTACCATTGGGTTATGGAGTCATGCTACCCAAAAATAAAAGGCTCCAAAAATGGAAACAAATAAAATAAAACAAAATTGAAAACTATACATATATACAGATGTAAAGATCTGACACTTCAAGAGTTGAAATGTTTCAGATGCTACCCATTGTGGGGTAGAGAAAAGAGTGTGCCATCTTGAGATTTCAATAGAAATCTATTTTCACAAATGTGTTGATGAATTATAAATGGGCCTCTCCAAAGGGAGTCAAACTTTCCATGCATCCCCTTTGGTTCTGTTCTTTTGTCCCACAACAGGACTTGATTCCCAATTTGGAAATCACAATTTCTAGCCTTCTGATCAAAGAGTTTCTTTACCAGACTTTGATGAGGAGCAATTATGTCCACCACCATGGCTCTCTATTCTTCTAGCTCAGCCAGGCACATGATTCTTTTGTCAAGGGAACTTTCATATGTCTGATCTTTGATTGCCTTTGCCAATTTCAAGGCTAGCAATTCTAAGGTGATTGGTATCTCAGTATTGATACCATAAAGAAGTTGAAAAGGAGACATACCAATTGCCTTCTTTGGTGTGATTCTGTCTACCCATAGAGCATCAAACAATGCTTTATGCCATGTTCTTTGATTGTCATCTGCTAGCTTTTTGATAATAGTTACCAAATTCTTATTGCTAGACTCAGCTTGTCCATTCCCTTGTGGAAAATAATCAGAAGAGTGAGAGAGTGTAATTCTATAATGAAAATAGAATTGTGTAATCTCTTGAGAGGTGAAACAAGCTGCATTATCAGTAATAATTTTGAGTGGAACTCCAAATCTGGAAATGATATTCTCTTTGAAGAAGTTGCAAAAACTTCTAAAGTAGCATGCTTAGTTAGGATTGCTTCTACCCACTTGGTGAAATAATCAGTTGCCGTAAGGACATAATCATGTCCAGCACTTGAAGATGGGTTTATTGTCCTAATAAAATCAAGTCCCCATTGCTAGAAAGGTTCTTCTATGATCATTGGCTTGAGAGGCATAGCAGTTAACTTGAGTCTTCCAACAAATTACTGACAGGGTCCACATTTTCTCACTCACTTATGCGCATCTTAGAAAAGAGTTGGCCAGTAATACCTGGTTCATAAAATCTTGTGAGTAGTCACAGGAGTAGAAAAATGTCCTCCATAGGCTAGAATATGGAAATATTTTAAAAGCTGAGTTTGTTACTCTTTGTCTACACAACGAAGGAATACTCCATTTATGCTTCTCTTATACAGGCCGTTATCCCAAAGGAGAAAATTGGTAGCTTTCAACTTGATATTCCTCTTTTATTTGTAAGACAAATGAGTAGGACATCCACCATAAGTTAGGAAATGAGTGATACCTGAATACCACTCATTGGTAGTGGTGATAAAAAGGACTATTGGTGTCTCTTCCACTTCAGTTTCTTCATGTTGTGTGTCTTCTAGTTTATTGTCAGCAATTAATTGACATAGGTCTTTACCTCTGACCAGATTTGTCAGCTTGATGTCTAGATCAAACTCTTTGATCTTTGTAATCCAATTACCTCTTTTCGTGCCAAACTCTTGCTGAGTTAATATAGACTTGATTGTAGTGTCAGGCACTAGGGTAGTAGTATGTGAATTCAGAATATAGAAGCAAAAATGTTTGACTGCTTTTACCAAGGCATAAGCATGCTTCTCTGTATTTGAATATTTCATCTCATGAGTTTTGAGAGGGAAACTCATGAAAGAGATAAGATATTACATACCTTCTTTGTCTTGTTAAACAAGAATCACTTAAAGAGTGTGTTCAGACGCATAGTTGTATATGATGAAATCCTTGTTTTAATCTGGGCAAACCAAGGTAGGGGTGTGAGTAATGGTAGTTTTGATATCCTAAAATGTTGATTTACCTTATTTAGTCTAGCTGAAGATAGTCTTCCCTTTTATCATGTTCACAATGTGTCTAGTCTTCTCAGCAAATTCAGGGATGAATCTCCATAAGAAATTCACCTTTTTGAAGAAAGAATGAACAGCATTCTTACTTGTAGGTAGATTAAGCTCTTGAATAGATTTGACTCTATCTGAGTCAATCTTTATGCCTTCTTTGGACACAATGTATCTAAAGAGTTTCCCCTCTGTTACTCCAAAAATAGACTTTTTAAGATTTAAGGAAATACCATTCTAGTGGCAGTGTTCCAGCACTTATTGTAGGTGGCATACATGATCAGATTGACACTTTGAAAAGATAGTCAAATCATCAAGGTATACCACTATGAATTTACCAATCTCATTTTTGAAATCTAGATCCATAGCTCTTTGAAAGGTAGCACCAGTATTTATTAGACCAAAAGGCATTCTCCTATATACAAATGTACCCCAAGGCATGGTGAATGCAATCTTGTGTTAGTCTGTTTCACCAACTTCAACTTGATTATAACCTGAGAATCCATTCAGCATTGATAACATCTCTGCCCCTGTCACTTTTTAAAGTACTTGATCTATAATGGGCAAAGGATAATTATCCTTTAAAGATACTTGATTCAAATTTTTAAAATCTACACAAATACAGATTTCACCATTCTTCTTCCTTACATTCACAATCCATGTGAAATGATGGATTGAGAAGATGATTCTAGCATTCAACATCTTTTGTATCTCAGACAGAATAGTACCTAATATTTTTGGATTATACTATCTAGATTTTTGCTTGTATGGCATTGAGTCGGCCTTGAGAGGAATGTTATGGCAAATTTCATCTAGTCTGAGAGACTTCAAGTCTTCATAAGAATATGCTAAGACATACATGTATTGATAGAGTAAAGAAGTGAACTTGAGTCTTTCTTTAGGGGTGTAACACTTACCAATATTGATCATCTTGGGATTTTCTTTAGTAGACAGATTCACTTGATCAAATCCTTAAGAGAAACTTGAGTCTGTTTGTTGTTGTTTAATGAATCTATCATATTTTTCAAATAGTTTTTCAAGAGAAAATAGGCTTTTAGAAAAAAAATTTCCTTTTAGCTATAAGAATTCTTCATTTATATCTGAGCTATATTTAGACACAAATTCATTTTTTTGAGGTTCACTGCCTTCAAAACATAACTGTTCAAAATTATCTTTTCATTCCAAGAAGGTAATGATTTGATGATCATCATTGAATACCTGCCAATGATCAATATTATCAAGAACACTTGGTCTATAGACCAGCTCAATGGTATACCTGTCTTCTTTGAAATTTGAATGAGGAACTAAGAGAGTTCCTGAAATAGCAAGTGCATCAGCTCTGTCATTAGACTCTCTAGGTATGGCAGAAATGTTGAAAGCATCAAAGCTTTCAATCTGGTCCCAAACCAAGTTATGGTAGTGGCGTAATCTTTTATTCTTAGTTTGGTATAAATTCTTCACTTGTCAAACTACTAATTTAGCATCCCCTTTGGCATGAAGAAACTTGATGCCTCTTTCTTGAGTAGCCTTTATGCCCAGCAACAGAGATTCATATTCAGTTGTATTGTTAGTGTTGCTAAATTGTAATTTGTAAGATGAAGGGAACATATCTCTTTGAGAAGATATCAAAATAATCCCAGCCCCTGAACTGGTAGGGGAATAGCTGCCATCAAATTCCAAAGTCCATATCTCATCTAATACTAATTTTTCTTTGTACTTTCCTTTATTAGAGATGGAGGATCCTTCTTAGTCTGTACTACAACCTACTAGTTCTTTTGTTGTTATTGTAGAACTAATTTCTAAGTTAATACTCTCAGGTGTTTCATGCATTTCATCTATTAACAAAAAATAGTTACCCATACTTGCAGATTCAAAAATAATTTGAGCTTTAGGGGCTGATGTATGGGTGACCACATATTTTGCTTCCTTTTTAGGGAGCAATCTCATCATCATGCCTTGGACAAGGATCCTTGCCTTAGACAGATCCATGCTTAATTCTCCTCCCACATCCTTGTATAAATTTCATCCAAGTAAAATACCATAAGATGTTGAGACGTCAGCCACCAAGACAGTCATCTTGATTCTCTTGTCTTGAAAGGCAGCAAATGTAAATTGGGCATCTTTGATTTGCCACACAATGGTACTTGCTTGTTTTCCATGGAGAAGCATCTCCCAAAGGTTTTGTTTAATGTGAGACCAAGAGAGTCAGCTACTTTAGCTAGCATGACATTATCAGATGCATCTGAATCTATAATATAGTTACTCAGCTTGTGACCATTAATTAATAGGGAAATATAGAAAGGTTCTATTTTCTAAGAGCAGCTGGGGGAGTAATGACCAAATTATTTATAATAGGTGTGTTCTTTAGAGAATCAGGAGTTACCTTTTTAGCCTTTTATCTTATAAGAATAATTTGATTTTTAACAAATTGGACCAATTTATTCAATTGATCTGGATTTGACTGTAAATATTCAAACTCAGACATTTATATTTTTGTCTTTTTGACATAATTGATTATCTCAAATGGCTAAATTAGACTAGGTACAGAGAAAGGTACTTCAACTTTCTAAATTTTAGGAGGTATGGGAGGTGGGCTAGTTTGTGAATTAGAAGCAGAAGGGGAAGGCACAATTGATGTATTTACCTTTTGGGTGATTACCGAGTCCTTTGATTAAAAAGGCAAAGTGGTTCCACGTTTAGCAATTATGACTGCTGGTTATGGTTGCTCTTCTATCTTCTCTTTATCAGCCTACTAGACTGATTAGTTTTTGGATCGGATAAACACTGTATATGATCCATCAAAAGATTCTCTTTTGCTTTTGGGTTCATCCTGGTAATTTAGGAAACTAATATGGGAGTCACCAGTTGATTCTTCTTGATTTTCTTCAAGGAGATCAACATCATTTTCTTGATTTAATTCAGGCTGAAAAGAGAATTTTGATTCTACTTCAAGATATCCCATCATTGAATTAGTTAGAGGAGCTTCTAGGGCAAGTTTCCCTTGTGGAGGAGGAAGGTAATTCTGTTGCCCTTGATTTTTGGCAGCATTGCCCTGATAAGACCGATTTGGGAATGTTCTTCTGTATGAAGGAGTAGAAGACATTCCTTGAGCCATTTGCTTTTTGAGAGCAAGCAACTCATTTGCTAATTCCTACACCATTGGATCTGTGGTGCCTATAGATGCATATTCAGAAGATGATGAAGCTCTATTTCTATTTGGATCTCTTTTTATCTTCTCTGCTAAGATGAGATCATCTTCTACCTCAGTGGCTAAAAGTTGAGTTGCAGCAAGATCTATTTAACCAGCACGTCTCAAGAGAAAATTGACTTCAAGTAACTGAGAATTAATGAAAAAGCATTTGAGATTCTTAGCTATAGGTCTAGTAATTACAGGGATTTTATTTCTCAATTTATCAAATTTGGCTATGAAGTATCTCATAGGCTCATGAGGCTCTTTCTTCATCTGTGTAAGTTGAGCCAGAAGTGTGTGTGTGTATCCTCTGTAAGTTTGAATATGGCTTCAAACTTAGCTTTGAGAGTATTTCAATCAGTCATTAATCAAGCTTGTAGATGATAAAACTAATTTGTAGCAGCACCTTGTAATGTCTCTACAAAAAGTCTGACTACTACATCTTCAAATTCTACTCCAACTACTCCACAAGCTATGCTGAAAGCTGCAATGTGCTCATCAGGGCAAACTTTCCCATCACCATAGAATTTGGGGAAGTTCTTCCTAAAACTGCATGGAAGCTCATGTAGAGGTGGAGTAATATTGAGAGGACCAAAAGTATTACCCCAGGGACCTTGAACTTCTATTATAGGACTCTAAAAAGGAGGGATAACAAATCTCAAAGGAGTAATTATAGGTACAACTTTATCAACAGTAGAAGTAGATACTTTGTCTGGCAATGGAGATCTAGTTTTAGTAGGAGGAAAACTCTTGGTTCGTTGAAGACGAGATGGTGAAGGAAACATATCAAAATCACTTTTTTGTACCAACTCGAATACAGGGTCAACAATACCTTTAGCCCTTTGGCTTCATGTATACCTTGAATCTGCCAAATTGTGAAACAAAAGTGTAAAATAATTGACCTTGCTTCAGTTAAATCTTGAGGCTTTAAACTATACGTTCTTTCTCAGTTAGTGTGGAGGTGAATGGATAGATTATAAATAGATAATGGATATGATATCCCTAGTAGAGTCACCAAAAACTATTGGTTGAATATTTTGTTGATCAGCGTACTAATAAACAAAATAGGTCTGATCAGCCAAAGTAGAAAGACTGGTCATCCTGATGTGCAATTTTTACCACATCAAAAGGAGACTAATCTCTCCTCTCATCAAGTGGAGGTTCCCTATAGGTATGTTATATATATATATATATATATATATATATATATATATATATATATATATATATATATATATATCCCTAGTAGAGTCACCAAAAACTATTGGTTGAATATTTTGTTGATCAGCGTACTGATATACAAAATAGGTATGATCAGCCAAAGTAGAAAGACTGGTCATCCTAATGTGCAATTTTTACCACATCAAAAGGAGACTAATCTCTCCTCTCATCAAGGGGAGGTTCCCTATATATATATATATATATATATATATATATATATATATATAGAAAATAATACTCAAGGGTAGGACAAATCATCCATCTCTCTTTCTTCAGAGATGATGCATGTAGATCATAGGAGAAACTCAAAGAAAATGACAGAAAGCACTCCTCTTCTTTTCGAAGTACTATTCAGCAAGCCACAAGAATACTCCAGGTAGTAACAATAAAATGTAGCAAAAGATGTAATAACCAGCAAATCGAGATGCAGCACAAAGTCTTCACCTGGATTGCTCAAGAGTAAGATATGAAGAACAATGAGAGCACAAAGTCTTTTCAAAGTCCTTTACATAGAAATGAAAATAAAACACACTAAAAGGCAATTATGGGGGCACAAAGTCTCTCCATAGTTAACTCTTTAGGACAGCTTTCTGACTAATTTCACTAATCCTGCTTGTTGAATTAAAAGAATAGAAAATACATCAAGGAAAAAGACATAAGAACAGTTTCCTTAACCACAAAGATATCACAACACAAAGTCTGAAAAACCATTTGCTTTCTTATTCCAATAACAAAATATGATAAACAAACTGAGCTCAAAGTCTTAGAAGTGCCTTTCAATTTGGGCAGAGGTTCGTTCTGATTGTCAAAAAAGAGATCCATTTACAATAGAATAAAGTCTCTTATATAGCCATTTCAAGAAGGACTCAAGAATAGTAACACATCATGCTACGTTGGAATCTGTTAAGAAAACAGGCTGGAACTTGGGGGTGTTTTACCCATTTGATTTTATCAATGTAGGGAAACAAGTCGTGCTTATTGAAAGTGTGCAACTTTCAATGTCCACCTGGCGATCTGATCTTACCTTCATCATTCTTCCTTTGCTAGTTTAGGCCTTGAATTTTGGGAATGCATTTTGGTCTATAAGTTCAAAGGATCAATAGTTATTTTATTGTCTTTAATTTGACGTTCGTGCACTCGTCACTATGTTTTCAACGGCTAGTTGGCTGTGTTGAATTTGACGTCTTCGAGCGCGTCACCCCTTGGTCTTCTTTTGGATTTCTGCTTGGTGCTTTTTTGTATTGGACTTGCCCTTTTGGGCCTTGAGAAATGACCTATTTTGAGTCAAAATAACCTCCCGCAAGGGTATCTATCCTTCGAGGAGTCTTTAAATAGCCTTCAAAATTCTTCGGGTGACCCTTCGACTTCAGGAAGTGTCTTCAAATTGGCAACTGAGAGTCCCCCACAAGGGCACTTACCCTTAGGGGTCCTTCAGCGGCCCTTCACAAATTCCCTCGAGCTTTTCTTATGCTTCCTCCTATGAATGTTTCCCACGAACATTTTCCTCGGGGAAAATTTTTGCAAACAAAAAGTCCGCAGAATTATTTGTTCCACCAAGTCTTTGAACAAGTCTTCAAATTTTTTTCCAGCATTCACTTCTTTGATTTCTTTCAGACTTTTTGTCTGAAGGAATTCCTTCAAACAAAAATCTGAAAGAATTATGTCTTAGCCAATTTTAAATGCCTTAAACGAATTTGAAAGAATTACCTTTCGACTTCCTTGAAAACGACCCTTTCGAAGGGTGTTTTTGTCGATTAAGTGTCTTCTGCAAGGGCACTTGTCCTTCAAGAAGCTTCCTTTTGCATTGAATCGCCCCTTTAAACTTTGGCAATGAACCATTCTATTAAACTAAGACGTTGAACCAATCAGTTAAACCAAAAATGGTTCAAGCTGATGGTTCAAGCCGATGGTTCAATTGAATGAACCAAGCCAATGAACTAAGTATTGAACCAAACATTGAACTTGCCTTTGAACCATGTCTTTAAACCAAAACATTGAACCTTTTCATTGAACCAAGATGTTGAACCAAGTTTTGGTTCAACGGTTCAAACAAAACTTTGAAATGACTGACGAACCATTTGATTGAACCAAAAGATGTTGAAACAAAGGGAATGAACCACCTGAGTGAAATAAAGTGTTGAACCGCTTGGTTGAACTGAGCCATTGAACCATTCCTTTGGTTGAACCCAGCATTGAACCTTGAACCCGTTGAACCTTTAAACCAAAAGTGGTTCAATGGTTCAATGGTTCAAGCTGCCTTGATTTGGCCAAGTGTTTTAAAGTCAATGAACCAATTGAAGCAATTGAACTTTGAACCTTGATGAAGTGCTTAACTCTTGCCAAAGACGTTGAACTTGTTGAACCTTAAACCCATTGAACCTTTGAACCAAAGTGTTTCAATGGTTCAATGGTTCAATGGTTTAATGGTTTAATGGTTTAAGTCCTTTTTGCTTGAATGCTTGCTGATAGACATTTCTGATTGAACTTAGGCTTTGAACCAATCCTTTGAGCCAAAAGACGTTGAACCAGAGGATGAACCAAACATTGAACTTGCTGCTGGTGTTTGTTGATGGAGATTCCTGTTTGAACCAAGGCACTGAAACAGTCCCAAAAATGACTAAGTGTTGAAAAATTGATTCTTTTGACTGAAACCACCTGTAGAAGCCTTTGAACCTGTAAAAATGAACCTGTCTATAGAGTCCATAGATTTTCCTTTTCCTGTATAGTCTGTAGATTTTTCTTCCTATTGAGTCTATAGATTCAAGTTTATAGAGTCCATAGATTCAAGCCTACAGAGTCCGTAGATTTAAAAAAAGCTTGAAAACTAAATAATTTGAATGCCCAAGACAAATTTTAAAAAGAGAAGAGATAATTTTGGTTTGTAAGACCAAAATAGTTCAAATGTTGTCCCAAAAATGAGTTGATATTTTTGGGGGACAACACATTCCTCACCTAAAAAAACCTAAGACAACTTATCAAAGCATTCAATCAAGAACTTAATAAAGCAAATCTTCCCTATTTTTCCTATTTTCATGTCAGTCATAAGGATAACACATAGATAGGTCTGAAGTTATAAAGGAAAAATCTAAGATCCTGATTAGCCAAGTTACAAGTTAGGTCACTATTGTAGTTACTTTCCACCTATTACATGATTCACACACAAACCAACACATAGGGAAGAACTACATCAATTTGAGGCCTTCTTCAGAGTATTAGCTATATAAGAAACACTTATTGATAATGGGGTATTCGGGGTCAACTTGACACCATATGCCTACTAACCCATTTTTTCCATGCTTATTATGAATATGAAGGACTAGGATTTTACAATTTTAAGAGGAGCAAAAGTTCATTACCTAGATTTGAATGCATTAGAGTGAAGGTGAAGACAAATCCAAAAGCATCTAGGTGGTCACATCATTTTCCAATAGGTGTTTCATAATTCACCTCATTTGGTTCAGATAATAATGTCAACACAATCATCCCACGCTGACGCTAGTGTCCACAGCTCCAGAGGCACTTAATCCAAAATTTGGCAATTATTTTAGAACCCTTTACCAGTCTGCTTCTTGCCTATTCCAAATCTAGAACTGTGTAAACATCAAAATTAGCAAAGTACATTATTTCATTATCATTTCCATATCTATCATAAATGTACTTACCATTTTTATCCTATCTCAATTTAATAAATTTAGTATATGTTATATCTGAATTTAGCATTTAATTGGCCTGTTATAGAGATAGTTTATGATCCTTATGCCCTAAGATATCTCTATCCCTTTTAATCTTAGATTCTCTAATTTATATTTTTAGGTTTAAACATTTTTTTAACCTAACCTTTGAGCTTATAACCCTAGCTACTTTAGGGATTTCTTTTTCTTTTTCTGAAACACATTTTATTTTTTGATTAATCCTAAAAATAGAGTGTTCAAATTTGCAATGAATTAGAACTTATCTTTTCTTAAAATCATTTTAAATATGGATATCTCTATTGATTATTTCATGTTCCAATACCTTATAGTGGTCGTCACTTGTTATATCTCATGCTTGATTAAATCAATATGATCTATAAGGAGTTCTAAACCCGTATTTTTGCATACTCCTTATTCTAATGTTTATAATGAGATTTTACCTATTACTATAAAGCACTGAAGGGAGTGTATGAAACAATAATCCTCCCCATGTCATATTACCACCAAATCCAAGGATACTACTACTAAAACTTCACTTTTTGACTTGCTACACCATTCATCCCATTACAAGGATGTCCTTTTAGATGCATTGTGCATAACTATACTCCCTTGTAATGTAAAACCAACGTATGTGGCCTTTATTTTAAATTTCATCAAGTATATCAAGTATAATATATCCTTTTAAAATGAGTATTTACCACCTCAACATCTTATAAATAGTTTATTTTTTATTTATATCTAGGTGTGTGTTTATAAAAATGATAAAATGAGTTCTTATGGACAACAGTTCAGGGTGCAAGATTTGCAACATATCCTTTCTCTCCCTAATTAGAATCATAACTTTAGATTTAGAACCATCTAATATGAGTATCAAGGTATTTTATAATATTTCATGATGAGATTTGGGGAAAATAACATTGAATATTATTGTGGGCCCCTATATATTACTTTGTGCCAAGTTATGCCAAATGATTTGAATTATAACAGTCTCTTAGGATGGTTTTAGATACATGAGATGTATGTGGTTCCCTCTACATTGTATGCATGTTTAAAATTTAGTCATCATGGATTTTTTTACACATGTCCAATAGATAATAATCCCTTCAAACATTATGCAATGGTCCAATAAACTAATAATACTCCACCACAATCCTATAATCCTAATTTTGGTTCTTAATGTTTCTCAAATATGGGTATAAGGGACAAGGATTGTGTAAAAATTAGTAATTCATAGCTCAACCCATTTCTCCTTCAAATAATACAAACTAGAAAGGTTTGGGTTTTTCTAAAAAAAGCTATAATACACAAGCATATCTCTCATAGTAAAACTTATTTTAAAAAGGCAAAAACAAAATGTATTAATATATATACAACTGAGCTCCAATTGGTCAAAACTTATCTAATTGATAAGGGTACTTCCCTAAAAAAATTTAAACTAGATGATTTCTCCAATGATGAATCATTACTAGAGCACTTAGGGGCATATGAGGATAATCTTTCCTTCTATCATAAGAATAGGTTTTCTCATGCCACCTTTGCCAATGTTTAATTTGGTGAGAGTAATGATACCAATGTCCAACATGACACATCAAACACTATTCCTACCACACCATTTATCATAGAGATATTTGATTTGTTAAACAAAAAATAGTAAAATATAACTTTGGAATGGATAAGGACCCTCGACTAGTTTTACTTGTTGTAATGATGTAGGATGATGAAGGAAAAACCTATCAACAGGTCCTCCATGATTTTCCCAAACTCTTTACTTGGGATTATTTGGATATGCTTGGGATTGATTCACTAGTCACAATGCATAACATATTATTGTACATAGATGCAAAATTGATAAAATTAAAAAATTAAAAATGCATCCTAAAGTGGCATTATTGGTATAAAAAAAATCAAAATCTCTTAGATGTCAGCTTTATAAGAGCCATTGCACATTCCAACTGGGTGTCCAACATCATCCATGTTACAAAACCTAATGGTGACATTCATTATTTCACTAATTATCATAATTTAAACAAGGCTTATCCTAAAGATGATTTTACATTACCTAATATCAACATGATTTTAGATTATATAGCTAGATATGAGACATTTTCATTTATGGATGGATTCACAGGATATAACCAAATCAAAATTAACCCCACAAATCAAGAAAAGACCGTATCATTCCTTGGGGTGTATTTTTTTATATAGTCATGCCTTTTGGAAAAAAAATGTAGGAGCCAGATATCAAAAGGCCATGACTCAAATATTTCATGATTTTATACATAAATTTTTTGAGGATTATTTTGATAATTTACTCAAAAAATCCAAACATTATAAGGACCATGCTATTGATTTGTGAAAAATATTTGAGCACTTGTGAAAGTTTAATGTTCGATTAAATCCAAAAAAATGTCTTTTAGGTATCTTTGGGAAAGCTCCTATGATACATTATTTCTTAGTGAAGCATTGAGGTTGATCCAAAAAAGGTAAAATCCATTGTATAAATGCCACCAGCAACCAATATAAAATAGTTGTAATGTTTGTAGGGCTGAATTTAGGCTATTTGATGTTCCATTGCTCAGTTGGTTGATAAAGCAATTATTCATGATTTTTCTAAATAGGACAAAAAAATCATATGCAATGATGTGTGTCAACAAATTTTTGATAAAATAAAAGTATGTTTATCAAACCCACCAATACTTATACCTCATATTATATATACACCACTACTTATATACATATCAGCCACCTGTGAAGCCCTTAGGACCCTATTAGCACAATTTGATGGTAATCACAAAGAGCATGCAATATATTATATAAGTCAATAACTAGCAGATTATGAATGGAAAAATTATGTTTAGCCTCAATTTTTTCTACTCAAAAGATAAAAAATTATTTTCTCAATAATGAGGTTCTTGTTATTATTAAATAAGATCCCTTAATCTTCCTTATGAAATAAATGTACCTAACTGGCTACATCACAAAATGGGTGATGAATCTTATAGAGTTTTATCTAAAATTTGTAGCCCAAAATTTAATAAAAGGTCAAGTCATATCTAACCATTTGGTTATGGCTCCCTTACCAAATTATTTTCCATTCGTTAAATATTTATGGGATGAGTTTGAGTCATATAATTTATCTTCTAATCCATGGACAATGTTATTCAATGGAACACAATGTAGAAAACCCCAATAGATATTTTTAACATTTATTTATTTTGTACCCCTGATGGTGAATGCATGCCTTTTTTTTATATATTAGCCTTTTCTTGCACCAAAAATATAGCCAAATATGAGGCATTGATCATCAAATTATCCATAGCTCTAGAGGCACTCAATCTAGAATTTGGCGATTGTTCCAAAATTTTCTTCCAATCTGCTTCCTACCTGTTCTTAATCCAAAAATATGTTATCATCATAACTAGCTAAGTACATTATTTTTTGTGTCATTTACATATCTAGCATAGTTATACTTACTATTTTTAGCTTGCCTCAGTTTAATAAATTTAGTATATGTTACATATGAGTTTAGCATCTAATTGGAATACGATAGAGATAATTTATCACCCTTGTACCTTAGGCTATATCTATCCCCTTTAACCCTAGATAACCTTAATAGATATTTTTAGGGTTAAACATTTGGTGAACCTGAACTTTGAACTCCAAAACTTAGGTCAATTAGGGTTTTTTGAATTTTCTAGTGTTGATCCTATATTGTTATAAAATATGTGTAACATAGATGCATCTATCACCCATTTTAGGTTATAGTTTGTGATAGTCTTTATGGTTTGATATATCACTTCCCTTATCAAAAAAATTAAGAAAATTCATACACATCATGAGATGATTTTAAAGTGGAAACAACATTTGATCTCTCTTCAAAATTCCTCTTACAATGTTATAGAGTTATTATCTAGATGCCAATGTGCATACTTCCAACCATTTGTTACACTTAAATCATATTTGAATGATAGCTACTATCTCACACCCATTATTTTCCTATAGCTTATATTGGATTTTATGGTCCATGTTATTATTACTCAAACAAGTAACATTGCTCAAGCCATTATGCCACCTATTAATATACAATAAGTGCCTCCTAAACCTAAGATTGTAATAAAATCTAAGAGATATGACATAATTTACCAATTAAACAATACACATGCTAAAATTTCAATCCTTTAGCTCTTAAAGAAATATAATGTTTATAAGGATATCATATATGAGGCATTACGTGAGACACAAGTTCCAAGTAATATTGAGCCTGATTATTTTGTGGATATCATGAAAGATTTCAAGAATAATGCCAAGTTCATTACCTTTGATCCAATATATTTACAATCCAAAGATATTATTGACCAAATTTTCCTTTATTCATACAAGTGACCATGTAAAACAAAGGCATCAAAAGGGTGCTCATTGATAATGGATCGAGCCTAAACATTTATAGCATAAAATTCCTAACCACCATGGGTATTAGCACCAATATTATTCAAAAAATGGTTATGCACATAAAAGGATTTGACAATTCACATATCCTTTTAGTTGGTCAAATCACATTAGATGTGACATTGGGACCAAAAATAGTTTCAACTACTTTTAAGGTAATGTCTCAATCATTCCATTATAATTTACTTTTGGGTAGACCTTGGATACATTCAATAGAAGTCGTCCCATCTACACTTCACTGATGTGTAAAATCCATACATGATGGAACCTTATTTTCTATGCCTACTAATGATGAACCTTTTAAATTTTGTAAAATGGCACTTTCTAAAAGTAAAGGCATTTCTATAGTGGTACCACCTAAATGATGCATTCCTCTTGAGCACATACACCTGTATGAAATAGGTGAGTCAAGTACAATAATTCATTTGTCTCAAGATGTAAAAAATACAATCAATACTAAGGTATACATATATGCACATGAAGAGCAATAACCATTAATAAAGGAGCCAATAGAACCATAAGAGCCCCTACCATTTGAGCTTCCTTTATTGGTCATTAATGAGTAGAAAGATGGCCATGTTTTAGATTATTATGCTAGTGATTATGATACCACTTATGATATGACATATCAGAAAATGTGAAAACTAAAATTTGATCCACTTGATCACCTTTTGCATACTATTTGAATCTACATGTCCCAGTACATATAATGTATATCCACTTTCAGAAGATACAAAATTGAATCCAGATAAGGTAAAAATAAAAATAGTATATAAACATGTAAATGCTTTTTATACTATGCATCCCTCTTGGTGGAAAACATTGAGTCAACCTTACAAGGGTCAAATGTAAATTCATCACATGAACAATGTGGAATCTTCTCAAAAATCTTCACAATAAATTTTACATATCATGACATAATAAGATGCTCCAGATACCATGTTATGTATGCTACTTAAACATATAATGATGTATTTGCCTTCTACCATACACAAATCACGTAGTAGATTTTTACCTAAAGAAGATAGGGTACCATATTGTAAATGTCATCAGATCATTGGTCATAATACCAATCAATGTGAGGCATTGAAGAAACTAATTTATAAAAATAAGGATGAAGACTGCATACACATTATGTTTGATAAGAGAAAAAGGCCAAATCCTTCATATCTTTCAGAAGAGAATTATCTCTCAAAATGATTAAAGAATTAAGGCTTAACTATTACTGCTAATATTGATGGGGTATATTGCCACCATCTCCAATTTGGTAATAACAAGTGGGATATAACTTGTGTCACCACATTTGTCACACAATTTGGACATACTATAGATGAACTAATTTACTCTCCATTAATACCATAATCTCAATGATACATTTGGTTACCTATAGCTTGTGGCCCATGTGTAGAACCTTCCAATATATGGATATTAGACCATGAACCACATTTGAAACTAAAGTTTGGACAAAATTAACTAATTCAATGGAATGCTAAGCTAGATAATACAAACATGTGTGTTACTTTTCTTGATACGAGTACATATATTTTCATAAAACATGATGGGTATGATTATTTGCATGCACCATTGGATTTAGGTAAACCATTAGATAAAAACATTGAATAGGTGGCATTACATCACTATGAACAAAGCTTGATAAATTTTCTAGGTGGTACTACACCTTTTGATGTTGAGGACTTCCTTGATTAGACATCTTCAAATATTCTAAAAATACCAAAAAAATCAAAAAACTTAAAAAACCCAAAAATGCTCTCAGCACCTACATACTCTATTAGCTCCTTGGCATTATGTGTTATTTTCATGTAAATGGATAGCATATTAGTTGCTCTTACATACACATGTTTGTCACACTTTTATGTGAGTATGATACAGGCATACACAAATACATGATCTATTCTTATTTTGAATGTTGGGACTTCCCTGTACTCATGTCATGTGCACATTGGGGGTATTTGCTTCTTTGATCACGATACTCAAAGGTTATATATGGTTTAAGAATAACTTTTCATTGTCATGTTTGAGCTTATATGTACTTACACATGCCTTTATCCATGATTATATCTTTCACAAGGTACTTGATATGCTATGCACTTAACATTTTTTGATAACATATTTGATCCATAGGCTATTATGATATGTTTATATTGGTTACTTATGATTTCCTTTATGCACTTCCTTGAGTGTCTTACCTTGCCATTATCTTGCTTGTTCTAGAATTTGAATATTCTCTTTTGTTTGTGGCCTTCATGCCTATGTGTGTTTTCTTTGACATTTGAACATGTCATTATTTGTTGTATAGACATTTGAATATGTCATCCTTGATTTTGTGGAAATTGACTAAGTCATGTTCCTTCAATTGTGTGGAATTTGAACATGCCCCTTGTTTGTGGTCTCCTAGGGCCATTGTATGTTGACTTTCCTTTGATTATTATTGTGTGTGTGCTTGTTTATTTTTTTAACTTATCCTAATTTCTACCTAGATTTTTTCATGATCTTTATCATGTATTTGAAGCTTTCACATGATAACAATGTTTCATGCACTTCAATGTTATGTTTACCTAAACTTGTTCCTTATATATATTGCATGGTTCCATTCACATATTATGCAGTTGTCTTATTGTTTTGAGGTGAGGTAACTACCAGTTTCTATTCTTCCCTCACTTCAAAAGGTGGGCATATCAATGGGGGCATGCTTTGGAAGTATGTTCTCCACACTTATTTAGTATTTAACATCTCCATATTACAATGTGAGCATGTTTTGGAAACATGTTCTCCACACTTGACACAATTTTTAGATTCAGTGGGGGCATGATTTGGAAGCATCTTCTCCACACTTATTCATTATTTAGCATCTTGAGATTACATTGGGGGCATGTTTTGAAAGCATGTTCTCCAAACTTAGCAAAAAATTTAGATTCAGTGGGGGCATGTTTTGGAAGCATGTTATCCAAACTTATTCAGTATTCAACATCTCCATATTTTAGTGGGGGCATGTTTTGCAAACATGTTTCCACATTAGTACTTATTTCAATTTTCACATTTCTCTATATATAGTGGGGGTATACTTTGGAAACATGTTCTCTACACTTACATAGTTTTTAAATTGGCCAAAGCACATAGTTATATGATTCAGATTGATAGTTGTGGTAGAATTATATACATCGATAACATTGTTATACATATTTTAAACATGAGACATATCTAAGGGGAATATTCTATGTAATTTGTGTTTAATATTAAAAAATTCAAATTTGTTCAAAATTTTAAAACTCTTGTATGGTTTATCATCATATCATGGACTTTTACGCACTAATACCTAAGACAAACTATTATGGACTGTATTGAGCCAATTTACTATAGTAGTTGGTTCACTTTTGGTATGATTGAGGTGATTAAATCACTCAATCTTCTCAAGTTTTTAGGTTGGACTTTATTGTATCATCCACCCTCACTAGGTTATAAGTATCATTGGGTTACATAGTTGAGCTAATATCAAATATCGAGTGTCAACCCACCTTTATCTCCAAGGTTGGGGACATGTGCCTTCCAATATCTCTCTCTATCTCCTTAGATATATAAACTTTCCAGATTTATATATATTTGTCCTAATCTTAGTTTTAGAGCCTTACAATGATATATCTTTTCAAATCAACTTGCCAATAGACAAGGTGATTACATCGATACACATGTGTAGTCCTAAACCTTGCTCTTTCAATTCCAATACTTTTGATTTAAAATTATATGCACTGATTATATACTATAACATGTCTTGGTTGTGGGTCAATCACCAAAAAAGCACTCAATTTGGACTTAAGCAAAGGTAAAGTGTGTTATACACACCCATGTATGTATTTATTATCCATTAAACCAATAATTCCATAATAGATTAAATGGGGGGGGGGAATTTAGATGACATTTATGGATTATATAGAACCTCAGTCTTGTACACTTGGAAAACTTAGACCTTGGTTGTTCTTCTCAGTCTTAGACCTTTTCTACTTTTAAAAGTCTTAGATCTACTCTATCTTGTGCCCCTTAGCCTATCTCTTAGTCTGACCAATCTTATGTTGATTACCTAGACCTTATATCCTGGTCAAAATGCTTAAAATGTACTTATCATATTCCATTATAAGTTATGGGCATGTATCTACTCTCATGTTCCTTGGACACTAACATCTAGGACAAACACCTACATCGATGCAGGTGTCCTACTTTGATGCACATGTCCAATACTTGAAAGTCATCTAACTTAAAAATGAAATGTATCATAATGGTTGGCCTAAGTGATTTAATGTGAGTTATTTCTCCAAAGGGATTGATATAAATATAAGATCAACCCTCATTCATTCCTTACCTAGTAGACACGTAGAAAAGACCTAAGGCAAATTATCAAACCATTCAATCAAGCACTCAATAAAGTAAAGCTTACCTATATTTTATTATTTTAATATCAGTCATAGGGATAACATATACATAGGTTCATAAGGATAACATATACATAGGTCTAAATTACTGAAGGAGTAACCTAAGAGCCTAATTTTCCAAGTTACAAGTTAGGTCATTGTTGTTATTGATTTCCACATATTGCATGATTCACACACAAACAAACATGTAAGGGAGAACTACATCAGTTTGGGGCCCTTTTGCAGTATTAGATATGTAGGCAGTGATCATTGATAGAGCGTTCTTTAGGGTTAGCTTGACACCATGTGCCCACTAACCCATTTTCCCCCAAGGTCACTACTGTCACCAAATCTTGCACCTTAGAAGAAGTTGTTCAAGCTTCTTCCAAATTTGGGTAACATGGGAACATTTCTAGGTATGTGGGTATACCTATATTGGAAATGAGCCTCTAGATTTTAAGGCTAGCTCCCTGAATGTAATTTTAAATTATATTATCTATACCAACTGATTAATTATGGGGAAAATATTTAGAGAATGTATGAATTGAACCTAATCTAAAGGAGGTGATGCACTAAATATTTAAAGACCCACTCTCAAGGTTCAATTCATTAGCACACTAATAGACTAGGAATAGAACTAATTCAGTTTCGACAATGGTTTATAAGCAATAATTCTTCACCTAGAGGTTAATTTGATAGACTTAGGTTGGAGGGAAATGAGGGTAAGGCTTGATTAGAAGCACTTACAGTCAAATATCCACTCTATACTTGAGAAATCAACATTAAGACATGCTAGATGACTTGCAAGAAAATTTTATTAGCACTTAGGTTGAAATTGGACCTACAAAGGGAAGATGAAAACCATTTTTACATATCAAACAAACACAAAACACTAAGAATAGATTATTAAAAAACTAAAAATTCTCTATTCATTACTCCAAGAGGTGCAAAATACATTTTTTGGAAAAGTCTAGTCATACCAGCCTGAGGGATCCTTAATAATAGATCAAAGGTTATATTTATAAAAGAAAGGGCCTTTAGAGAGAGAGACCTTCATGTTAAAAGAGGAATAAATGAGATCAACTCCACTTGAACCAAATTCACAACTATTTCTACAAAGTATGCTCATACAGACCTTTTGATTGATCCAGGTCACTTTAAGTGGTTGCATAGTTACATTATTCCCTCATTGATGCTCTCTGATGGTTAAAATAGTGGGATCAAGTTGTTCTAAGCTAGGTCCTAGAATTAATGTAGTTGTAAACATCAAATCAATATATTATAAATTTGTCATGGTATTAACTAATCTTCATTGGTTCATCATGGCATGTAAAAGTGGAGAGAAGGGTCCTTTTCATACAATCAATCCTAGAGATGAACCATTGGGTTCTACGTGTATGCCTTCATGGTATCTTTTGAAATGCTAGTTCTTATTCAAAATAGATCATTCTTGAACTCTTACCCATGTTCATAGGTACACTATATATGAAAAACCAATCTCAAACTATTAGTTTTCTTATTAGGTCCAAATAGACCCATTTTTGCCTTCAAGCATCCATAGAAACTGAGAACTCATCATGTACATAGGTTTTTCTTTTAACAATGGTGAATGTAGTCATAAAATTAACCCTTCATGAAATAAACCCTTGATTTAGAGGTCCATATTAAGCTTTAATGGTGGTCCTTTTATGTCCTTTAACCTAACTACATCAATGTGTCCCTTTAATGGTGTTTGATCAAATTATAATAGTGGATCGATGACCCTGCAAGACCTTGTTTACTTTCATTGAAAACTAGTCCTTGGCTCGACATTGCTCTTCAAAAATTGCTTAGGACAATAAAAATGTTCTAACCTATCCTTATTCCCATTAGCCTCATAGATCCCTGCTGACTTCTTAACTTCTCTCACACCGTTAGATCCTAATGTATGAAGCAATGTGAGCCTTCGATCTACCTGGCCCCACTTTCCTATCAGTTCATATTCATTGTTAGATCTTTGGTATGAAAAAATGATAAATATTGATTTATATTGGGCCTTGTTTCTTATTAGTAAACACGCACTATTGGATCTCTACTCAGTTGATCTGCACCATCAGATCTTGTCCAACTTGTAGCCCTTTAAAGTGCTTTAACCCAAGGGCCTTTTGACTTGTTTAATCCCAACATTAACCATTAGATCTCATGTGTCAGTATGAGATATCATGCGGACCATTATATCTTGATCAAATTTAAACCTTTTAAAGGATTTTGAACCCAAACGGTTACTTTACGGACCTCAAACTTGACATTAACATGAACCTCTTATGTTGTAAGTCCAACTTAGAATGATCATAACTTGAGATAGGAAGCTCACACAAACTTGAAATTTATAGATCATGTTCTTGACATGAAGAAATCCATAGCACTATAATATTTTAGGTCACAAGGATTTTTTAGGTGCATTTATCAAATGCACAAACACTTTATCTAGTGTGCTTCCATGTGACATGTAAGATATTTTGGCCCCTTAAACTCGACAAGTTAAACTTTGAAGGCTTAGCTATCGAGATAGAAGATTCATCAAGATATGAAACTTGTAAAGAATGATCTTGGCACTAATAAAATTGATAATACATGGTTTGATGGTCACAAAAGGCTTTTCGAGCATATTTATAAATTGCACAAGTTATCTAGTATGGTTCCTCATAACCGCCTTATGATGATATGGCTTCACAAAGCTTGTTCCTAAACTACCCCTTGATCTTTGAAAGCTCAAATTAACTTCTTAAGGCTTGTGTAAACTCTTTCCATGTTCTTAACTATTTGGACACCATAAAAAACTACCACTTGCATATATGATTTTAAAATGACCCTTAAGACACCAAATGACACAAGGACTAAGATAGACTATGACCAAAGCTATAATGACATATGAAATCAAATCAAATGAGATAAAACATATCTTATGACATTATAAAAATCTCTTATACTAGATTTTGATTATAGGGTGTTGACCCATTTTGGCCTGAGGTAAAAATAGTCAACATTTTTGGTGATTTCCTAAGGGCGGCATGCTTGTTATGCCATGACTAGTTATCTAATCTTGCCCATTCAGATATGGAGTCACAAGTATACATGCTTGACATAAAAAATACCTCTATAACACACCAAACAACAGAAAACAATAGGAACAATACACAAAGAAATAAACACACATATGCTTCATGATCACTTATTAAACATAACACAACAAAAAATAAAACACACACCTAATCTAATATTTACAAAACTGACCTTCAGTTCTCAATAGTAGGGTTTCAAATGTATCCCATTCATAGGGATAAGCAAATCTTCTCCATTCATCCTTGCTAACTAAAAACATTTGCTTTACTTGCACTTGTTGATGACATATGGTCTGCTCTATAGGGTATCAAATTTGGTATGTCTCCGTGGCTTTGCTCTATCTTCATCCCATTTCAATATTATATCACCTTCTTGAAATGATCTAGGAGCTACCTTATTGTCAAAAAACCTCTTCATTAGTACTTGGTGATGTTCTATAGCTTGATGAGATTTATCTCTAATGTCTTACAACTTCATTAATTTTGTCAATCTCACCTTTATTGGGTTATTCTCAAGTAACTCTAGTTGATGTGTTAACTCTAAGGTAGGAAAATCTTGAGAGATAGACAACCTATCTTCCCTTACATATACAAGCACAAAAGGAGAGTTCCCTATTGACCTCTTTGGAGTTATCCTATCAACCCATAAGGTTATCTTCAATTTGGTGTTTCAAGCTCTTTGTTTACACTTCAATGTTCCTTTGATAATTTTGATCAGATTCTTATTAGTAGATTTACCCAAGCCATTAAATTGAGGGTAATAGTTAGATTAAGTACTCAAGAATATGCCATTACTATTTGCCCAATTAGTGTTCTTAGCACCCATAAAATCAAGAGCATTAACTGAAATGATAGTAGGAGTGCCAAACCTTGTTATAATTCTCTCATATAACTCAAAGAAAACATTCTCGTTAGCTTCTTTCAATGCTACTACCTTAACCCATCTTGTAAAATATTTCATTATTGTGAGTATCCATTTATGACTAGCACCTAATGGGGGATTTATCATGCCAATGAAATCAAGACCCCATTGCATGAAAGGTTGATCAACTTGGATAGGCTTCAAAGGAAGAGCTAAAATCTTTTGTTTTCCTATAAAGAAATCACATTGTCCACACCTTTTTACCCAAGCATGGCAATCCTTGAAGATGTTGGGCCAATAATATCCATCCCTCATGATCTTGGTAGTTGTGATTCTTGGAGAGAAATGTCATCCTATTGTCCCATCATGAAACTTCTTGAGCAACACAACAAATTGATCATTATCAATGCATCTGAATAACACACCATTGATGTCCCTCCTAAAAATCACAACATCCACAAGACAAAAGGGAATAGTGTTAGGACCCAGAAGCACCATTTATTACCATGTACAAGCAACTTAATATGTAAAAATTAACCAGAATGCACAAATAACTAGAATTCAAAAATAACACAAAATATGAGAGACAATACCCAATTATATTAATACTCTTCTAGAAAAGAATTACAAATGAAGAGACGCCACACTCTTCCCACCTTATAGGCTTCCCACACCAAGTGTTCAGTAATTCACCTTCAAGAGCTCACTCTCTCAATTACGGTCCCAACACACAACTCAAATACAGAGTTGGTGTTCACCTCCACCAGCTAGTAACAACATCGCTAGTCAACCAGTCAGTAACAATACTGCCAGTACACCGAGTATACAAACATACTCAATCGAGTACACAATGCACTCCAAGTAGATCTCCCATGAACTTGCAACAACCTGCAACTCAAATGATCTTACTTTGGAAGGAACTACCTTGCCTTCCTCTTTGCTCTCCAACTGAGTACACACCATAATCCAAGTAGATCCTGCCTGATCTTGCTACCTGTTGTGTTGCTGATCTCCCTGATCTTTCTACCACCTACAAATTAATCTGGTCTTGCACACCTACTGACCAACTTGGTTTTGCACACCTATAAACCTAGATCTTGCACACATGAACACTTGCAAATCAATGATCTTACTTACCATGTAGATCTCCAAACGTGGCCTTGCACACCTACTGACCAAGATCCTACATACATGAAGAATCCTTCTGATTCTCCAAACCAGCACCCACACTTGGCACCGTGGCACTAGGAAGAACACACCTTGCTCTCTTCACTCTGAAGGAGCTAATATTTGCTCTCTTACTCTCTAGCACAAATTACAATACAGCCCATGAGTCTATTATATAGATCTCATGTAAACAATAATTAGACACCTAATTACAATAATTAGATCTATAGCTCAAGACTATAATTAGCCTTCTTCATGCAAATAACTAGTTTGTTAATGAACTGTACATGGAACTCGCAGTTTGGAACCGCACAGGCGACCGACGTCGGTCCCTATCTACCTGGGGGTGACCGACATCAGCCGATATCTGACCATCATCGGTAACTTCCTGTATCCACCTGACCGACATCGGTTGGCCTAACTGACATCAGTGAATGTGACACTCAGCACCCTCCTCCAATGTCTACATCAGTGAAGCTTTTAGCTCCACAACCTAACAATCTCCCACTTGGAGATAAATCATTGCACTGTACTTGTACCCCATCTAATCTGCTTCTTGGCTTGTATCCCTCTTCAAGCTCAACCTTAAAGACCAACCACCACAAATCCTATGGTGCACCTCTTGTCATCCAAGTAACCTACCACATCTAAACCTACAAACCCATGTAGTGAAGCCCTGACCCTGCATAGCATGTATACCTGCTGATGGTCCCTCTCAAATACCTGAGAACCCACTTCTCTGAATTGGCTCCTAACTCTCTGACAGCTCCCACTACTGGGGAAAACTCAAGTCTATACCAGACCTCATGTGATTTCAGACACTGAACTGTCCAGCCCTTGGTGTGCTCCGATTTTGCATCCTACGTATTGAACCTTGCTAATACCTGATTCACATCAGCTCCCACTGGAGACAAAATCAACCTATGATCTTCCATGTCTCTCATGCCAAAGAATTTTGATGCTCCAAATTCCTCATGACATGCCACTGAACTAACCTTACCCTTAGCTCAGCAAAACCCTATATGTACGAACCTGCTAGCTAGCATACCATCCACATACAGTAACAAGATAATGTTGCATTCATTATCCAACCTGGTAAGATAAACATAATGGTTACACTGACATTGACTAAATCCATGCTTTGTCATCCACCTGTCAAACCTTGTACCACTGTCTTATAGCTTCCTCAAGACCATATGACCTGGCCTTTCGTCTCACGTGTCCATTCTCTCTATTCTTTAACTAAGGTATCCATTCATCTTTTAGTGCTTTCATACTGGTTGGCAACCCTACCAAATCTCTCATTTGGTTTTGCATTCTATTCATGCCATGTTCCCATTATTTCTTGGATCCTTCCTACTCTGCAGTGAGTAATGAGTATAAAGAAGAGGAACAATGAATTTGAGGCTTACTTACCCTTTAGTCCTCCATATGGGCATTTGAGACTCCTTGATAGCTTGTTGTCCACCCAAAATCCATCTCAGTGACTGACCTTAGTCACCACACAGTCTACATCCGATCGATGTCGATTCCCATGCGATTGTCCTTTTTGCCAATGCTAATTTTTTGATCGACATCGGTCTTACCTGGTCACCAATGTTAGTTCCCTGACCGACACTGGCAGCCGCCCTACCTGACACCACTGGCTCTGGTTTGCACATGACTGACATCGACACCTGTCTATTCGATGTTGGTTCCCCTTGACCGACACCGATAACTGTGTTCACCTGTGAGTGATGACTTTTTACCCGCGAGCTCTCCATAGATCAAAACCCTATCCAAACCGCCCTGCTCAGAGATGTCCAGCCTTCTCCACTAATCTCTATCTATCATCTCCTCTAGAAACACCAAGGCTTTCCAATTCTTAAGTCTGTCAAAGACATCTGACTTCCTTTTAAGAACATGCATCTCCTTCTTGCTCATGTGACCAAGCCTACAAATCCATGTCTTTGCAACAAAAGAAGAATCAGTAATACAAGCAAGTAGATAAAGAGTACCTGCTTTCTTACCACATGCTAATTCAAGTGCATCCGCTATGAGAGTTTTTGTGCATCTCTCATCACCCAACTTTCTTGAAGTAATTAGCCGCATCTTCAGAACTGGGCCCTGCATGACCTCCTTCAACACCCATGTGTTGGTCACCTGCAATTTCAGCTTCACTTCCCCTTTGCCAATTCTTTGACAAGGCTCACCAACCCCTCTAATTGGGGCTACATGGAAAGAGGCAACAGAATCTATAAACCAAGATTCTACTTTATCCAAGGAACATCCTAGAGCATCCTGTGCAACAACACCTGCAACATCTACTTTTTCAGTTCCTTCATGCTGATCTTCTACCAACCATCAATTTTTCTTTTCCTGCTCTTTCTTTTCATAACAGCGTAATTGACTATTCGTGCCTTTGAATTCATCCATTCTTAGTGTACTTTCTTCTGCCATTGCTATACTCCCACTCAATTAGAAACCCCTAAGAGTGACCTGTAATCAAACACAAACCTGCTCCCTGCAACCTTAGCTCTGATACCAACTGTCAGGACCCGGAAGCACTATTGATTACCATGTACAAGCAACTTAATATGAGGAAATTAACCAGAATGCACAAGTAACTAGAATTCAAAAATAACACAGAATATGAGAGACAATACCCAATTTTATTAATACTCTTCCAGAAAATAATTACAAATGAAGAGATGCCACACTCTTCCCACCTTATAGGCTTCCCACACCAAGTGTTCAGTAATTCACCTTCAAGATCTCACTCTCTCAATTATGGTCCCAACACACAACTCAAACACAGAGTTGGTGTTCACCTCCACTAGCCAATAACAACACCGCCAGTCAACCAGTCAGTAACAATACTACCAGTACACTGAGTATATAAACATACTCAACTGAGTACACAACGCACTCCAAGTAGATCTCCCATGAACTTGCAACAACCTGCAACTCAAATGATCTTACTTTGGAAGGAACTACCTTGCCTTCCTCTTTGCTCTCCAACTGAGTACACACTATGCTCCAAGTAGATCCTGCCTGATCTTTCTACCTATTGTGTTGCTGATCTCCCTGATCCTACTGCCACTTGCAGATCAATCTAGTCTTGCACACCTACCGACCAACCTAGTTTTGCACACCTACAAACCTAGATCTTGCACACACGAACACCTGTAGATCAATGATCTTACTTACCATGTAGATCTCCAAACGTGGCCTTGCACACCTGCTAACCAAGATCCTACATACATGAAGAATCCTTCTGATTCTCCAAACTAGCACCCACACTTGGCACTATGGCACTAGGAGGAACACACCTTGCTCTCTTCACTCTGAAGGAGCTAATATTTTCTCTCTTACTCTCTAGCACAAATTAAAATACATCCATTGAGTCTAGTATATAGATCTCATGCAAACAATAATTAGACACCTAATTACAATAATTAGATCCACAGCTTAAGATTTTAATTAGCCTTCTTCATGCAAACAACCAGTTCATTAACAAACTGTCTATGGAACTCACAGTTCAGAACTGCACAGGCGACTGACATCGGTCCCTGTCTGCCTAGGGGTGACCGACGTCGACTGATATCTGACCATCGTCAGTAGCTTCTTGTCTCCACCTGACCGACGTCGATTGGCCTGATCGACGCCGGTGACTGTGACACTCAGCACCCTCCTCCAATGTCTACATCAGTGAAGATTTTAGCTCCAAAACCTAACAAATAGATTATAATATAAAATATCTCCTTTATGATCTACTCATATTATTAGGATACTTACCATTTTGAATAAATTTGATCACACCTTATGTCTAACTTTATGGAGGTAATGAAACAACTAATTGGGAATAATCATGATTGACTAGAGCCTCTTGCTTTGACTCATGAAAATCTAAAGTTGGATTTTCACAAAGGCCCTTAACCCTTATCAATTTTGTCACCTTGATAACAACATCATATTCCATTACCTTAGTGATCCACCCTGCCCTCTTTTCACTAAGATATTTGCTCAAGAGAAACTCTTTGGTACTAGGATGAGAGACCGTAACATGAATATTATTATTTGAAATCATATATCTAAACTTTTTTAGTCCCCTTACAATAATAAGGACTTGTTTCTCTATAAAGGTGTACTTGAAATTATAATCTTCTAAACCTTGACTAAAGAATGTGATGGGTTGCTCCACACCCTCATTATTCTTTTGCATTGGCATGGTTAAGATAGTATCAAGGTTATCAAATGAATACAACATGAAGTATTTAGTAAAATTAGGATTCATAAGAGTAAGAAATTTTGAAATTGCTTTCTTTATGGCTTCAAAACTACTTTCACCCTCTTTGGTCCAAGAAAAGACTTGGTTCTTCCTGAGCATAGTTGTGATAGGTTTCACCAAAGATGCAAAACCAGGAATGAACCTCCTTAGAAAATTTGGCTTGCATAAGAAAAATTGAATACCTTTTTTATGCAAGAGTAATGATAAGCCTAGAATAACTTCTATCAACTCAGGATCAATAGTTAAACCATCTTTGGAAATAATATGTCCTAAGAGCTTAACATTATGAATAGCAAATATGCACTTTTTTAAATTAAGAGATACTCCATATTTCCTACATATTTCCAACACTTGTCTCAAGTGTTGAATGTGTTCATTATCATCTATAGAAAACATTGTTATATCATCTAGATAAACCAATAATATCTCATTGATCAAACTTTTGAAGGCCATGCCCATTACTCTTTGAAATGTGGCACCAACATTGGATATACCAAAGGGCATCTTCTTATAAGAAAAATTCCCCATTTAGTAGTGAAGACTATCTGAAACTGATCATCTTCACTAACTAAATTCTAATTAGAGCCTGAATATCCATCTAGAAGAGAAAAATGTTTAGAACCTGAAACCATTTGTAAAATCTACTCCATTGAGGGTAGAGGATAGTGATTTTTGAGTGACACTCTATTAAGATCTCTAAAGTATACACAAAGTCTTATCTCCCCATTCTTATTTCTAATAGGCACAAGGTTAGCTACCCATGTTGAATGCTTAATGGGAAATATTATCTCAAATTTAAGGAGTTTTCTCAATTCTAACCTCATGAGTTACTCAACCTTGGGGTTGATGGGTCTTTACTTCTATCTAACCGAGTTAACTCCAAGTTCCAACTAAATGGTATGGTATGCTAAGATAGGATAAAATCCTTTGAAGTCATTATATTCTCAAGCAAAGATGCCATGAAATTCTCTACACGGCTCAATGAATGCTTACTTCTCTAATGTAGAACATACCTCACCTAGTTTGAGGAATTTGTCCTTGAAGATCAAGACTCTTTCATAATTCTCCTCTTTTGTAGACATACTCACTTTCTCATTTTGATAATTCTTTGTGAAGATACTTTCTAAGGTCACCAAAGCTTAGGTATCTTATTGGTTCTTAGTTGCATAATTTGATCACCCAATTATTCTTTGAGCCTCCTTTGATTCCTTGAAGAAAACTCAGCCTCATTTTGTAAGAAACTTGGAATATGTTTGTCACTATCAGACACTTTCCAAGACATTTCATTATTAGGTATAGAAGGTCTGATAATGAGAACTATTGTCACCAAATCTTGCACCATAGAAGAAGTTGTTCAAGCTTCTTCTAAATTTGGACAATATGGGAATATTTCTAGGTATGTGGGTGTACCTATATTGGAAATGAGCCTCTAGATTTAAGGGCTAGCTCCTTCAATGTATCTTTAAATGCTCTTATTTATACCAACTGATTACTTATGGGGGAAAGAGTTAGAGAATGCATGAATTGAACCTACTCTAAATGAGGTGATGTACCAAATATTCAAAGATCCACTCTTAAGGTTAAACTCATTAACACACTAATAGACTAGGAATAAAACTAATGTAATTTCTATAATGGTTTCCAAGCAATAATGATTTACGTAGAGGTCAATTTGATGGACTTAGGCTAGAGAGCAATGAGGGTAAGGCTTCATTAGAAGCACTTACAATCAAATATCCACTCTATACATGAAAAATCAACATTATGACATGCTAGATGACCTACAAGAAAAGTTTATTAGTGCTTAAGTTAAACTTGGACCTACAAAGGGAAGATAACAACCATTTTTGCATAGCAAACAAATACAAAAACACTAAGCACATATTAGTAATAAACTAAAAATGCTCTATTCATTACTCCAAGAGGTGTAGAATATAATTTTTGGTAGAGTTTAGTCATACCAGCCTAAGGGATCCTTAACAATATATCAAAGGATATATTTATAAAAGAAAGGGCCTTTAGAGAGAGATCTTGGTGATAAAAGAGAAATCAATGAGATCAACTCCATTTGAACCAAAGTTATAACTACTTCTATAAATTATGCTCATTTAAACCTTTTTATTGATCCAAGTCACTTCAAGTGGTTACGCAGTTACATTATTCCCTCATTAATGCTCCCTGATGGTTGTAATAGTAGGGTCAAGTTATTATGAGTTGGGTCCTAGCATCAATGTAGTTTTAACCATCAAATCAATCTATTAAAGCTTTATCCTAGTGCTAACTATTCTTCACTAGTTTGTCATGGTGAGCAAAAGTGGAGAGAAGGGTCATTTTTATACAGTTGGTCCTAGAAATGAAACCATCGGGGTCTACATGTATGTCTTTATGACATCCTTTAAAATACTAGCTCTTGTTCAAATTGGATCATGTTTGAACTCTTCTCTATGTTCATAAGTCTACTATAGATATAAAACCAATCTGAGACTATTGGTTTTCCTATAAGGTTATGTTGATGCTTAATTTTGCAACTAATCACCAAAGTCATGGGAAGTTTCAAAGATGTAGGACTTGACCCTTGAAATGACCTCCAGATTTTAAAGAAGTTAGATCTCATCTTTGGGGTTTGATGTAAAGAGGAAAGAAATGATGCATAAAAGAAATACTTAAAATACTAAGGCGATGTGCCAAGATTGTATTCCTCTACCAAACAGCATAGTAATTAGTACTAACAAAATTTTCTAAAAAAGATTAAGAAGCATAAAGCATGATTAATAATTTCAACATAGACTATAAACCAAATTGAACACTCATATCAGAAAAGATAACCTGAATCCTCATCTATCTTAATAGAACAGTATTAGTTTAAACAACATTCACTAATAGAATTAAATAGAATATAGCATGATTAACAATCTCAATGTTTATGTAAAGCTAACAAATGATCATAACAAAAAATAAGAAGCAAGAACGATAAATAGACTATAATTACATAGAATACCACATTCTCTTCATAGTTTGATAAGAGAACAAAGTACATAAGGCTAAATGCATAGAATACAATGTTTTATCCCTTAGGAGAGGCACTTATAAAGGTAGTAGAAAATGCTTCAAAAACTAGCTTCTAAAATCTCTATTGATATAGATGAATCTCTAGTGATCTCTTTCCTTGCATTCGATCCTTTGATCTGCTACTTGTAACCCAAAATATCCATTGTGGGTCACTACAACTTGCTTGTATTCCAATTACATGTTTGTAAATTTTAGATCCAAAACCTGCATGACGTTCTAACTAAACAACTTGGAGCTTGATTCCATTATTTTTGTTAACTGTTTCTTTTATTTTGTTTCAAGTATTGCTCTTATTTGTCTTCTACCCATAGTTTCTTGATGCATGGACACATGGAGGATTTCTTGGCTATTACTTACTTGACTCTTCCTTCCCATTTTTTCCAGAAACTCTTTAGATTTCTTAGCTCTTTTAGGCTCTAGGACTCATTATGCTGACATGTGTTAGCTTTGCACTCAATGGAGTATTTTTGATACTCACTTTCTATTCAAAAAGCATAGAAGTGATAAGTGGCATTGTCCACATTTAGTTGAGCCTTTGAAGCTTTTCCCTTATTCTCTTAGATTTTTTAGCCTTTACAATTTTTAGAGATTTTGCACCATTGGATCTATTACTCCAAACTGAGTCATTGATCCTCTCTACTGCCCTTTTGTCTCAAGGTGAACCATTATTTATCCATGTGGCAACCTCATGCTCAATAGAGTCTTTTTGATACTCACTTTCCCTTTGAAGATCACCGAAGTGACAAATGGATACCCTCCAGTAGCATTAGAGTCTTAAAGCTTTTGCAAGGCTTTAACAAAAAGAGATTCCTTAGGCCCCATGAATTAATATGACCCAAAATGTTATTTAGCCACCTATATACATAGTAGAATAATGTATGCATGTCCCAAAGGTGTAAAATAAAAATGTAGAATTTTAAATTTATAGTTCATGGTGACTCACCAAGGACTCCGTGCCTGCATGGAAGGACTACCACAAAAACTCAAACCAAACTTTCTAAAAATTGTTTCTTATCATAGCTTGCTTAGAGCTTCTATAATGTGGCCTAGAAACTAGTCCATTCTACCTCTGATGGATATTTCCTCTTCTATATAGCTCAAAAAGCTCTATATAACTCTATTATTTCCTTATGGGAGAATGCTTGGAGGTTCTGAACTAGTGAGTGCAATTGAAATTCCAATTCTTTAATCAAAACTAAAACAGTTTCCACCTTAATGATAGTTGAAGATTCACTAAGGGAATGAAAAACCATTTGATCATGTTTCTTTATAACCAGTAGATTTTGAATCTAGTCTTCTATTAACACTGTGCTATCATCTAGGAAAGGGGGAGGGAGTCCTAATTGGACCAATTCTTCAATGTGCCCTTTCATTCCTTTGACCCCTTCCTTCAAAAGATTCAATAGATTCTTGCATTTGGATGTAGCTTTATTGTAGCTCAAAATCTCGCTTACCCTTCCTGCTGCTACTCACTGTCTATGATCTTGAATGCCTGTAGCATTTCCTCTGATGTATCATATAATTTATAAATTAGTAGTTGTGATTTGAGTACCTTAGTGGTAACTAAAAGTAGGATATTCTCCATAGAGGAATCTACTTTCACACACAAGGTCTGAGCATTAGATATGAACCTGAGTGCAAGCTTTAGATGGGCCACATCTACTAAAATTATCTTCTAACAAGAGACATAGACAACCTTGACCATTGCTACCACTCTAGTTATCTAGGGTCATTGGTCTAATTTTTGAGTTAGCCTTGCCACTTCATCTTTAGAGTTATTACATTCAACCTATAAGTTACTCTTTTCAGCCTCAGTAGCATTTATCTTCTATTGTAGCTGAGTGATCTCAACTTCCTTATCATCAATTTTCTTCCAGATGATACTCTTCTCTAGTTGCAACAATCTGATAGAGGCCTTGGCTATATTGAGCTCCTGTTATAAAGACTTTGCTTTATCTTCTAAAGTCTTCAAGACTTCTTTGGATATTTCCCCTTTCAAGTCCTTCTTGAGTTGGGCTATTTCCTTGTCCTTTGCCTTGAGATCTTGTGTCACGTGGCTCATAGTGGCTTGGGCTTGGATTAAGCTCAATTTTGCCTTCTCCAATTTATTGGAGACTTTGAGATAGTCTATGGTGATCATAGTTGTAGTTTCAATTATAAGTTCACTTTCTCTTGGGGTCTAAACTGAGTCAGATCCATAGTCACTACACTCATTGTATAATACTCAGGTTGCATTTAGTCAAGTGGCTTATTCACATTAGGGACCATGTGGATGATAGTGAGTGAATGTTATTTGTGGTCATAAAGAGACCCCATTTTTTGTGTAACCACTACCCTACCCTCTTTCTACCTTTGCTTCTCCTTCCTTACCTCCCTAGCCTTCTTTTCCATGTTTGATTGAGTATGGAAGTCTGAGGGAGAGGTCACTAAAACACTAGAAAAAGGAGACCCATGGGGTAAATCATAAGGCACAGTGATTGATTGATAGGGTTGGTTATGTGATGGAGATGGGATTTTCAAGACCCTAAGAGAAAAGGTTGGCAAACTTAATTGTTGGGAAGTGAAAGGAAATGGGGAACTAGATGGCATCAGTGATTGAGTTAATATAGCCAAGATGGTTGAGAATGTTAAGCCATGTGAAGGAGGTGGCATTAACATAGTTTGAGTGGAAGATTGAGGAGGAGTCATGTATGATGTAGGTTCTACCTCTTTTTCTTTATCTCCCTCCTAAGACTCTACTCTTTGTTTCTTCCTCTTAGGGCTCTCCATAATATCCTCTTTCTCTATTTGGACTATCACCAACTATGACGAGTCTAGCACCTCTTATCCAAATGATGTTGCCTATGATGGATTTAAGGGGGCCTCAGCTTTAGGGACTTCAAAATTAGGCTGGCCCATCCTTTATTTAACCAACACACTGAGAGATGGTGGCAAGGTCAAAGTTGTGTGCACTGCTCTAGATGTCCCTACCTCCTGAGTCTCTTTCTTTGGTCTTAGGAGGTTACTTGTATTTAGGCTAGAAGTCAGAGTAACATGAGCCTGATCCCATAGATTCTCCTATTATTAATCTATTCTTGCATGCTTAAAATTTTGAGTAAACTCACCAATTTATTACCTATACTTCTAGTAGGCAATTATTTTCTCTTGAATCTAGCCCTTTTTGACCAAGGCCTATCTCAACCCCTTAGTCATTCCTCTTGTTGGGTCATAATTTTGAATGGGCTGATCAAAATATTCCCATGGTGAAAGTGGGATGTCCTACAGTTCCACATATATATCTAGTGTATCTCTCCTAGGGATCTCATATCCTCAAATAAATTCCTACTCTCATGCTTAAAATAAGCATGGACTTTACTTTTGGCAAGCCAAGAAGTCATAAAACCATCAGGTTCATATTTCCATAGATCTCGAATCAAAACTAGCCCATATGAAGCCAGTTTCCTCATCAAAATAAATTTGGCCTACCTCTTCACCATAGTAACACCATACTTAGTAGGATGCCATGAAAGGACCTTTTCTTTCTCCCTACTCCATACTTAGAGTCAATAACCAGTAATTATCAGGTAACATCCAAAACTACTATTCTACTAGTCAAAACTTTGGGAAGCATAAAAGATTATTCCCCAAAACTGTGAACTCTAATGAAAGAATGATGGGCTCTAAAAAATAAATCATAAGGGTGGCAGGCATCAGATAAGATGAACCTAACTGAGTCATTCATTCTATTGGTTATACCTCATGAATCTTACTCCCCTACTAGTGGTGCCATAAAGCACTTAGCAAAATCATACACGTCCGATGACTTTGAAAACACATGAGTCCATACAAATACAAGGATAGCTTTTTGAGGGTCTGCTACTTCTCAGTCCCATATGGTCAAACTTATATGATGTTGAAAAAATTGGGAATTTTGATACAAAATGATATGAAATAGGTATGAGGAATACCTAAAATTAGGATGTACCCTAAAATTTGCTAGCTGTTAGCTCAAAGTGTAGGTAATGTGCTCTATAAAATTGAATTTATATACTTGCATTTTGGCCACAGTCCTCATTCAGAAAAGTGTTTCCAGTTGCCAATCCTATACCATCATATCATAGTCCTCCCCAAAGATGAAGGCAAGCATTAAACATGTCTCCTATGACTCTACTATCAACATGCCCAAGGGAAATGGTAGGGGTTGAGTTGTAGTATTATTGTCTATAAGACATAGCTCCTTATTCAAGAATTCTTGTTTCTAGTGCACTTGAGACCAAACATGCCTCAACTGAGTCATGTCATAAAAGTTGGCTAAAGGATCATGATATAAACCTATCATGTTATGGATAGCTTAGGGATTAATCACTACCCTAATCAATCCCTTTTGAATTGTCATGTTTTTAGAATTATAATTTTTCACACATAATTCCACCAATTTGAGGTATAGGTTTACTATTTGCACCATATATTAGGATAACCCTAAGGTCTAAACCCTTATACCAAAATTTTAAGGCTTGTTTTAAATCAGCATTTTTGCATGCACCACCTCCCTAAAGGTCTTAGTCTTATTCATCAATATAGGGTCATAAATCTCATTTGTGTAATCGAGGATGAGGGAAGAGTCTTAGAAAATACCTTTGCTCGCTTCTTGAGTTTTTGGGTATGTTGCCTTGGGTTATGCAAAAGCTAAGGTGTATGACTTTCATGGTGCTGATATGGTTACCATTTTGACTGAGACCCTAGGCTATGGTATTTTCCTTGCTATAAACCTTGGCTCAATTTTTTCGCTTGATTAGACTCAAATTCTAACTCTTTACTTGGCTCTAAGTAAACTCTTTGCTTGACTCTAAGTAAACTCTTTGCTCAATGGTGAAGAAAATGAGACTCAAATCTGTTTTTTAATTTTTTTGCTTCCATGAACATGAATTAATGACTCTCCTTGATGAATTAGTCATGTCTCATTAAAAGACTCTCAATTTAAGGCTCCAAGGCATTGATTATCAAATCTTCAAGATCCTTAATTCAAATTTTAAAACTTAACATTAAACACGCTAGGAAATATGTTAGATATCTTTTTGGGATGGTCATAGGTGAAAAGATCATATGAAAATTTAGAGAGCCTCCATGAAATGACACATGTTCAAAGAACACTTATTTAAAAAGAGGTAGGCAAACAACCTCAAAAAAAGAAAATAGAAAGGGAAATTAATCTAACTATAAATAGGGTCAAAAATAATTATGTGAAGAGATTGAAAAAGATTCCATTAATAAGAATCTCTAATGCCTCTCTTTCCTAATACTCTAACTCAAAAGCATTATACTACTTGCATGCAATGATTTTGAAAGGACCTATCCACAAAGAGTCAGACTTACCATGATTCTCAAGCTTGGCAGCCCTTTCATCCCACTTTAAAACCCAACTCCCAATCTTAAACTTAGGTTCATATGTCTTTTAATCAAACTATCTCTTGATCACTTACTGGCAATAAAATCTTCTCCTTTCAAAAGACAACTATCTTTAATATTGACCAAACTTCATAAAATGAATTATGTTGATGACCCAAGAGTCTATTTCATTCTCTTGTATCCATAGTATGGCTTCTATAACAGATTCTTCCTCTAGTAAGGCTACTGAATCTTGGGTAATGTATTGGCAAAGACCCCTTCCTCTTATCAACTTGGTAAGCTTAACCTTAATATCATACTCTAATATTTTGGTTATCCAATTGGCTTTTTTCTCAGTTATTTCCACTTCCTTAATATATTCTCTAACACTTGGGTGAGCCACCAATACTACAATCTTGTTACTTGTTACTAAGTGTCTGAATTTCTTCAGACCTTTTACAATAGCATAAGTTTGATTTTCAACAAAATTATACCTAGACTCATAATCTTGAATGGTCTTTGAGAAGAAGTGAATCAGTTGTTCCCCTTCCTGTTCCATGTCCTTTTGTGTCAACATTGTTGTTATGTTGTGCTCTCCTCCATAAACATACATGATGAAATCCTTGGAGAAATCCAGATTGCACAATATTAGGGTAGATACAATGGCCCTTTTAATATTTTCAAAATATTATTGACCTTCACTCATCCATTTCAAACTGAGATCCTTTTTTAACATCAAAGTAATATGTCTAACCATTCTATCAAAATATAAGATGAATCTACTTACAAAATTAATCTTCCCAAGGAAAGATTGTACTGCTTTCTTATTTACTAGTATTGATAGGTCTGATATTACCTCAACTTTGTTTGTGTCTATGTTGATCCCTTCTTGTGAAACAATGTGTTCAAGTAGCTTCCCTTGAGGTACTCCAAATACACATTTTTTATGATTTAGAGAGATCTTAGACTCTTAGCATTTCTAAAATTTGGCCTCTAATTGATCTAAATGATCTTCAATAGACTTAGTGAAGATAGTGAGGTCATCTAGGTAAATTAGAATTGTTTTATTTATTAGCTCCCCAAAAGCAATGTCCATTGATCATTGAAATGTGGCCCCTCCATTGGAGAGTCTGAATGGCATTTCTACATAAGCAAAAGTTCCCCACTTTATTGTGAAAGTGGTCTTATGTTGATCCTCTTCTATTAACCATATTTGATTATAGCCTAAGAAGCCATCCAACAAGGAGAATCTCTCTACCCTAGCTACTATCTATAAAATTTATTCCATTGAAGGTAGGGGTAATGATCTTTAAGTGAATCTTTATTTAGATCCCTAAAATCTACACAAAGTCAAATTTATCCATTTTTATTCCTTACTGGGACCAAGTTAGAGACCCATGTGGAATGTTTGATGGGAAAGATAATCTTGGACTCCAATAATTTGATGAGCTCTTCTACCATGAGAGACTCAATTCTTGGATTCACTGGTCTTTGATTTTGGTAAACAGGCTTTGATCCTTCTATAAAATCAATAGTATGTTAGATAATTTCTTTTTTATAACCATGAAGGTCATCATACGTCCATGTTATCACCTTATTATACTTATTGCACAAAGATACTAGTTTATCTTTTTATTTTTGGGTGGTAACCTTACCCAATTTTAGCTTTCTCCCCTCTAATATCTTGAGTTCTAAATAATCTTTTTTTCTTGCTACAAACTTTATTTTGTCCAAGTTTGCATCATCAGGGTCAAACAGAGTCTCAAAGGTTATTAGTCCCCTTAAAAGCTTATTGGACTTTAGTTGAATTATTTAGTCACCATATGCCTCTTAAATCTTAGGATGTAGTTGGTTAGAAAATTCTCCTGATTGTTGTAGAAATATAATGATCTGAAGATCACTCTCAAACACTTGCCAATTATCTACATTATCAGGAATGAAGGGATGTATGACCAATTTGATTGATTCTTTGTTAACCAATAGATCTTTGGTTGGATCAAATTGGGATCTAATTTGATCCATTCTATCTACCTCAAAATTTTGAGACCTTGGGATAAATTCAATATTAAATGCATCAAAACCTTCAACCAAGTCTCACACCCTATTATGATAAGACCTCATTCTTGTATTCTTTGTTGCTACATTCTCCCTGATTTGCTTGACCACTAATTTTGAGTCACCAAAGAACCTCAAATTCTTTATTTCTTCCCTTTGGGAAAGGATTAAGACATGCACTAGAGATTCATACTCAGCTTCATTGTTAGTGCAGCTAAAATGAAAATGTAGTGCCTTAAGGATCTTTTTCCCTTTTGGACAGATAAGGCATATGCCTGCTCCTGAGCCATTCTTGCTTCTTGCCCCATCAAAATTTAGGGTCCATATCAAAGAATCATCTATGGGAATATCTTCTTCATTTATCACCTCCATCATAATCCTAGGTATCTTAGGATCCTCATCATAAATTACATAAGTTCCCAAACTAGTGGAGTCAAAACTACCAAAAGGGTCTCTGAGTGTCATATCTGAGAGATAATTTTCACCCTTTTGATTATCATCATCTTTAGTGCATTCCTCCATATAGACTCTTTATTCTCTAGTAATAATTATGTGATATGCTTCAAAATTTGATATTACTTGATCAATAGTATGCTCTTTGCTAAGAGGTTATGATAATACCTTCATCTTTTAACCATACTTGGTTCTTAGAATAAGATGCAACCAATCAAGAGACATGTACCCTCATATTTTAGCTATAATGTCCCTAGATAATCATAAACCAAAAATGGGAGGGATATATATGACTAATTTATCCTAAAAAATAGTTATGTTTGGGCAAGAATATAGCTATAATGGAAAACCTCTAACTATCCCTATGGTTTGTACTGACTTTCCATCAAGCTGCATGACTTCTTTGCTTAGTGGTTCATACTTAATCTTTAGGGCATCAGCTATTGACTTAGGCATGATCATATTACTTGCACCTAAGTCTATCATAAAATTATGAAGCAATTTCTTACCCACTATAAGAGTCATATAGAAAGGGTTAGGTTTAAATTTATCTACCTCTTTCTTGGCATTCACCAAGGTTGATGGTTATTATGGCTAGGATATTTTTAGTTGCTATTTACCTCTACTTGATGGAGTTTCCTTTATGGCATTATAATTTAGCTCATTTTTATCCTTTAGTGCTTCTTTCAATAGTTCCTTTTGTTCAATAATGGCCAAAATATCCCAAATGAGACATTAGCAGGAACTTTCTTTAGTTGTTCTACCACATTGATTTGTCTGGGTGGTTGTACTTTAGAGTATTGTGGATACCTTATCCTTTCAATTACTACATTAGAGATTCCTTGATTCTACACAGTCAATGGAACATCTTGTCTTATCATAGGGACTTGAGGAACTGGAGCTAATGGCACCTTTCTTGATTCAGTATTAATAGTACGAAAAGCACCTTCTACCATTCTCCTTTTTAACCATGTAAAATAATTTGACTCTTTGAGGTAGATGCCTCATTAATTAACATAGATTATTCACCTTCAATCCATGAGAACAAATTATGTTCAAGGGTAGTCTCTCCTTCGTGTTCCAATGGCATGCCTTGTATTTGAGCCACCATGGCTACATTTTGAACTTTGGGTGACTGATATGTTCCTGATGAGGTAGTTTCCTAGTTTCCCATCCTTCTTTATTCAGCTATTCTTTATTGTAAATATCCCATGGGGTAATACCTTAGCATGTGGGATTCATTACAAGGAAAACACCATGCATTTGTCTCTTCCACCATGTTGTTTTTGCTAGGGACTAGTTCTCTTCCTGAGCTTGGTGGGACTGTCTAAAATAGTATGGGTATAGGGATGATCTGATTAGATGGTTGTGATAGAGATATTCTTTGAGTCCCTTGATATTGATTTAGTTTATATGAGGTTATTTTCCCTTGGAGGCTATGGTAAGGAGATCATTGATATGAATTTTGGTTCCTCTTAAGATTGAGAATTTCATTATAAAAGGTTCTAAGGATGTTCCTGACATCATTCATTTCTGATGAGGAAGAAGATAGAACTGTGGCTGATGTCCCTTGAGATGAAGGAAAGGTGTATAGGGAAGTATTGACCTAAGAATTACCAATAACCTCTTCTTTAATAGGGAGAGATATTTTAGGAAACATAGGCATAGGAGGCCTTGGGGGTAATTTTCCAACATCTATCAAGTTATTTTCTGCTCTTACAGCAAGGTCATAAGCATCAGGAAGGGTTTGCCCTCCTAGTGATTGGATCATGACTAAGCTATCAGAATTAAAATACTTAAGATAGAAAATAATCACCATACCTATAGGCAATTGGGTTGAGATTGGGATTCTTAGCCATGTCTTCTGAAATCTAGTGTTGAAATCGGTCATTTCTTCTTGGGGAGCTCTCTTAATAGTGATTAATTATTATAGGAGGGATGATTTATCCCCTTTTTCATTGAATCTATCATATAATTCACTTCCTAATTGATCCAAGTTTCCAATGTAATTTGGTGCTAAAGATCTATACCAATCAAGAGCCCTTTCTTTTAAAGAGGCAGCGAGAAGTCTCAAGGCTACATTTTGTTGTGTGATAAAATGCATAGTGAAAACATTAGCCAAATATTTAAGATGCTTAGATGGAGTCTTGAAGTCCTCTCTATTAAATTTAGGTAATGATTTTAGAGCATTAGCTGGACTAAGGTCCCATATATCAGGAGGTGTTGGCAGGATAAGGGGGCTTCCACCATTCCAATTGAAAAAGTTTCTAGGTGAAGCCTGAATGGCCATTTAAATTCTTATTGTATTTTGTTGAGTTGATCTTATTCTTGAATTAGTTAATAATGGCGGTATTAAGAGTCCTAGATTTATAGTAGACTGAGATCTTGTATTTAGCCTACCTCTTGAAGGATGTTTGTTCATGCACTTTTAGTTAGACTTCATCCCACCAGGCATCCAAGAAAACTATTGATGCTTAATTTTGCAACTAATCACAAAAGTCATGGGAAGGTTCAAAGATGTAGGACTTGACCCTTGAACAACCTCCAGATTTTAAAGAATTTGGCTCTTCTCTTTGGGGTTTGATGTAAAGAGGAAAGAAATGATGCATAAAAAAATACTTAAACTACTAAGGCGATGCACCAAGATTGTATTCCTCTACCAAACAACACAATAATTAGTACTAACAAAATTTACTAAAAATATTAAGGAGCACAAATCATGATTAATAATTATAGCATAGACTATAGACAAAATTAAAGGCTCGTAATAGAAAAGATAACCTGAATCCTCATCTATCTAAATAGCATAGTATTAGTTTAAGTAACATTCACTGACAAAATTAAAGAGCGTATAGCATGATTAATAATCTCAGTGTTTATGCAAAGCTAACAAAGGCTCATAACAGAAAATAAGAATAAAGAATGAGAAACAGACTATAATTGCATAGAAAACCACTCTCTCTTCATAGTTTTATAGGAGAACAAAGTACATAAGGCAAAATGCACATAATACAATGTTTTATCCCTCAGGAGAGGCACTTGTTAAGGCAGTAGAAAATGCTTCAAAAACTAGCTTCTAAAATCTCTATTGATCTAGATGAATCTCTACTTATCTCTTCCCTTGCATTTGATCCTTTGATCTGCTACTTGTAGCCTAAAATATCTATTATGGGTCACTACAACTTGATCAGATTCCAACTACCTGTTTGTAAATTTTAGATCCAAAACTTGCATGCCATTATAACTAAACAACTTGGAGCTTGATTTCATTATTTTTGTTAACTTTTTCTTTCATTTTGTTTCAATTGTTTCTCTTATTTGTCTTCTACCCATAGTTTCTTAAAGCATGGACATGTGGAGGCTTTTGTGGCTATTAATTACTTGACTCTTCCTTCCCCTTCATTCAACAAACTCTTTAGATTTCTTAGCTCTTTTAGGCTCTGGGACTCATTGTGCTAACATGTGTTAGCTTTGCACTCAATGGAGACTTTTCGATACTCACTTTCCCTTCAAAGAGAACCAAAGTGACATGTGGCATTATCAACATTTAGTTGAGTCTTCAAAGTTGTTCCTACATTTTCTTAGTTTTTTTAGCCTTTACATCTTTTAGAGATTCTCACCATTAGATCTATTACTTCAAATTGAGCCATTTATCCTCTTTACCACCCTTTTGTCTCAAGGTGAACCATCATTTATCCAATCCACCATGTAGCCTCATGCTCAACGAAGTATTTTTGATACTCACTTTCCCTTTGAAGAGCACTGAAGTGATAAGTGGATACCCTCTACCAGCGTTAGAGTCTTAAAGCTTTTTCAAAGCTTTAACAAAAAGATATTCCTTTGGCCCCATGAATTAATATGACCCAAAAAGTTATTTAGCTACCTATATACCTAACCAAATAATATATGCATGTCCTAAAGGTATTAAAAAAAATGTAGAATTTTAACTCTACAAGTCCAAATAGACCCATTTTTGCCTTTGAGCATCCATACAAACTGAGAACTTATCATGTAAATAGGTCCTTTTTCTAGTAATGGTGAATGCAGTCATAGAACAAACCCTACATGACATAAACCCTTGAGCCAGAGGTTTATATTAAGCTTTAATGGTTATCCCTTTATGTCCTTTAACTTAACTACATCAATGTGTCATATTAATGGTGTTTGATCGAGTTCTAATGGCAAATCGATAACCCTGTAAGACTTTGTTTGCTTCTATCAAAAATTGGTCCTTGGCTTGACTTTGCTCATCAAAAATTGCTTGGGCCAATAAAAATGTTCCAACTTGTCCTTATTCCCATTGGTCTCATAGATCCCTATTGACTTCTTGAATTCTCTCACACCATTAGACCCTAACGTATGAAGCAATGTGATCCCTTGATCGGGATCCACTGACTTTCTAACTTTAACTTTCACCATTAGATCGTAATATACAAAACAACATGAGCCTTTGATCTACTTGGGCCCACTTTCCTATTAGTTATTAGACATCATTAGATCTTTGGTATGAATGAGCATTGATCATTGATCTAGGTTGGATCCTCCTTCTTGTCAGTGAACATGAACCATTGGATCTCTGCTCGATTGATCTGCACCATCAGATCTTGTCCAACTTGTACCTCTTTAAAGGGCTTTAACTGAGGGGCCTTTTAACTTGTTAGACCCTAATGTGAACTATTAGATCTCATGTGTAAGTATGAGATATCACATAAACCATTAGATCTTGATCAACTTTAAACCTTTTAAGGTATTTTTAACCCAAATGGTTACTTTACAAAGCTCAAACTTGATGTTAGCACAAATGTCTTATACTATAGGTCCAACTTAGAATGATCATAACTTGAGTTAGGAAGCTCGCATGGACTTGAAATTTGAAAATCATGTTCCTACCATGAAAAAAACCATAAAACTATAATATTTTGACTCATGAGGATTTCTAAGATGCATTTATAAAATGCATAAACATGTTATCCAGTGTGTTTCCATGTGAAGTGCAAGATGGCATGGCCCCTTAGACTCAGAAAGCTAAACTTTGAAGGCTTAGATCTCAAGATAGAAGACTCATCAAGATATGAAACTCAGACAATTATTTTAGCACTAATAAAATTGATCATGTGTGGTTTGATGATCACACAAGGCTTTCTAAGCATATTTATAAATTGCACAAGTAAATTGTCTAGTCTAGTTCCTCATGACATTGTAATGATGGTCTAGCTTCACAAAGCTTGTTCCTGAACTACTTATTGATCTTTGAAAGCTTGAATGAACTTATTGAGGCTTATGTAAACTCTCTTCATGATCTTGACTGTTTAGACACCATGAAAACCTACCACTTACATATATGACTCTAAAATGACCCCTAAGATACTAAATGACACAAAGACTATGCTAGACTATGACCAAATATAGAATGGCATATGAAATGACATAAAATGAGTTATAACATACGCTATGACATTATAAAAAGCTCCTATACTAGATTCTAACTATAGGGGGTTGACCCATTTTGGCCTAAGGTAAAAATGGTCAACAGTCACTATGAAGATGAAGAACTTGGGGTTCTATATTTTCATGAGCGACAGTCCATGACCTAGATCTAAATGCACCAAAACAAAAGTGAATATAAACCCAAAAGCATCTAGGTGGTTACATATTTTTCTAGTACATATTTCATATAGGACACATGTATTAGGTTCAAACAGTAGCATCAATACAATTGCCCCAGGCTAATACTAGTGTCTACAATTATAGAGGCACTCAATCTAGAACTTGGTGATTGTTCCTGAATCTACTTCAAATTGCTTCCTATCTATTCCTAACCTAAAACTATGTTAGCATAAAAACCAGATAAGTACATTATTTCTTTGTCATTTTCATATTGAATATAGTTATACATACTATTTTTAGCCTATCTCATTTTAATGAATTTAGTATATGTTATATCTAAGTTTATAATCTAATTAGCCTATTATAGAGATAGTTTATCACCCTTTTACCTTAGGCTATCTTTATCCTCTTTAACCCTAGATATCCCCATTCTATATTTTTAGGGTTAAATAATATGCAAGTTTCTAATGACCAATATTATTTTTCATTTTGGCATACCTTCAGTTATTATTTTTATAATGGATCATCATTTATAAACAAAAAGGTAAAATGCTTTTGCAATAAATATAATATTAATCATACCTTATCTACACCTTATTATCCATATGGCAATGGCCAGGCAGAGGTAACCAATAAGACAATTATCAAAATACTTGGTAAAATAATTGAATGATATATTATTGATTAGTAACAATAGATGGTATATGTTTTATGGGCATATCAAACTAGTGTCTACACACCTACTCAAGATACACCTTACTCTTTGGTCTATAGTATAGAGGTCATTTTACCAATTGAACTCAAGATACCATCATTGCATATTTCTCTTAAATACATTATTAAAGATAATGAATACTATGAAAATAGATTGCATCAGTTAGAGTAGTTGAGTGTTAAATACACACGAGTTGTTAAGCACTTATGTGTCTATCAGAACCATGTAAAATGAAATTCTAAAAATAATGTTTGGCAACATGACTTTGATGTGGATGACCTAGTACAAAAATAAAATCAAAATAATACCAATCCAGATAAAGACAAGAAAGGAAAGTTCAAACCAAATTGGTTGGGACCATTCATAGTTACAAAAAAGCTGGAAAAAGGCATATAGTGCCTTGCTATACTTGAAAAAAAAAACTTTAAAATTTTGAAAGAGAATTATGCTCTTGTGTAAATATATTACATGAGAAAACTTCAAAAACTCCAAAAATATTTTCAGCATAAATGTGTTCTATTGGTTCATTGGCATCTGTGGTAGTTCTATATTGATGGATGGTATATCAGTTACTCCTACATACACATGTGGAGAGCATCATTTGTGCACTTTTCCACACTAACCATGGACCATCTATCTCCCACACAATCCTCCATCAGGGAATGGTCCTCCCTTCATGGATGAATAGATAATGATGGTGCGAAAATATAGAGAGACAAGGTAGTACCCATGTGTTGTATGATTTCTAAGAACATGTAGTGTACCATAAAGAAATATGTTCTAACATGATATCACACAAATATTTAAATTGCATACACCCTAAATTGGTCAATCAATCACACATATCATATCTTTTCATAATCCTTTCATAAGAGACTCTGACTGGAGAATATGAGCTTTGTTCACATTTAGCCATGTCTTTCATTATATCCATTTGGGTCTGGTTCTAAGCTTGAGTCACCTTTTTACCCATTCCCAATCACCTTGAGCCTTTAAAATGATCATTCTACCTTAGCCTTTCTATGCTCATTCCATCCCCCTTGGTCCCTAGCCTATAGGAAAAGAGTGTTAAGATTGGACTACAGTGCTAAAACCCAAGGTGTCTAGTTTTTAGCACTCTTATCCAAAGCCAATGTGAGCCTAAATGGTTAGTTTCTTTCATTGGATGGATCTTACCCCTTTTCTTTGCTTCATTCTTAAGTTTTTCAATGTCAACCAAATGTAAATAAAGCTCCCAAATTCAAAATAATGAGTCTCTTATATAAAGGACTCTACAAGGTATTTTATATCTAGCACTTACTACTTTGGCAAATCAGACATAATAAAAATTAGTTAATAGTATAGCTTGGCTTCTCTGCATCACACATAGACTTGCATGCTTGATCAAGGAAGGGCCTAGGTGAAAATCATTATTACATCTATCATGTGCATTGATTATGTACATTCCTTAAGGGAGAACTAAATTTGATCTGAGACCCTAAATTGAGGGTTAATGTAGGTAGTGGTTAGGACAACATGGGTTGTTGATCATGCAATCATTCTTCCCCTAACCTAATTTTTCCCCCTTTTGATTTTGATGTATTTGTTGTTTGCATGTGTGTAGATGGATACAAGTATTGAAGACTAAAATGAACCTATAATGAGCTTTGTTAACTTTTAGTGCCTAAAATTTGGTACACAGGCTCATATTAACTAGGCAAACAAAACCTATAAATCTCAAATCCTCAAGACAATAGTGATAGGAAGGACAATAACACCGAACACCAGGGTGTCTTATTTTTGACACTCATATCTAATCAAAAAAAAATCTAGATTCAGATTCTTGACAGTGTCTCAGTCCTACTCTTCAATTTCCAGCCTCATAATCCTCTATTTTAATCTGAATCTAGATAAGTTAATTTATATTTTTCTTATATAATTATCAGTTAAAATCTATATTTTTTCCTATAAAAGTAGATTTGTCTTATCATTCTAGACCCTTATTATTTAGGATCTAAACACTAGATTTCCAAAAATAATAAAACATTTTGGTGAACCTGACTTACTTCAAACAAACCCAAAACCCTAGCTACACATAGGGTTTTTCCTTTATATTTTGTGCAAAAATTTAATTTCCAAACTTTTTATTTTTGTATAAATTTTTGTACATTTTTTCTATTCAAAATAATTTTTAGAATTTAAAATTATTGCATAGTTTTCCAAAATTCTAAAACCCTAGCTCAAAAACCTAGATTTCAAAACTAAGTCATCAAACACCAAACTTTCCTCCCTTACAAATTTTAAAAAACTATCTTGGAATTTTTACAAATTGATTACTTTGTCAAAAATAATTTCAAATTTTCAAAATTAGTAGTTTCTTGTGCAAAAAAATTAATTTTCAAAATTCTAATTTTTGTGCATTTATCCTATTTCAAATTCATTTTTAAAATTTAAAATTATTGCATAATTTTCAAAAATTCTAAAACCCTAGCTAACAACCCTAGATTTCTAAACTAGGTCCTCAAACCTCAAATTTTCCTCCCTTACAATTTAAAAAATAATAATTTCAATTTTTTACAAATTGTTTAGATTATCAAAAGTAATTTCAAATTTTCAATGATAGTAGTTCTTTATGCATTTATTTGCTTCACAATACTTTTCAAAAATCTCTTTGATGACTAAAATAAAATGGCCACAAAGGCAATTCCTCCTCATCCCAAAGATAAATTTTTAAAATTTTCTTATAATTATGACTATGATTGGACAAATTTTCAAAATAGCACATTAGCTAAAAATGTGAAAAATGATTTCATTTACAATGATGATAATTAATATTATAATAATGAAGAATATGATAATACAGATGAAAATGATAGAAAAAAAAATAGATGCATCTTCTTTTCTCAAACCTATCTCTTTTATTCCTACTTCTAAAGAAAATAATTTTGATAAATGGGAAAAGTACTTCTCATCTCATTCTCCTATGCACAATGTAGCAAATGAACAAATTAGTCATGCACTTCTAAGTGAACCTCTTATTAGTGATAACTTACTTCCATGTGAACCTAATCTCTCTCTCTCTCTCTCTCTCTCTCTCTCTCTCTCTCTCTCTCTCTCTCTCTCTCTCTCTCTCTCTCTCTCTCTCTCTCTCTCTCTCTCTCTCTCTCTCTCTCTCTCTCTCTTGCTACTTCAATGTTTAAATTACAACAATATAAACACAATAAAATCAAATTACCAATGCATAGTTCAAATGATACATCTCATGTTCTTAATTCTACTTTATAAAAATAATGTTCAAATGAAAAATCCCTTCTCTTACTTCTCATATTGCACATGAAAATAATGCATGTCTCTCATCCATGGATAACATAGATGCACATGATATTCCAATTTTAAATGATAATTTATTGCATATTAGAAAAGAATTAAACTCTTCTCTTACACACCTCCCTAGCAATGAGGGAAGTGATAATGAATATGATAGTGAGCATGCCAATGAATATGAAAATGAGAGTGATTATGAACAATATTACATATATGATAATGATAATGATAATTATGCACATAGTGAAGAAGAATGTGCATCTCATGTTTCTGACTCTTCTCTCACTCCTCCTCTCAAACATAATGCACTTCCAAATGTTATTTCTACTTTTATGAATGATTATATTTCAAATAATGCACATGTTAATGCTAATAACACATCGTCTACATAATTAGAATGTGATTCACTAAAACATAAAGATACCAATGAATCTCTCAATCCACCCCTCACTACAGTAAAACCCAGTTCTCACTCTTCACCGAAAGAGAATGGTAGCCAACATCCCTCCAGTAAGGTCCAAGTTACCATTACTCCTAAGGATCACATGAGCACACCACCTCTTTATGATCTAATTGTTAAATGTAGCATTCCCATGGTTAAAATTACCAATCAAATTTAATGATTAAATGAACCACTTCAAGATATTAATGTACCATCCTAGGAGATCATCTCTTTGATGCATGCAGTTGGTGAATTACAACACCAAGTACATCTCCTTATCTTGGAAAACAAAGCTTACAAGTCTTGGATGGATTCCAATGATCTACATGGTAACCCTATTCTGAAGACATTCATAAAAGCTTCATTTCCTAAGTATTTCCAAATACCATCATTACCTCACTTTGATGGAACTGTAGATCCATTTGTACACCTTCAAGCCTTTCAAAAGGCTTTACCATCTCATGTGAGCCCGTTGATTCTACTCAAGTTATTCCAATAGACATTAGTGAGGGGAGCACAGAATTAGTTCTTCCATCTACTCCCCATTGGTTCATTACACACATATGATGACTTAGAGGAGGTATTTCTAAGATATTACATTGTAAACATGAGCCCTCATGTTACATATGAAAAACTTATCACACTAGATCAAAATTATTCAAAGCTAGTTAGTGAGTATATATTAAGATTCAAGGCTCACATGTTAAGATTTATATACAAACTAGCTAATATAGAGATTCAACATGTGTTTATTAAGGGGCTTTGCCAACCTCTACTTGAGCATCTACTATATCAGATAGAGTCTTCTTTCATACACTTGTGTTATATAGTTTTATCTTTGGAAAATAAATTGGGATTTATTGAGGTAGATTCAGTTGATCAAATCACTCTAGATTTCATAGCAACATCTTCAGTTATAGCTCCTAGCAATCAGCATCCACCATGTCCTAAACAAGATAAGAGACCATGACCAAAAAAGCAACCAATCAAGAATAAAGCAACCAAAAAAGCAACCAATCAAGAATAAAGAGCCAGTTTCTACTACAGTATGCACTATTGAAAACAATAACAAGGCACCACTAAAGTTTGATTCAGAGCGAGATAGCCCATCTTCCATATTATTAGCACTACTAGATAGAAGGTTAATCACATTGCCTTCTACTCATCTATGAGATCCACGTCTCTTATATAAACAACTACATTGGCCCATTTATAGCTATCATCATATTTTTGTACACATAGATAATGATTGTTATGGACTTAGGGATTGCATTACTAGATGTATTGATAATGGCGTCATAGAATTCACACAAGGGGCACCAAGATCTCCTCCATCATGGAACCTTAGACCTCATTACTCCATGACTGAGTCATCCCAGGACATTCCTTTACAAGAATCATCAGTCACTCATCATGAGTGCAATGCAAGTTTTAGGATATAATCTCATAGGAGATCTCCTATTCCATCACTTGAGAAGGTTTAAAAACTACTACAATAAGAGCATCCTACATATAGCACCATAGTTTGAGGAATACATAGTTCAGTTCCATATACATATCCAAAAAAGTTAAAAGCACTATAACAGAGTCCTACTCATGAGAAATATTCACTACGAAAAGATTTTTTGGGTCCTATCTAATGTAGCAATCCACTATAATTAATAGTAAATGACCCCACACCATAAGTACTACTTCTGAGAAATATTCCTTATGACTAGATTTTTTGGGTCCTATCTCATGTAACAACCCATTATGTTAAGATTAAATGATCCTTCAACATAGTTTTAACTCGATCTCAATATATTGCTCATTAATATACATCACAACAGAGGCCATAGGGTATTTCATCACAGATAGATGAACATTCTACACAATGCATAGTTTCAACTAGATGACCAATAAAGTTAAACTTTACAAAATCTTCACACACAACTATAGTTAACACATAAAATTATATCAAATATAGAGCACATTTCTACATAGTATGAGTAGTATGGGCATTTTTTTAGCTGGCTAACAGGGTTCAAATAGTGATACAACAAAGAATAATATAGTGTACAGTCATACTGGTTTTAGTTCATAAGCTTCACTTAGTCAGGCAATGATAAAGCCAAAGGTCTAGCTAATATTTGTATTCTTGAGCCACTTTTAGGGAGGTAATACACACACAGTGCTATCTTACATCCTCCTTACTAACAACTAACATTCTTGTTTCCAAATAGCCATCCCTAGCCAAACCAACTTATCCAGATCTAGACCTTACCAATATCCTACTTTTTCCAATTCCAAACCAATTCACTCTACCAAATTAATTTTATAAATTAAAAAACCACCAAATTTTTTCTTACATATAATCACAAATCAAACCTAAACAACACATCCAAACATATCATGAACAATTGAATCACACCCTAAAGGTCATCTTACCAAACATATCAAAACAATCAAACCACATATCTCAAGCACTATTTTACCAAGCATATGCTAATTTAAAATCAATACTAGATCAACTACATCTAATCAACCTATTTCACCAAATTTAACAATATATTTCAAATCTCTTAACATAGTACACATGAGTCAAAAACCAAAAACTAGCATCCATATATATATAACAAATTTTTCAAATACATATACATGGTATCAAATATAATCAATCATGAATGGGCAAAATTCTCTCACTCTCTCCTCCAAGACTAGTCATATAGTCCAGCGTCATGCTCAACATCCCCGCACCTCCTTGAGCTCCTGAATACCTCTTATGTTGACTGTCTTACTCTAATAACTGACCATGTTCCTCAGGCAAGTTTACATACCACCTCTACAAATTTGTGTACTCATCCATAATCTATGTACTCACCAATCCATAATTAGGAGGAGGCATCTTATGCCTATCTTGATCAGCCCTTAGCTCATCTTTCTCTCTCGTCACCTTAACATATGCAACTATAGCTATAGTAGTCTGACCAAGTAAATGAGCATAAATGTCAGCTGTAATTATCACTTACTCTATCAACCCCTCCTCTACAGCATCATTAAGAACATGTTGTGTGAGCTCATAAAGTGTAGACTCAATGATGGTTTCCCAAAACCCATCATCTCTATCTTCCTACCCCAGATTGTGATTCATCTTGAGCACCTTCCACTCCACCTACATGCAAAAAGTACAAGACTATGTTAGACATATATTTTTTAAAACAAGCTAAAATATACACAAACTCAAACTTGTACATAACTCAAATATAAATGATACTTACATCCCATCATCTAGATTAGAATTGGGTCCTGATACTCAAAGGCATCCCCTCCACCAACAGGATATAATAAATCCCACCGATGCCTCACCCACCATGTGGTAAATGATTTTGTGCATCCAACATCATCTACATCAGGAATATCTATATCTACATCTTGTGCATCCAAAGGTAATAGTGCTAACTCAGCCTTAGTAGGCCTACCATGAGCTCCTACTCTCATTGGTGTCTGTGTGTTCCTCACCCACACCCATGTTACTGGGGGCACATCCTATGAAACCCCAACTTATCTAATCACATGCTCATATTGAAAGTGTTCATACACTCTAGGCCAAAAATCGTGTAACCAACAACTAACCCTAATATAACGTAACTATACTTCATCTTTGGGCCACCCAAAAAATCCTTTATAGGGCCTCCATATGATATCTTGAGCCACCAGTTTGTCTAACACTCATCTATAGTGATCCATCCCAAGAGACCTGATATCTAATGAACTCATCCACCACTCCCCATATGGTTGTGTAGGTTCCCACCTCTCTCTCTATAATCCCAATGACTGCACAACTACTATGTGCTCGTAGGCCCAACAATGCAATAAAGTAGTCACACTCAGACCACCACTAAATCCCTCTTGAGTAAACTTGTATAGATCTTTATATAAGTGGGAAAGCATAGTCCTACCCCATGAGAACATAGTACCATATACCTATAAACTACATATAATCCTATGCATCTTATATGCAATCGATACACCACTCCTATCCACTACAACAAAAGAAGCCAACAACACTGCCAACCACTTCTACAGACATAGAACACTTGACCAAACAATAACTGACAATAGTACATCACTATCATTACCTCTCCTATGTAAGCCTAAGGGTACACCAATAAAATATATGGATACATGATCAATGGCATCCACACCCATATCATCTTGTAAAGTCACATGCCATCCACTAATTGACAAATTTAAAATATGGTACACATCCTCTAGAGTAATTGTTATCTCTCCAATAGGAAGCCATAAAGTATAGGTGTCTACATTCCACCTCTCACATGACGTGGTAATCAAATGCCTATCCCACTACATAGTGCCTAGGTCACACACATGACCTAACCCTACCCTATCCATCATAACCCTCTCATTAGCTGATAAAGGCAACAATCTTAGAGTCTCCATCACCTTGCCTCTACAAAACTCCCTCATCCATACCTTGCCCTGTAAAAGACCAAAAAATAACATGTATATCAATCAACCATGCTAAACCAATAACCAAGCAAAATGATAGCAACTAAACTAAACATCAGCCCAAAATAGCTAGCATCTAGGATAACAACATTGAGTACATGAAAAAAGTGCTAGATAGGGGCACTGCAACCTGGACAACAGTGCTGGAGCCTAGACAATAGTGCTAGAAGAAGGACAAGAGCACTAAACTTAGTAAAAAAATTATAAAAAACTTTAAAAAATCTCAAAATCATCAAAAATAGGCTTCTAAATAGACTTAAATCATGTGTTTTAGCTACTTACCAGGGTAACCTTCCCACTAGCATCAATCTGCGCTACCAATTGCTCAAATTGGGTCACAACAGGTGCTCATCTCCTTGGCATATCTCCTACTCTAGAGCTCCAAATCTCAAACTAGTCAATGCACGAATGAATCAAGAATCAATCCAAATTTTCCTATATCAAATGACTTTTCATTCAAATAAAAATACCATTTTTCCCATAACTTGAACCCTATAGCTCCATTTTACAAACCATTTTATTCCACAAAATCATGATGATAATGCCTTCGATATCCAGTAAACCTTGATCTCTTATTACATCATTTGCCTACTATGGCCCAAACATCTCTATACCTATTTCATACCCAAATATACAACTTATTCCTCACCAATAACAACTTGTCCAACTTTTATACAACTTGGTCCTTACTAATCAAACCTCATTCAACTTTCAAATAACCTAGTTTAAAGAATTAATCAAATTCTCAAATCAATCAAAACTATACCAACTTTTTTCTTAGCATTACACCACTAGTCATCACTTTTAACTCAACCTCCTCTATTACAAATTCCATCCCTCTCCCTAAAGCGGGGCATCATTCCTAATATTCTTATTTCTACACTTACCCAACACACCTATCCACTTTCATAGTTGGATACACCATGGCTTTTACACCTCCAGTAGTCAAAATTATCAGATCCACCTTATATCAATTGAAATATATAGTGATTTAGACTACATGGGTCACTTAGCATGGTTTTTACACCTCCAATATTTAGAATTATCAAATTCAACTCATATTGGTCAAGATATACAGTGATTCAGATTACCTGGGTCATTTAACATTACTCAAGACATTCAGAGGGACATACCTTTAGTTTATAGACACATAGATTACTCAAATACACAATGGTTCAAATCTTATGAATTCACAATGACTTCAACATAGATTTAGACTAGATATCAGATTTGAGGGCATGTATATCACTACATGTCTCACACATACAGCTTCATACAACATGACACAGTACAAACCAGATAGTAGATTATAGGCATAGTATAGAGTACATTGTTTTGATCTCTAGTTTTACACATGGGACATGACAAGATAGCTTATTTTATATGTGGTTATACAAATTACTAGACTATATAGATACATCACTTATATACCAGATTTGGGGGCATGACACAGATGTTCAAGTTCTTCATCATCTAGGATTATATAGATTGGAATGGCAAGACATGCCATTTTCTTCTTAAATATTTACTAGAGTTTTTAGATTACACCCAGGCATACCCAAGTTGTCACCAGGTTGGACCGTATAATTGTCTGCATTGGTTGGTCCATAGCATTACTCAGACCCAAGAGTTTGTGTGAGATAAAGGGCAAACATTGGTTTTGGACCTTTGTGCACTTTTCATTTCCAATTTGGATTATTCAGATTGGGGGCATGACATATTTTTCTCTTCACAACATATAAATTCTATACACACATTCAAAATTACATGAGTTTATGTGGGACAGAGGATAGGCATTGGTTTTGGGCCTCTAAGCATTTCTCATTTTTCATTCAGATTCAGTACAGGGGACATCCATTTTAAGGATTCTTTATTTCTCCAGGTAGTATTCAGATTCAGTATAGAGGGTATCTATTTTAGGGATTCCTTCTTTCTCCAAGCACTATTTAGTTCTATATCCACTTTCCTGGCTAGGAAGTTGGACCCTTTTTTAGCACACTTATCTCCATATAGGTAAGTTCAGGTACACATCTTCTTTATTTCTTTTACTCTAGTACTTCATTTCATTACATCATTAGATTAAAAGGGGGAAAATGTATACACCCTAAATTGGTCAAGCAATCACACATATCATGTCTTTTCACAGTCCTTTCATAGGAGACTTTGACTAGAGAATATGAGCTTTGTTCACATTTGTCCATGTCTTTTACTTTATCCATTTAGGTCTGGTTCTAAGCTTGAGTCACCTTCGTACCCATTCCCAGTCACTCTGAGCCTTTTAAATGGTTATTCCACCTTAGCCAGGTTAGGTTTCTCATGTTTATTCCATTCCCCCTATTCCCTAGTCTATAAGATAGGAGCACTGAGATTGGACTACAATGTTGAAACCCAGGATGTCCAATTTCCAACACTCCTATCCAAAGCCAATTTGAGCCTAAACAGTCAATTTCTTCCATTGGATGGGTCTTACCCCTTTTCTTTGCTTCATTTCTAAGTTTTCCAATGTCAAACAAATGCAAATAAAGCTCCAAATTTTGAAATAATGAGTCTCCTATATAAAGGACTACACAAGGCATTTTATAGCTAGCACTTACTACTTTGGCACATTAGACAATAAAAATCAGTCAATAGCGTTATCCCCAAAAAATGCCACTCATTTTTGGGATAACCTACAGATTATTTTGGCCTTGCACAGGACCAAAATTTCTCTCTTCCCTTCTCAAAATTTGTTCTAATCTTTCAAATTCCTCTTTTTTTAAGCTTTCCAGAAATCTATGGACTCTGCAGGCTTAAATCTATGGACTCTACAGGCTTAAATCTATGGACTCTGTAGGCTTGAATCTATGAACTCTATAGGCTTGAATCTATGGACTCTATAGGCTTGAAACTACAAACTTCACAAATGGTTTCTACGGACTCCGCAAACAGATGTCTATGGACTCTTTCAAGGTTAAAGAAAACTAAGAACTTGGCTTCTACATACTCTACAGGCAGGCTCAAATCTACAGACTCTCAAGGTTGGTTTCTACAGACTCTGCAAGAAAGGAACAAGTTCAACACATAGACAAATAATGAAGAATGAATTGATTGAACCATTAAACCATTAAACCAAAGTTGGTTCAATCGGTTGGTTCAAGGGGCTGCCCCAAAGCCAAAGGAAAAAGTGCCCTTGCGGGGGGAAGTAAGCAAAAGCGAACAAGAGTTAGGAACCCCTCAAGAAAATGGCTAAGTCCAAGAGGCCAAAAGAATACTTTTAGGAGGATTTTCTTGGAAAAAAGTTAAGGCAAAATTTTTTCATACTTTTTGTCCGAAGGAATTCACTCGGAGGAAAAGTTTGAAGAAATAGGAAAGAACGAATGGCCAAGTAACAAGAAATTTTTGTCTGAAGACATTCTTTCAAGCTTTCTGCTTGATAGAAAAAGCCTGTTGAAGAAGTAAGAACCCACCAAGGAAGCTGAAGCCTGAAGGACAAGTACCCTTGCAAGGGGCACCTAACATTAGAGAAAGGACTGTTTTAAAAGCCCGAAAGGACACCTTCCCTTTGGGACATTCCAAAGGCTGAACAAAGATGCAGAAAGGAACTTCCATGGGCTTAGACAAAAGGGGGATTCAACGGATGAACCATTAAATCATTGAACCAAAATTTTTGATGGATTCAAGGTTCAAAGGTTCAACCAAAGCTTAGAAAGATAAAGGAAGCAGTGTTTGAGCGAGACATAGAATAAACCAATGAACCGATGGAACTTTGAACCGAAAGAGTTCAAAGTTCAATGGTTCAACATGGTTTAAAAGCTCAAAGGCAGCCTCAGTCAAAGAAAAAGTAGCACATAAGTGGTTCAATGGTTGGTTTAACCAAGGGCTGAAGAAGCAATTAAACCAAGAAGTGATAGAATAAAAGAGACAGAATGAATTAATGAACTGATGAACTTTCAGTGGTTCAACAGGTTCAAGGTTCAACATGAATCAAGAGATCTTCCCCTTACCAGAAGTGAAACTCTACCCAAATTGAAAGGCATTACTAAGACTTTAAGCTCAGATTTTATTTCATATTTCTTTGATTGAATGAGAAATCAAGTTACTTGCAGACTTTATGTTGTGATAGCATGTGCTACTTTAGGAGATTGTTCTTATGTCTGTCTTCTGAAATCATTATTATTTTTTTAATTTAACAAGTAAAACTAGTGGAGGTGATAAGGAAGGTGTCTTGAAGCCAACTACTTTCAGACTTTGTGTTGTCATAGTTATCTTCAGTGTGTGTTTTTCTTTTTTATTTCTGTGTAAAGGACCTTGGGATGACTTTGTGCCCCCATTTTTCTTCTTATCTCACTCTTTGGATAGTTGAGCTGGAAACTTTGCATTCTGTTTCATCTTGTTGTTATTGTGCCCTTGTGTTACTAGTTTCTTATCTTACCTAAAGGAACTCCTCTTATTTCCTACAAGAACACTTCTAAAAGAAGAGAAGTGCCTTCAGTGTTTCCACTAAGATTTTTTCCTCTATTTGTTAGCATCATCTCTAAAAGAAGAGAGATGGATGGTTTATCCTACCCCCGTGTCTTACTTTCTACTTATTTATATAGTATATAGCCTCCACATATTTAATAGGGAACCTCCCCTTGATGAGAGGAGAGATTTGTCCCCTATTGATGTAGTAAACCTACACACCAGGATGACCCATCTCCCTATGCTGTGGTGATAGGAACTATTTTGGTCACTAGTTAGCTGGCCAACAAAATATTCACCCAATAATTTTTGGTGACTCCACTAGGAACACAGTAATTTTGTGCAATTTAGAACCTCAAGTTTCAGATTGAAACATCACCTATGTCTTATCCATTATCATTATAACCTTATACATGCATTCCACTATGGAAGAATGAACTGCTCCAATGCTTTCCCATTGTCAATTTTTCCTCCCCAGCCTAACATAATAGTTTTTGGTGACTCTATTGGGGAATAATGCGTAGTTTGAAGTCTCAAACTTCAAGCTGAAGCAGATCCTGCTCTTTTCCATTTTTTATTCTACAATTTGGAAACTCCACGTTATACCAGAGGCCAAAAATCCCAAGGTGTTATTAACCCTGCTTTTGAGTTGGTGTAGCAGAGTAATTTTGAGTTATTTCCTCCACAACCTCACCTTAGATGAACTAGGAGTCTTCTTCCTAGCCCTACCAAGCCACCAACACAAGGTAGAGCTTCTTTTTCTAATGATGGTCAAGCTTTGTCTGTCCATGCTCCATCTGGATTAGTGATTCCACTTTTGCATAATCAAATCATGTCTCAAGGCCCCTGGGGTAACTCTTTCAATCTCCTAAATTTAACTCCACCTCTACATGAGCTTCCATGCAATTTAAGAAAGAATTTACCCAAATTCTTTGGTGATAGGAAGGTTCATCTTGATGAACACATCATAGCTTTCAGCATAGCCTATGGTGTAATAAGGGTGGAATTTGAAGACATAGTGGTCAGGCTATTCATGGAGACACTACAAGGCACTACTACAGACTAGTTTTACCACTTGTAGGCTAGATCAGTGACTGACTAAGACACTCTAAAAGACAAATTTGAAGCTAGGTTCAAGCCTATAGAAGATGCACATGCCTTGCTAGCCTAGCTCACTCAGATGAAGAAAGAGCCTCATGAGCCTATGAGGGATTTTATTGCCAAGTTCGACAAGATAAGGCACAGGATTTTCATGGTCACCCAGTCAATGCCTCATAACCTCAAATACTTCTTCATCAATTCAAAATTACCTAAAGTGAGTTTCTTGTTGAGATGGGCCAAACACATAGACCTTATTATTGCTCAGGATTTGGCTACTGAGGTAGAAGATGACCTTATCTTGGTAGGAAAGATAAGGAGAGACCCTAATAAAGGTAAATCCTCTTCATCTTCTAAGTATTCACCTGTAATCACCACTGACCCAATGGTACAAAAGCTAGCAAATGAAATGCTAGCTCTCAAAAAGTAAATGGCACAAGGGATGTTATCTACTCTTGCATACAAAGATATGCCCAAGAGGTCATTTCAGAATTAGGTGTACCAAGGCAATGCTGCCAAGAATCAGGGATAACAAAATCACCTTCCTCCTCCACAGAGGAACCTCGCCCTTGAGGTGCCTCCAAACAACTCAGCAGTCGGATATCTTGAAGCTGAAGTAGATTTCTCATTCTAGCCTAAGTTGAATCATGAAGATGATGCTAATCTCTTCACTGAGGAAGAAGAAGAATTATCTAGTGACTCCCATATTGGTTTCCTAAACTATTAGGATGAACCCAAGAGTGAAAGCAATGTAGCTGAGGGGTCATATGTTTTATTCACCTGGTCCAAAAATCAATCAGCGCAACAAGCTAATAAGGAGAAAGTAGAAGAGTGACCTCAACCAACAGTTTCAATTGCTAAGCAGGGATCTGTTCTTCTTTTCCAGCCAAAGGACCCAGTGATTTCAAGAAAGGTAAGTACCTCAAATGCCCCAATGCCTTCTACTTCAATTTCACAATCCAGTCCTCCCCATTTCAAAAATCAAAAGGATGAACTCCCATCCTTTGCTCCTAGCTCATTCCAGACATTTGATATCATTGAACATATAAAGAGAACCAAAATTCAAATGTCTAAATTTGAATTTTTGTAGTTCCATCCTGAGCAATTAGATAGATTGGTTCAATGTGTTAAAAACTAGAACATTCATGTTGAATGAGCAATTCCCAAAGTGACACATGATGCTGCCAGGAATGCACCCACCAGAAACAACCTTGTCATCGCTCCCCCTGCTACTCCTGGCAGGACTGAACCTTTTTGTCTCATTGCTGATAAATGGACATCAGCTAAATAATTACATCATTGACTCTGGAGCTTCAAATAATGTCATGCCTGCTAAAGTGGCTGAATCCCTTGATATCACATTGACCAAAACTTTTGGTAGATGCTTCTCCATGGAGAACAAGCAAGTGCCTTTGTTGGGACAAATTAAAGATGCCCAATTTGTGTTTGTTGCCTTTCCAGACAAAAGAATCAAGATGATTGTCCTGGTAGTAGACGTCCCAACATCATATGGCATCCTTTTTAGGCAGAATTTTTGTAGGGATGTTGGTGGTGAATTGAGCATGGATTTATCAGAGGTGAGGATTTCAGTCAAGGGTGTTATGAAGAGGCTGCTCCCTGAGAAGGAAGTGAAATATGTGGTTACCCAGACCTTAGCACCTGAAGCTCAAATTATGTTTGAGTCTTTAGGCATGGGTAACTACTTTCTATATATGGATGGAGTTCATGAGACATCTGATGAAGCTCCTACAAATGACAGCCTGGAAATGTAGTCAGCTAGAATAACAGAGGAATTAACTAAGCACAAGGAAGTGTGGAAGTTTCTCCACCCTTAGATGAAGAAGAATCCAAAAGGAAATCAGTATTAAATGAGGTATGGATTCTTGAATTTGATAGCAACTGCTCTTCCACTAGTTCAGGAGCTGGGGTTGTGTTAATATCTCCTCAAGGAGATATTTTTCCCTCATCTTATAAATTGCAATTCAACAACATGAATAACACAGATGAATATGAGTCTCTACTACTTGGATTGAGAGCCACTCGAGACAAAGGCATCAAGCTCCTTCATGCTAAAGGAGATGCTGAACTAGTGGTTTATCAGGTGAGAAACCTATATCAAACCAAGAATTAAAGATTGCGTCATCACCGCAATCTAGTCTAGGACCAGCTTGAAGACTTTGATGCTTTCATCATCTCTACAGTTCCCAAATAATTTAATGACCAGGTGGATGCATTGGCTATTTCAGCTACTCTCTTGGTCCCCCACCCAGATTTTAAAGGAGATAAGTACACGATTAAGCTGGTCTTTTAGCCTAGTTTACCTGATAATGCTAGTCATTGGCAGGTTTTTAATAATTAGAACCAAATCATTGCCTTCCTAGAGTAAAAAGATAGCTTTGAACAGCTACATTTCAAAGGCAGTGAACCTCAAAAGTGTGAAATATCTTTTGGATCAAATGCAGACACAGGTGAGGAGTTCTTGCAACTGAAAAGGAATAAGATTTTCAAAAGCCTAGTTTCCCTTGAGAAGCTATTTGATAAGCATGATAGATTCATCAGACAGTAGCCAATGGATTCAAGCTCATCTCAAGAGTTTGATCAAGTAAATCTGGGAACCAAGGAAGACCCCAAGGTGGTGAACATTGGAAAATATTGTACTCTTATAGAGTGTTTCAAGTTCATCTCTTTGCTCAACGAATACATGGATGTCCTAATGTACTCCTATGCTAACTTGAAATCACTTTGGCCTGATGAAATTTGACAAAACATCCCTCTCAAGGCTAATTCAACACCTTACAGGAAAAAGACCAAGCATTATAATCCAAAAATATCAGGTATTATTTTATCTGACATACAAAAATTGCTAAATGCTAGGATAATCTTCCCAATCCATCATTCCACATGGATTGCCAATATAGTGCCTGTAAGAAAGAAGAATGGTGAAATTCCCCTTTGTGTGGATTTTAAGAATTTGAATCAGGCATCCTTAAAGGATAATTATCCTTTGCTAATCATGGATCAAGTGCTGCAGATAGTGACAGGCTCAGAGATGTTATCAATGCTAGATGGCTTCTCAAGATATAATCAAGTTGAAGTTGGTGAAGCAGACCAGCATAAGACTGCTTTCACCATGCCCTAGGGCATGTTTATATATAGAAGAATGCCTTTTGGCTTGATAAATGTTGGCACCACCTTTTAAAGAGAAATGGAAATTGCCTTCAAGGATGAGATGGGTAAGTTCATCATAGTTTATCTTCATGACTTGACTGTCTTCTCTAAGCATCACCCAGATCATGTGAGCCATTTGCAGCAAGTGTTGGAACGCTGCCGCCAGAATGGCATTTTCTTAAATCCCAAGAAGCCAATTTTCAGAGTAACAGAGGGGAAACTTCTCGAACACATTATGTCCAAAGGAGGCATAAAGATTGACTCAGACAGAGTCAAGTCTATCCAAGAACTTTCCTTTCCCACAAGCAAGACTATTGTTCACTCTTTCTTTGGAAAGGTGAATTTCTTACAGAGATTCATCCCTAAATTTGTCAAGAAGACCAGGCACATTGTAAACATGATGAATGGAAAGGCCACCTTTAGCTAGACTAAAGAAGGCAAGTCAGCTTTTGAGGATATCAAGATTGCCATTGCCCATGCTCCAATTCTGGCTTGTCTAAACTATAGCAAAGAGTTCACCATTTACAGCTATGCTTCTAAACATACACTTTTAGCAATTCTAGTTCAATGCAATAAAGAAGGTATGGAATCTCCCATTTCTTTTATGAGCTGTCTTCTCAAAGCTCATGCATTGAAGTACTCAAATATGGAGAAGCACGCTTATGCAGTGGTGAAGGTTGTGAAACATTTTTGTTTCTACATCCTCAATTCTTGAGTTATTGCCTTGGTCCCTGACACCACAGTGAAATATATACTAACTCAGCAGGAGTTTGGGATGAAAAGAGGCAATTGGGTTACAAATATATAGGATTTTGATTTGATCATCAAGCCAACAAAGTTGGTACGTGGAAAGGGGCTATGCCAGCTAATTGTTGATAACAAGCCAAGAGGAACAGAGCATGAAGAACCAGAAGTGGATGAGGATGACACACCAACAATCCTCTTTATCTCCACCACAAATGAGTGGTACTCAGGTATTGCTCATTTCCTTACTTATGGTGAATGTCTTGCAAACCTATCTTATAAAAAAAAGAGAACCATCAAGCTGAAAGCTGCTAATTTTGTCCTCTGGGACAATGACCTGTATAAGAGGAGCCTTGATGGAATGTTCTTTCACTGTGTGGAGAAGGAGAAACAAAGCTAACTTCTACAGTCCTTCCACAATTCTCTTATGGGCTAGGTATTATTGGCCAACTCTCTTTCAAGATGCATACAAGTGGGTCAAGGGATGTGAACTGTGCCAACAGTTTGTTGGAAGGCCCAAACTAGCTGCCCTGCCCCTCAAACCAGTGATCATAGAGGAGTCATTCTAACAATGGGGAATTGATTTTATTAGAGTTGTAATCCCATCATCAAGTGTTGGACATGATTATGTCCTTACAGCAATAGACTACTTCACGAAATGGGTGGAAGCAGTTCCAACCAAACATGCTACTTCAAAAGTAGTATGCAATTTCCTCAAAGAGAACATCATGTCCAAGTTTGGAGTCCCAATCAAAATTATCACTGATAATATAGCCTGTTTCACTTCTCAAGAGATTACTCAATTCTGCTTCTATTATGGAATTACACTCTCCCACTCCTCTGATTACTTTTCACAAGGGAACAGACAAGCTGAGTCAAGTAATAAAAATTTGGTGACTATCATCAAGAAGCTGGTGGATGATAACCAAAGGACTTGGCACAAGGCATTGGTTGATGCTCTATGGGCAGATAGAATTACACCAAAGAGAGAAATTAGTATGTCTCCCTTCCAACTTATGTATGGTGCCAATGCTAAGATACTAATCACCTTAGAAATGTCAGCATTGAAATTGGCTAAGGCAATTGAAGATCAAACATATGAGAGCTCACTTGAGAAGAGGATCATGTGCCTTGTTGAGTTGAATGAACAGAGAATTGTAGTGGTGGACAGAATTACCACCCATCAAAGTCTGGTGAAGAAGCTCTTCGACCAGAAAGCAAAGAATCATGATTTCCAGATTGGAGATCAAGTCCTGATGTGGGACAAGAGGATAGAACCAGAGGGGATGCATGGAAAGTTTGATTCCCTATGGAGGGGCCCTTTTACTATTCATCAGCTCAATGGTAAAAATATTTTCCTGTTGAAGTATCAAGATGGCACTCTCTTCTCTTTGCCTCATAATGAGCAACATCTAAAGCACTTCAACTCTTGAAGTATCAAATGAGTTCCCCTATACATATGTATATTTGTATAGTTTTTTGCTCTATTTTGTTTATTTCATTTTCATTTTTAAAACCTTTCTTTTTGGGTAGCTTGACTCCGTAGCCCAATGGCAAACTTCAAGGCACTGGAAATTCTAGTTTCTACTCCCCTCAGCTGTGTTTCAAGTTTTCAATTGAAGGAAGTTCCCCAACTAGAGCCAGCTGTTGTCCTCAAAAAATGCCACTCATCTTTGGGACAACCTATGGACTATTTTGGCATTTCAAAGGACCAAAATTTCTCTCTTCCCTTCTCAAAATTTGTTCTGAGCTTTCAAATTCTTCTTTTTTCAAGTTTTCTAGAAATCTATGGACTCTGCAGGCTTGAATCTACGGACTCCGCAGGCTTGAATCTATGAACTCTGCAGGCTTGAATCTACAGACTCTGTAAGCTTGGAACTATGAGCTTCACAGATGGTTTCTACAGACTCCACAAATAGATGTCTGTGGACTCTTTCAAGGTTAGAGAAAACTATGAACTTGGCTTCTACAAACTCTGCAGGCAGGTTCAAATCTACAAACTCTCAAGGTTGGTTTCTACAAACTCTATAGGAAAGAAACAAGTTCAACACTTAGCCAAATAATGAAGAATGAATTGATTGAACCATTGAACCAAAGTTGGTTCAATCGGTTGGTTTAATCGGTAGGTTCAAGGGGATGCCCCAAAGTTAAAGGAACAAGTGCCCTTACGGGGGGCAGTAAGCAAAAGCGGACAAGAGTTAGGAACCCCTTAGGAAAATGGCTAAGTCCAAGAGGCCAAAAGAATACTTTTGGGAGGATTTTCTTAGAAAAATGTTAAGGCAAAATTCCTTCAGACTTTTTGTCCAAAGGAATTCACCTAGAGGAAAAGTCTGAAGAAACAGAGAAGAAAGAATGGCCAAGTAATAAGAAACTTTCCTTTGGACATTTTGTCCAAAGGAATTCTTTCGAGCTTTCTGCCCGATGAAAAAAGCTTGCTGAAGAAGTAAGAACCCACTGGGGAAGTTGAAGCCTGAAGGACAAGTACCCTTGTGGGGGGCATATGACGTCAAAGAAAGGACCATTTTAAAAGCCTGAAGGGACACCTTCCCTTCAGGATGTTCCAAAGGCTAAACAAAGATGTAGAAAGGAACTTCCATAGACTTAGACAAAAGGGGGCTTTAGCGGATGAACCATTGAATCGTTGAACCAAAAGGTTCAATAGGTTCAAGGTTCAAAGGTTCAACCAAAGCTTATAAAGATAAAGGAAGTAGTGTTTGAACGAGACATAGAATAAACCAATGAACCGATTGAACTTTGAACCGAAAGAGTTCAAAGTTCAATGGTTCAACATGGTTCAAAAGCTCAAAGGTGGCCTCAGTCAAAGAAAAAGTGGCACACAAGTGGTTCAACCAAGGGCCCAAGAAGTGATAGTACAAATGAGATAGAATGAACCGATGAACTGATGAACTTTTAGTGGTTCAACAAGTTTAAGGTTCAACCTAAATCAAGAGATCTTCCCCTTACCAGAAGCGAAACTCTACCCAAATTGAAAGGCATTACTGAGACTTTGAGCTCAGATTGTAGTTCATATTTCTTTGATTGAATGAAAAAGCAAGTTACTCGCAGACTTTGTGTTGTGATAGCCTGTGCTACTTTAGGAGATTGTTCTTATGTCTGTCTTCTGAAAGCATTCTTGTTTATTTGATTTAACAAGCAAAACTAGTGGAGGTGATAAGGAAGGTGTCTTGAAGCCAACTAATTTCAAACTTTGTGCTATTATAGTTGTCTTCAGTGTGTGTTTTTCTTTTCCATTTTTGTGTAAAGAACCTTGGGATGACTTTGTGCCCCCATTGTTCTTCGTATCTCACTCTTTGGGCAGTTGAGGTGGAAACTTTGCGTGTTGTTTCATCCTATTGTTATTGTGCCCTTTTGTTACTGGTTTCTTATCTTACCTGAAGGAACTCCTACTGTTTCCTACAAGAACACTTCTGAAAGAAGAGAAGTGCCTTTAGTGTTTCCACCAGGATTTTATCCTCTATTTGTTAGCATCATATCTGAAAGAAGAGAGATGGATGGTTTATCCTACCCCTATGTCTTATTTTATGCTTATTTATATAGTATATAGCCTCTGCATATTTAATAAGGAACCTCCCCTTGATGAGAGGAGAGATTTGTCCCCTGTTGATGTAGTAAATCTACACACCACGATGACCCATCTCCCTATGCTATGGTGATAGGAACTATTTTGGTCACCAGTTAGCTGGCTGACAAAATATTCACCCAACAAATAGTATAGCTCAACTTCTCTATATCACACATAGACTTGCACATTTGATCAAGGAAGGGCTTAGGTGAAATTCATTCTTGCCTCTATCATGTACATTGATTATGCATGTTCCCTAAGAGAGAACTACATTTAATATGAGACCCTAGATTGAGGGTTAATGTAGGCAACGATCAGGATAACAAGGATTCTAGATCATGTGATAATTCTTCCCCTAACCTAGTTGTTCCCCCTTTTGAATTTGATGTATTCATTAGTTGCATGTGTGTAGATGTATATAGGTATTGAAGACTAAAATGAACCTACAATGAGTTCTATTAACTTCTAGCCCTTGAAATTTGGTACACAGGCTCATATTAACCAGGTGAATAAAACCTAGAAAGCTCAAATCCTTAGGACAATAGTGCTAGTAAGGACTATAGGACCAGACACTACGGTGTCTTATTTTGGGTGCTCTTATCCAATCAAAAAATAGAAGCCATATTTAGATTCCTGACAGTGTCTTAGTCTTACTCTTCAATTTCTAGCCTCAAAATCCTCCATTTTAGTCTAAATCTAGATAAGTTAATTTATATTTTTCTTATATAATTATCAGTTAAAATCTATATTTTTCCATATCAAAGTATATTTTTCCTATCATTTCAAAGCCTCATTATTTAGGATATAAACATTAGATTCCCAATAATAATAAAACATAAATCATACACATGAAATGACAATGTCTAACTAACATTACTTTGCCCAAAGTTTTTAGTAGTTATTGATCTCTAGGATCAGTCAATTTCATACACACCACTTGATTGGATTACCTTTATCTAGCATTGGTAATGCCAACAAGCTAGTGAAGTCTATTTCACTACTTACTCAATACCAACAATGCAAGATTTGGTTACTACACATATAACCAACATATTCATACAGATTACTTCCTTCTATAAAACATACTAAATAGAAAAATAATCAAAATGCATACATTTAGTCCATTAAATGTATGAATAAATCTCCACAATATTATTTATCACATAAATAATAAGCAAACATGTACATATTATACCAACTGGGTATAATATATATTAGGCTTTATATTTTGTTTTCTATAAGTAGATTCAATACAGGACTTTCTACTAGTAGTCATAAAACATGCTAAACATATAAATAACCAAAATGCATACATTTAATCCACCAAAATATGAATAAATCTTCACAACATCATTTATAATAGGCATAATAATTATAGTTTGTACCACCTGGGTATAATATATATTTAGACAGTAATTTTATAATTCCTATAGGTAGTTTGCAAATATAATGCACTCTATGACATCCCATATTATCATAGTTCATTATTCAAGAGAACATCTACTCAATTATGAACAACTAGTCTTACAACTTCAAGAATCAAATGTCTCATAATCCTAAACAATAAGCAAACAAGTACAATTTATACCAACCATGTATATCCTATGTTTAAACTGCACAATCTAATTTCTATAAGTAGATTCAAATATAAAATATTCTACGATAAGCACTATATGCACTACTCAATTTCAAACAATGCATTATAATATAGGAGTCACAACTCTCATGATCAAATAATCTTTTGTTGAACAACTTATTGTATTTTTTAGAGGTTGTATGCTTATAAAAATAGTGTCTTATTCTGCTGAAAACTATAACTTAGTTTTTAACAATCCATAAAACTAGAGGTATAGGCACATGACCCATTACACTAATATATATTATACTCTCATATGAATACCTAAGTCTTTAGATAAATATATTCCCTGAACATGTGTGAGTATGCAATATGTGGACTATTATAGCTATGGCCGCAATAGACATCTATACATAATATCATTGTATATATAAAGGATTTAGACAAAAATTTAACATGGATTCCAGATAAACTTTTATTAACTTAAATTAGTGATCAAAATGAGGGCATTGTAGGGCCTATTAACTATATGTTAACACATGCTACCACATGTAGTTTATTAGTTAAAAACACCTTGTAAATAAATCCCATATATTTCATGGATATTAGATGGATATGAGTTCTACATGTATATTAGTAGTTGTAATTCACATATCATGTAGCATCCATATATTAATTCCCTTATATCAATATATGTTATGGTATGTTATTCAAGATTTAAAACCTCATTACATATAAATCAATAGCTTTACTAGTTTTTGGACATCGACATACACTTGTCCATACTAATATTCATTCCATGATTTGCATAATAGGAAAGCACCATGCATACGATATAAATAAGAAATATAAATGTAGTTATAAGTATGCAGATCTTATCTCTTAAATATGTAGTTATAGCTCTAGTAATATAGTAATATATAAAATACTAGAGTGATCTAATTTTTCCTGATAGACATCTAACATAGTTATAGCTCTAGTACTTAACATATTAGTATAGAGCTCTAGTAATCACTATATCAGTATATAGCTCCAGTAATCACTATATCGGAACATAGCTCTAGCATATCTAAATGTAACAATAAAGTAATAGCCCCTAATCATAGATGCATCTAATAACCTTATATTGTATTCAAGAAATAACATATCCCCACAACCGTACTAGGATACATCATAATAGTTATATCTATTATGTATCTAATGAGCTCTATTGATGATACTAAGCCTATGACGTGTAATGCACTCTAATGATGTAGTATGACCACTAGGTTTGCATAAGTATAATGCTAGTTTTAGAATAAAAAACAATAAATGTTTATACATTGATCTTGTTCAAGTCCATTTTGTAACAACATAGCTAAATGTATAGTAAAGTATAGTGCTAACCGAGAAATAGTCATACTATGTTTTTTAATAACACACAGACCATACATATGCATCGTTAGTTTCACCTTAAGCTTACTATTTGCTGCATACATAATTCTATTTAGCTAAAATCTTTATTTGAATGTATGGTGATTTATAGTAAACATCATCACTAATATAATATACCAGATCACTTGATAAATAAATAGATACCACATACAATGATTTATTCTAGAATAAACATAGTAGATATAATCATTGTCAGGTAGTTAGTAGATATAATTATTTAACCTAGTATAATCTATTACACTCCTATCTTAACCAAGATATGTACATGATTTGGTTTAGCCTAATTCACTGCCAAACATACCAATTTCACTGTATTGACTCACATAACACTCAATCACCCTAAATCACACAGTCATATATTATTATGATAAATTTAGATCATTATTTTAAGTTTAGAATCAAGAATTTTATGATAGAGAAGAGTCTTGTACATGTAAATCATTGTAGGAGAATAATGTGAATGGTTATATGTTTTTAATAAAGGCACTACATATATGTGTGTGTGTGTGTGTGTGTGTGTGTGTGTGTGTGTGTGTGTGTGTGTGTGTGTGTGTGTGTGTGTGTGTGTGTGTGTGTGTGTGTGTGTGTGTGTGTGTGTGAACAAAACTATGAACTATACAACGAATCGATCTGAGTGTAATTGTATTATATACTTATGAGATATATATGTGAACAAAACTATGAACTATACAACGAATTGATCCGAGTGTAATTGTATTATATACTTATGAGATATATATGTGAACAAAACTATGAACTATATAACGAATTGATCTGAGTGTAATTGTATTATATACTTATGAGATATATATATTACAATTACAATTACACTCAGATCGATTCGTTGTATAGTTCATAGTTTTGTTCACATATATATCTCATAAGTATATAATACAATTACACTCAGATCGATTCATTGTATAGTTCATAGCTTTGTTCACATATATATCTCATAAGTATATAATACAATTACACTTGGATCGATTCGTTGTATAGTTCATAGTTTTGTTCACATATATATCTCGTAAGTATATAATACAATTACACTCAGATCGATTCGTTGTATAGTTCATAGTTTTGTTCACATAATATATCATTTTGCTAACTCATTAATACATTTTACCAACTACAAGTAACTAAACCCATCACTATAATTATCGAATTGCTTAATAGATATTAAATAGTCAATTCTCATATACCAATAATAAGTGGATTTACATAAGAAAATAAAATTTCCACCAACCTGGTATTCGCAATAAAATGTTCTATCAAATTTCCTCCACAAATATGTATTCCTTCTCTTCACACACTACTATCTTCTTCTCCACTCTCTATCCTCTTCCTTTTTCTTCTCTCTACCATCTCCTCCCCTTCCTTTCTATATCCTTATTTCCATGAATGTTGCACTTTATTTTAATCTGCCCTTCTTCTTTTTTAAATCTTGTCATTCTTTTTGTTTTTCTATTTTTTCTAAGAACTTTTCATTCTTTTCTTTATCACTGTTTTATTTTTCACTTTATTCTAATTTATTTTATTTCTCATCATAATGCAATATAATTATTTTATTTCATATTTTTATCTTCTAATTACTTTATTATTATAATGCTATAGATAATGTCTAGGTTTATTTTTTATTTGACCAATCAACAAACCTGATTATTATCTCTATTCATGTAGAGTTTTAGACAAATGTCTGTCCATATACAAATCATATTGTCTACCGAGGATTCAAATATACTCAGACCTATGTATTTTTAAAGCTAAACAGACTTTAAAATGGTTAATACAGAGGGTATATATATATATATATGTCATTTTGTTTGTTTTTCAATTTACTCAGGTTATGTAAGCATATGAGTACCAGATACTTGTTCATGCACATTTACATTTTTGAAAACATTGACAATCATGAATACAATGACATGACATATATGCAATCACATAAGAATAATTCATAATAAGCATTAAACTAAGTTAACACACATATTCAATCATCAAAATACAGATAATCATAAAGAATGTATTAATGTTAATCATTCAAACTATGCATATAATGAGTGCTAGTTAATGTGGTGTGTGCAGGGTTTTAGATGCTCCTCTGTCATCCCTATCACTTCCATCTAAATCACCCTCTTTTATTATGCTCTCCCTTTATCATGCTCTGAGGGATGAATCTCTCATGCATTCAACTCATGACAAGCAGGGAGTTAGTCTATAACATCATGACATGTATATCATAAAATATTATTAAAATAACAAGTCAACATGATCATAATATAATAATATACTCTAAAAGTAACTCAAAGTAGTGTAATCATGTAATCCAAGTAATATTCAATTGTCCCATAACAACATATAACTCATAGTTCAGTTAAAAATAACCAAATCAAATTTTCAACTATAGAAAATCCATGGATAATCTAGTAAGTTTACTTAACAGGAAAACAGGATGTAACATCCTTCCCCCTAAAGTTGGTCATCATCCCGATGACACTTATTCAAACATAAGTTCTAAATTAAAAACATTATTAAAAAACTTAGTATACATCATAAAATCAAGTAAATATATGTGTAAATTGCCTATAGAACTCATCATAGTCCTCGCAAGTAACACTATCCTAAGAATATTGGTCCCACAAGACCTTGCACTGTGACATCTCCCTATTATGTAAACAAATTTTATGAGTGTCAATTAATCTAATTGGTTCTATCATGACCACCCTGGGGTCCAAAACTGGCAAAGCATTCCAATCCAAAATATATGAAGGACTAGCTATATACTTTTTACGATAAGAAAGATGGAAGCTATTATGCAATAGATCTAGGGATGGTGGCAATGCAAGCCTATACACTATAGGATTGACCACTTATAACACTTTGAAGGGTCCCACATATCTTGGTGATAATTTTTTTAACTTTGTAAATTTAATCTTCAACCATAAGCACATGAAATCATTATAAAAGCTAAAAATTAATGGCCAGGGAGAGTTCCAAAAAGCCTCCTAGTCCCTCTGTACACCTCTCTAACCTAGAGTGTTTTTCTCATTCTTGAGAAAAGTGTTTAGAGAACATATCAATAACAATGTGTATAAGTCAATACCATCACTATTCTATATAGCTCTTGATAAGTATGACATGTCAATATTTATGTTAATCCACGTAGCTCTTGACAAGTATGATGATGAATAGGAACTAGAAATAATATATTTCTAATGTATACTAAATTAAGGAATAAACACTCCTCAGTATACATGCATATAACCATACGACTAAATTTGACAAGTCTCGCTTGCCAAGTCTTAGATTCAACAAGCTCTCCTTATTGGATCCAAACTCAACAACTATCGATTCAATGTGAGACTAACTAGGATCCACTCCCATCTCTTAGTATTCACATTCCTAATTCACCACTCATCCCTTAGGTTTCCATAACCTAATGATCTCCAAAATGTGCACATGGTTTATTGAATCCATACTAACATATCCTAGAGTTCAATGATATATGATAAATAATTCACAAATCCATCACAAAAAAATTCATATAAACATTCCATTATTGCATTGAGTTGCCATTAGCCAAACTTAACTAGTATCGAATTTCATAGTCAAACCCATCTCTGATATATTCATGGTTAGGAGGAAAATAATGTCAAAATTAACATAACAAACAAATTTCAAGGATCACACCATCCTTAAAACCTTATAAGGGAACAAATGAGACAATGCCTTCCCACTTTCTTATCTAGTTAAATAATAAGTTATAAGCTTATCTCAACCCCTTAGACTAACAAGATGTTCTGCACATCCTATTACATACTCACTTTAGGTAAAAGATACATAAATGACTCATCAAATAACATGTTTTAAGTAAGATGATAATAATACCAATCTAATCAAGGGTGAATCATAACATAGTGATTATAATCAACTTATAAATCTTAATCTAGAACCAATATAAATCCAAGGTTTGCCACTCCATGTTGTCAAAGCTCACAGGTTCACATACAGTAACACTAGAAAATGTGACTCTAAAAAGACACAAGTTGAAAGTAGTGAACTAACATCTCAACAATAAAACTCTTAAATGTCTTCATATATAATGAAGAAAACACCACAACCCAAGTTGCCAAATTCACTACACATTTAACAAACCTACAAGTGTAGTATAACAACCTATTTCCACAACTAGAAGAAAAAATATTAACCACATAGATGCATCAATCTATTCCATTCATACATCTTCTCTATCAATAAGAAGTAGAAGACACTCTCCCACAAACTCCAGGAAGTATTTTCAAAACAACATTTTAGAAACAAATTTTCAAGTAAGGAAACACTTAGTCATCATCATGAAAATATGAATCCACTCAATGGGTTTATAATGATGTCAAAGTGGGGTGTGAGAGTAAAAAATCACCTCTATGCTAACTATGTGAGATAACACATATTCCAAATTCACATAAACACATGGGGTGCCAATCCATGATCAAACTCCTAACACATAGGAATCATCAACAAAGATAACTGCACTCCACTACAAGGAGAATTCCCACCACACTCGGTGGTGCCAATCCATAAGCGATCTTTTAGGATTCACTCCCTTAGGATTTAATGTACATAAGACACTAAAATCTATCTAAAATGCACATATTCTTAAGTGAGAAGCATCCCATGCTTTTCGAACACTCACTATACTAAACACAAATGGCAAAGGTGACTTGATTACCAAGTAAATATGTAATCATTCTTGAGGTGTTCAATCTAAGTGATCAAAAAAATATGGTAAGAATCTCTTACTCATGACTCGTGAACTATGTTATCCACTCACCTACTAAACATTTATTATAACCATCACCCTTGAGACATTTAATAAACCAACCCTTTAACAACTCTAAGAGGGTACGAGTGCTCTTAAGGGTAGACACTCAATGTACCACACATCATTTCATGGAATTAACTATCAATTTGCATCACTTCATAAAATAGGTTACATATGATTGTGCCTTGTACTTTCCAAAATTACCTTATGTTATCCTGATGTACCACACATCAGATAATTCAATTGAATGGGTTCTTAGGAAAATCAGACCAAGAATTATGGATGTCTATTACCTACAATAGTCATCAATCTATACACGAGGATTTACTAAATCTCACAACTCTAATCATGGTGTAGCATGATTCTACACTAAGTTATTTACAAGTCCCAAATACACTTCACTTAACTAGTAGAATATCGTATGTCACAAGGTTCTCCATATGTGATTACAACCTGTGCTCTCACATTCTAAGGGTTTTCCTATTCAATAAGATGCTCTTTAGATACATCTTGGTGTAATTCTTCTTCAAGGCCATGAAATTCTATCTCCATGACTAAAATTTGATCCTTGGTTTCATTCATGGTTGTGAGAATCTAATCTAACTTTGTTGCTTGCTCAATGGTAAATCAATTAGGATCAAATGGAGGGTTACTGTCATTGACATTTGAAAGACCCCCTCCAGACACTCTAGCTTTCATCATTCTCCTTTCTAGAAAATAAAAGGATATGAAAATGCTAATAGACTCATTAGGTCCTAGAGTTTGAGCCACAGCTCTGATACCACATGTAACAACCCCACTAGGTTTGACTTAGAAAAACGTGATAATTTTTTTTTATTTTTTAATTTAATCAATATATTTTTTCATTAAATTTCACCATGAGAATCTAATTAGTGATCCAGGTAAAAAATTCTAAGTAATCCAACTATAAGATAAGCATGCGACATATATCCATCATTGTTCACTATCATCATGTGAAACACATCATAACTAAATATAGAAACTAATTATAGATATCTAGCCATGGCTGGTGTTGGTTGAATATTTTGTCGATCAGCATACTGATAAACAAAATAGGTCTGATCAGCCAAAGTAGGAAGATTAGTCATCCAAATGTGTAGGTTTACCACATCAGAAGGGGACTGATCTCTCCTCTCATCAAGGGGAGGTTCCCTACAGATAGGCTATATATATAAACAAAAAATAATACTCAAGGGTAGGACAAACCATCCATCTCTCTTTCTTCAGAGATGATGTGTGCAAATCAAAGGAAAAACTCAAGAGAAATGACAGACATCACTCCTCTTCTTTCAGAAGTATTATTTATCAAACCACAAGAATACTCCTGGAAGTTACAGCAAAATGTAACAAAGGATGTAATAACCAGCAAATCAAGATGCAGCACAAAGTCTCCACCTGAATTGCTCAAGAGTAAGATATGAAGGACAATGAGGGCACAAAGTCATCCCAAGGTCCTTTACACAGAAATGAAAAGAAAACACACTAAAGGCAATTATGGGGGCACAAAGTCTCTCCACACTTGACTCTTTAGGACACTTTCCTGACTACTATCACTAATTTTGCTTGTTGAATTAAAGGAACAGAAGATATATTAAGGAAAAAGGCATAAGAATAGTTTCCCCAACAACAAAGATATCACAGCACAAAGTCTGAAAAATCACTTGCTTTCTTATTCCAATAACAAAATATGATTAACAAACTAAGCTCAAAGTCTCAGAAGTACCTTTCAATTTAGGCAGAGGTTAGTTCTGATTGTCAAAAAGAGATAATTTTTACAATAGAAGAGAGTCCCTTATATAGCCACTTCAAGAAGAACTCGAGAACAGTAACACATCATGTTGCATTGGAATCTATTAAGAAGACACGCTGGAACTTAGGGGCATTTTACCCATTTGATTTTATCAATGCAGGGAAATAAGTCACGCTTATTAAAAGTTTACAACTTTCAATGTCCACCTGGCGATCTGATCTTACCTTCATCATTCCTCCTTTTCTAGTTAATTGAATCAGGTCCTGGATTCAGTTTGTTGTTATGTTCCATCCTCACTTTCTACTGGTCTTGGCCTTGAAGTCTATGAATGAATTTGAGTCTGTAGATTACAAGAATCAATGGCTATTTTATGAGCTTTGAAATTGACGTTTGTGTGCCCGTCACCACGTTTTTAACGGCTAGTTCGTTGTCTTGAATTTGACGTCTTCGAGCGCATCACCCCTTGGTCTTTCTTTGGCTTTTCTATTTGGCACTTTCCTGGAAAGAATCTACCCTTTAGGGCCTTAATAAATGATCCGCTTTGGATCCCTTACAAGGGTATATGCCCTTCAGGTGGTCTTCAGATGGCCTTCGGGCTTCTGGTTTTACATTTTCACGAAGGGAAAGTGACCCTTCCACTTCAGGGAAGTATTCTTCAATTTGGCAGCCGAGAGTCCCCCACAAGGGCACCTGCCCTTCGGGGTCCTTCGATGGCCTTTTTCCTTAGAGTCTTCACGGGCTTTCCTCAGGCTTTCTCCATGGACAAATTCCCGCAGACAAAAAGTCCATGAAAATTTCTCACTCACTTTGCCTTTATAAAATCCTTTGGGTTTTTTCCGCCCACAATCACTTCTTGAATTCTTTCAGACTTTTTGTCTGAAGGAATTCCTTTAGACAAAAGTTTGAAAGAATTATGACTGTCTGCCTTAAACAAAATTTCCAAAGGAATTTACCCTTGCAGCCTTCTTCGAAAATGACCCTTCTAAAGGGTGTTTTTGTTGACCAAGGGCACTTGTCCTTCGAGAGGATCTTTGAAATTTTACATTGGATCGCTCCTTTGAACCAAGATGTTGAACCACTCTGTTGAACCGCTAGGTTGAACTGCTTGGTTGAACCAAACGTTGAACCTCTTCGTTGAACCAAGGCTTTGAACCAAAATGGTTCAAGATGATGGTTCAATTTGAATGAACCAAGCCTTTGAACCAAGTGAATGAACCAAGCATTGAACCAAATGTTGAACTTTCCTTTGAACCATGTGTTTGAACTAACCGTTGAACCAAGTTTTGGTTCAATGGTTTAAACAAAGCCTTGAACTGATTGACGAACTATTTGATTGAACCAAAGGATGAACCAAAGCGTTGAACCGCTTGGTTGAACCATTCCTTTGATTGAACCCACCGTTGAACCAAAACTATAAAATCGATTGAACCTTGAACTCATTGAACCTTTGAACCAAAGTGGTTCAATGATTCAATGGTTCAAGCCTCTTTTACTTGAATGCTTGTCGATAGACATTTTTTATTGAACCAAGGCAATGAACTAATCATAAAAATGACCAAGTGTTAGAAACTAATTCTTTTGGTTGAACCCGCCTCTAGAAGCCTTTGAACCTGTAGAAATGAACCTGCCTGCAGAGTTCGTAGATTCAAGCCTGTAGAGTCCATAGATTTCTAAGAAGCTTGAAAAATGATGAATTTGAACGCTCAAGACAAATTTTGAAAAGAGAAGAGAAAATTTTGGTCTATAAGACCAAAATAGTTTAAATGTTGTCCCAAAAATGAGTGATATTTTTGGGGGACAACAGCTGGCTCTAGTTGGGGAACTTCTGTCAATTGCAAAAAGAATTGAAAGGAGTAGAATCTAGAATCTCTAGTGTCTTCATGTGTATCATTGGGTTACGGAGTCATGCTACCCAGAAATGAAAGGCATCAAAAATGAAAACAAACAAAACAACATAGAATTAAAAACTATACAAATATACATATGTACAGATGGAATGATATGATACTTCAAGAATTGAAGTATTTCAAATGCTGCTTCTTGGGAGACAGTGAAAATAGTGCTCTATTCTGATAAACCAGCAAGAAGACATTTTGCCCCCAGAAATGGTGATGGGCGAATGGAGTTCTCCACTATGAAACCAATTTTTTGTGTCTTTCCCTTGGCTTTTTCTTCTTCTTGCCCCATGGCAGGATGTAGTCTTCAATTTGAAAGCCATAACTCCTTGATTTCTTGGCAAAAGGTTCCTTTGCCTAATTTTGATTTGCAGCAGCATGTTCTATTACCATAATTGGTTGTTCTTCTGATTCAGTCTAGCACATGATTGGATTGTCCACATCAAATTCTTGACAAACTATCAGCTTAGCATCTCCTTTGATGTGAACGAGTTTGACTTTTTCATCTTGAGCAATCTTCAATCCAAGCAATAGAGATTCACATCCAGCTGTGTTGTTGGTGTTGCTGACTTAAAAATTGCATGAAGGAAGAATATCTCCTTGAGGAGATATCAACACAATCCCAACTTCATCATTGTTGGAAGAATTGCTACTATTGGATTTCAAGATGGAAGCATCATCAGAAGTTGATCTCCTATCAGATTTCTTTTTATTAGAGATGGAAGATCCTTCCTTGTTTATACTGCACCCTATCAATTCTCTTGAAGTCTTGTTTGGATCAATTCATGGATTGTCAGCTACAGGACTTTCATCTATAGAAACATGAACATCCTTTGTGGTAAAGAAATAATTACCCCTGCCTGAAGACTCAAACAGAATTTGTGTTCCAGGGGCTGATGTTTGGATGACCACGTATTTTGCCTCCTTTTCAAGAAGCAACCTCTTAATCATGCCTAGGATAAGGATCCTTGCTTCAGACAGCTCCATGCTTAGTTTTCCTCCCATGTCCTTGCAAAAAATTTGTCTAAGCAAAATGCCATAGGATGCTGGGACGTCAACCACCAAGACAGTCATCCTGATTCTCTTATCTTGAAAGGCTGCCAATGTAAATTGGGCATCTTTAATTTGCCCCAGCAATGGTACTTGCTTATTCTCCATGGAGAAACATCTCCCAAAGGTTTTGGTCAATGTGAGACCCAGACACTTAGCTACTTTAGCAGGCATGACATTGTCAGATGCCCCAGAATCAATGATGCAATTGTTGAGCTGATAACCATTTATTAACAGGGAAACATAGAAATGTTCTATTTTCCCAAGGGTAGCTGGAGGAGTAATAACAAGATTATTCAAAATGAGCATGTTCTTTGGAGAATCAGGAATTATTTTTTTATCTTTTTGCCCTGTAGGAATGGTTTGGTTCTTAACACATTAGACCAACTTATCCAATGGATCAGGGCTAGACTGCAAGTATTCAAATTCAGATATTTGTATTTTGGTCTTTTTGACATGATCAATTAAGTCAAATGGTTGAATTGGACTAGGAATAGAGGAAATCATTTCAACCTTTTGGGTTTTAGGAGGGATGGGAGGAGGGTTGGTTTGCAAAATGAGAGTAGAAGGTGAAGGTGAAATTGATGTACTTACATTTTAGGTGATCACCGGGCCCTTTGACTGAAAAGGTAGAATGGTTTCACGCTTAGCAATCATGACTACTGGCTACGGTTGCTCTTCTATCTTCTCTTTATTAGCTTGCTGGAATGATTGGTTTTTGGACCTAGTAAACATTGCATATGATCCATCAAAAGCTTCTCCTTTGCTTCCAGGTTCATCCTGGTAGTTTAGAAAACCAATGTGGGAGTCGCCAGTTGATTCTTCTTGATTGTCTTCAAGGAGATCAGCGTCATTTTCTTGATTTAATTTAGGCTGGAAAGAGAACTCTAATTCTGCTTCAAGATATCCCATTGCTAAATTGGTTGGAGGAGCTTCCAGGGCAAGTTTTCCTTGTGGAGGATGAAGGCAATTTTGTTGCCCTTGATTCCTGGTAGCATTTCCCTAATATGACTGATTTTGGAATGTTCTTCTTGGCATATCTCTGTATGAAGGAGTAGAAGACATTCCTTGCGCCATTTGCTTTTTCAAGTCTAGCACTTCGTTTGCCAGCTTTTGCACCATTGAATCAGTGGTGCCTATAGATACATATTCAGAAGATGATGAAGGTCTATTTCTATTTGGATCTCTTCTTATTTTCCTTGCTAAAATGAGATCATCTTCTACCTCAGTGGCCAAAAGTTGAGCTGTAGCAAGATCTATTTGACTAGCACGTCTCAAGAGAAAACTTACTTCAGGTAACTGAGAATTAATGAAAAAACATTTGAGATTCTCAGTTGTAGGTCAAGCAATTATTGGAATTCTATTTCTCAATTTTTCAAATTTGGCAATGAAATCTCTCATAGGCTCATAAGGCTCTTTCTTCATCTATGTAAGTTGAGCCATAAGTGCATGTGCATCTTCTACAGCTTTGAATCTAGCTTCAAACTTACCTTTGAGAGTATTCCAATCAGTTACAGATCGAGCCTGTAAATGATAAAACCAATCTGCAGCAACACCTTGTAATGTTTCTATAAAAAGCCTGACTACTACATCTTCAAATTCCATTCTGATTACTCCACAAGCTATGTTGAAGGCTGCAATGTGTTCATCAAGATGAACTTTCCCATCACCATAGAGTTTGAGGAAGTTCTTCCTTGAACTACGTGGAAGCTCATGTAGAGGTAAATTAAGATTGAGAGGACCAAAATCATTACCCCAAGGGCCTTGAACTACCATTGTAGGATTATGAAAAGGAGGGATAACAAATCTTAAAAGGGTAATTATTGGCAAAGCTTTATCAACAGCAGAAGTAGATACTTCATCTAGCAATGAAGATATGACTTTAATAGGAGGAAAACTCTTGGTTCGTTGGAGACGAGATGGTGAAGGAAACAAATCAAAATCACTTTGTTGTACCAACTCAAATACAGGGTCAATGATCCCTTTAGCCCTTTGGCCTCGTGTATACCTTAAATCTACCAGATTGTGAAACAAAAATGGAAAATAATTGACCTTGCTTCAGTTAAAGCTTGAGGCTTTAAACTGTGCATTCTTTCATGGTTAGTGTGGAGGTGAATGGATAGATTATAAATGGATAATGGATATGATATCTCCAGTGGAGTCACCAAAAACTGTTGGTTGAATATTTTGTCGATCAGCGTTCTAATAAACCAAATAGGTCTGATCAGCCAAAGTAGAAAGATTAGTCATCCAAATGTGTAGGTTTACCACATCAGAAGGGGACTGATCTCTCCTCTCATCAAGGGGAGGTTCCTTATAGATAGGCTATATATATATATAGAAAATAATACTCAAAGGTAGGACAAACAATCCATCTCTCTTTTTTCAGAGATGATGTGTGCAAATCAAAGGAAAAACTCAAAGGAAATGACAGACAACACTCCTCTTCTTTCAAAAGTACTATTTAGCAAACCAAAAGAATTTTCCTATAAGTAACAACAAAATGTAACAAAGGATGTAATAACTAGCAAATCGAAATGCAACACAAAGTCTCCACCTGAATTACTCAAGAGTAAGATACGAAGGACAATGAGAGCACAAAGTCATCCCAAAGTCCTTTACACAGAAATGAAAAGAAAAAACACTAAAGGCAATTATGGGGGCACAAAGTCTCTTCACACTTGAATATTTAGGACACCTTCTTGACTATTGTCACTAATTCTGCTTGTTGAATTAAAGAAACAGAAGATATATTAAGGAAAAAGACATAAGAACAGTTTCCCCAACAACAAAGATATCACAGCACAAAGTCTAAAAAATCACTTGCTTTATTATTCCAATAACAAAATATGATTAACAAACTAAGCTCAAAGTCTCAGAAGTACCTTTCAATTTAGGCAGAGGTTAGTTCTGATTGTCAAAAAGAGATCATTTTTACAATAGAAGAGAGTCCCTTATATAGCCACTTCAAGAAGGACTCGAGAACAGTAACACATCATGTTGCATTGGAATATGTTAAGAAGATAGGCTGGAACTTAGGGGCATTTTACCCATTTGATTTTATCAATGCAGGGAAACAAGTCACGCTTATTAAAAGTTTGTAACTTTCAATGTCCACCTGGTGATCTGATCTTACCTTCATCATTCCTCCTTTTCTGGTTAATTGAATCAGGTCCTGGATTCAGTTTGTTGTTTTGTTCCTTCCTCGCTTTCTACTGGTCTTCACCTTGAAGTCTATGAATACATTTGTGTTTGTAGATTACAAGGATCAACAGCTATTTTATGAGCTTTGAATTTGACGTTCGTGCACCCATCACCACGTTTTCAACGGCTAGTTCATTGTCTTGAATTTGATGTCTTCGAGCACGTCACCCCTTGGTCTTTCTTCATATTTTCTATTTGGCACTTTCTTGGAAAGAATCTACCCTTTAGGGCCTTAAGAAATGATCCGCTTTGGGTCCCCTACAAGGGTATCTGCCCTTTGGGTAGTCTTTGGATGGCCTTCGGGCTTCTAGTTTTACATCTTCTTGAAGGGAAGGTGACCCTTCGACTTCAGGGAAGTATTCTTTAATTTGACAGCCGAGAGTTCCTTGTAAGGGCACCTGCCCTTCGGGGTCCTTCGGCGGCCTTTTTCCTTAGAGTCTTTGCGGGCCTTCCTTAGGCTTTCTCTGCGAACAAATTCCTACGGACAAAAAGTCCACGAAAATTTCCCGCTCACTTTGCCTTTATAAAATCCTTTGGGTTTTTTCCACCCACGACCGCTTCTTGAATTCTTTCAGACTTTTTGTTTGAAGGGATTCCTTCAAATAAAAGTCTGAAAGAATTATGATTGTCTACCTTAAACAAAATTTTTGAAGGAATTTACCTTTGATGCCTTCTTCAAAAATGACCCTTTTGAAGGGTGTTTTTGTCGACCAAGTGCCCTCCACAAGGGCACTTGTCCTTCAGGAGGCTCTTTAAACTTTTACATTGGATCGCTCCTTTGAACCAAGCTGTTGAACCACTCTGTTGAACCAAGGCGTTGAACCGCTTGGTTGAACCAAACATTGAACCTCTTCATTAAACCAAGGCATTGAACCAAAATGGTTCAAGCTGATGGTTTAAGCCGATGTTTCAATTTGAATGAACCAAGCCTTTGAACCAAGCATTGAACCAAATGTTGAACCAAGTTTTGGTTCAACGGTTCAAACAAAGCCTTGAACTAATTGACGAATCATTTGATTGAACCAAAGGATGAACCAAAGGGTTGAACCACTTGGTTGAACCAAGCTATTGAACCATTCCTTTGATTAAACCCACCATTGAACTAGAACCGTCGAATTGATTGAACCTTGAACTCATTAAACATTTGAACCAAAGTGGTTCAACGATTCAATGGTTCAAGCCTCTTTTGCTTGAATGCTTGTCGATAGAAATTTTTGATTGAACCAAGGCACTGAACCAATCTTGAAAATGACCAAGTGTTAGAAACTGATGCTTTTGGTTAAACCCACCTACAGAAGCCTTTGAACTTGTAGAAATGAACCTACTTGCAGAGTCCATAGAAACCAAGTCTGTAGATTTCTCTAACCTTGAAAGAGTCCATAGATTCAAGCCTGTAGAGTCTATAGATTTAAGCTTGCAGAGTCCATATATTTAAGCTTATAGAGTCTGTAGATTTTTGAGAAGATTGAAAAATGAGGAATTTGAATACCCAAGACAAATTTTGAAAAGGGAAGAGACAATTTTGGTCTGTAAGACCAAAATAGTTTAAATGTTGTCTCAAAAATGAGTGATATTTATGGGGGACAACAGCTGGTACAAATATATAGCCATTACTGCTAATATATAGTAAATAATTACATCTCATTAGGGATAATGTTTCAATAATAATAAATATAATATAATGTACAAGATACAAGATATAAGATACCAATCACCATGGAGCATGAGTTCCCTAAACTCCAGTATCTATGGCAATCTCAAGTGTCATCTCCAAAAAAGTATGACTATGGGGAGGGAGAACATCATTTGAGCACTTTTCCACACCAAGCACAGACTATCGGTCCCCTGCACAATCCCCCATCAGGGAATGGCTCTCCCTTCACAAATGAGTAGATAGTGATGGTGCAGGAATCCAGAGAGACAAGCTAGTACTCATGTGTTATATGATTTTTAAGAACATGTAGTGTACCATAAAGAAATTTGCTCTAACATGATATCACATAAATATGTAAATCATACACATGAAATGACAAGGTCTAACTAACATTACTTTGGCCAAATTTTTTAATAGTTATTGATCTATAGGATCAGTCAATTTCATATACACCACTTGATCGGATTACTTTTATCTGGCATTGGTGATGCTAGCAAGCTAGTGAAGTCTATCTCACTACTTACTGACTACCAACAATGTGATATTTGGTTAATACACATATAACCAATAGATTCATACAGATCACTTCCTTCTATAAAACATACTAAACACAAGAATAACCAAAATCCAACATTTAGTTCGTCAAATGTATGAATGAATCTCCATAATATTATTTATGACATAAATAATAAGCAAACATGTACATATTATACCAACTGGATATAATATATATTAGGTTACATATTCTATTTTTCATAAGTAGATTCAATACAAAACTTTCTACTAGTATTCATAAAACAAGCTAAACATTGAAATAACCAAAATGCATAGATTTAGTCTGTCAAACATATGAATGAATCTTCACAACATCATTTATAATAGGTCTAACAATTATAGTTTGTACTACCCAGGTATAATATACATTTAGACTATAATTTTCTATTTCCTATAAGTAGTTTTCAAATATAGTACACTCTATGACATCCCATACTATCATAGTTCATTATTCAAGAGAACATATACTCAATTACGAACAACTAGTCTTATAATTTCAAGAATCAAATGTCTTGTAATCCTAAATAATAACCAAATAAGTATGGTTTATACCAACCAGGTATATCTTATGTTTAAACTGCAGAATCTAATTTTTATAAGTAGATTCAAATACATAATATTTTATGATAAACATTATTTGCATTACTTAATTTCAAATAGTCAATCATAATATAAGAGTCATAACTCTCACAATCACATAATCCTTTGTTGAACAACTTGTCATCTTTTTAAGAGGTTGTATGCTTATAAAATTAGTGTCTTATTCTTTTGGAAACTATAACTTAGTTTTTAAAAAACCATAAAACTATAGGTATAGGCACATGACCGATTACACCAATATATATTATAATCTCATAGGAATACCTAAGTCTTTAAATAAATATATTCCCTAAACATGTCTGTATGCAATACATGGACTATTATAACTATGGTCGTAATAGACATCTATACATAATAACACTATATATATAAAGGATCTAGACAAAGATTTTACATGGACTCTAGATAAATTTTTATTAGTCTAAATTAGTGATCAAAAGGAGGGCATCGTAGGGCCTATTAACTATATGTTCATACATGCTACCACATGTAGTTTATTGGTTAAAAATACCTCATAAAGAAATCCCATATATTTCATGGATATTATATGGATATGAGTTCTACATGTATATTAGTAGTTGTAATTCACATATTATGTAGCATCCACATATTAATTCCCTTATATCAATATATGTTATGGTATATTATTTAAGATTTATAATATCAATACATATAAATCAATAACTTTCCCAATTTTTGGACATTGACATAGACTTGTCCACACTAATATTCATTCCATTATTTGATTAACAGGAAAGCACCATGCATATAGTATAAATAAGAAATACTTATGTAGTTATAAGTATGCAAATCTTATCCCTTAAATATGTATTTATAGCTCTAGTAATACAGTAATAAATGAAATACTAGAGTGATCTAATTTTTTTTTACAGACATCTTACATAGTTATAGCTCTAGTAATAGTTATATTGATAAATAACTCTAGTAATCATTATATCAGTATATAGCTCTGATAATCATTATATCAAAACATAACTCTAGTATAGATAAATGTAGCAGCCCCTGATCATAGATGTGTCTAATAACCTTATATTTTATTCAAGAAATAACATATCCCCACAGTAGTACTGAGATACATTAGAATAGTTATATCTATTATACATATAATGAGCACTATTGATGATACTAACCGTATTGTTTAGAATGCACTTGTTGGCTACTTTTGGCCCACATACCAAAATTGCCTGAATGCAGTGTAGTTTCTTGAGGATCAAATATGGAGCAAGGCTTAAATAGGATTTTTGGATGAAATTAATGGACCAAAGGGATCATACAGAGTTCAAAGCTTTTGAAACACTTTGAGCTTGATTAAAAGTGTATCTTACCAATTTTGAAGGGACTGGTCTATAGTTGCAAAGATCAAGTATCTAAACATATTTTCATAATGTTCAAGCCTTTGGAGATCAAGCTATAGTTCAATCATAAGTTAGGAGGATCCTCAATGAGAAAATCTAAGTGTCAAACCTTTTTAGGTAAATCCTTCCTTAGGAAATATTTAGGGCTTTCCTTTTGCTAAGTTTGGTTCTTTTTGACCTTTTGTTTGGCTAAGTATTATTTCTTTTAGAGGATTTATTTGGGTCTTTTAGGATAAGTGTCGAGAATTGTTTTGGATATTTTTTTTGAAACAAAAAGACAAAAGGGTCATTCTCTCAAAAAGTGGTCCATCCAAAAATCCTAAAGGGTATTTCTCAAGCTAAGTGTCAGATTTCTTTTGGGAAAATTGTCTGCATAATTTTCCCAAAGGCATAATTCTTTCAGGGAAAATGTTTGGCAAAAGTTTTGAAGGCATGAATTCTTTCAGATAAAATGACCAAAGCAAAAGATAAATACCTATTTCTTTTAGAGAAATTATCTGCATCAAAAAAGGCTAAGTGTGAATTCTTTCAGACATTTTATCCGCAGTAAAAGCATGAGGGTCATTTCTTTCAAGAAAATTGTTTGAACAATCTTCCTAAAGGGTTATTCTATAAGAAAGTGGTCTGATGCAAAAATATTAAAGGATATACTTTTCAAGCAAAGTGGCCAAGATAAATTTCCTAAAGGTTATTTTCTCAAGAAAGTGAACCAAACAGAGTTTATAAAGGGTAAGTCTTCAACAAGGTGGACCAAATGAAAATTCTAAAGGGCCATTTCTCTTAGGAAAGTGCCACAGACAAAGTCTCGAGGGGTCATTCTCTCAGCAATTTTGCCCTATACAATTTTCTTGAAGGGTCATTTAATGGGAAAATGGTCCATTTCAAGAGTTTTAAAGGGCCTTTTTTCAAGGAAGGTGCCTCAAACAAAATGTCCAACAAAAGGTCTGAAGAGAATAGCCATTTGAATTCAAAAGGTCTAGGATGATCCTACAAATGTCAAATTCAAGCATAACAAATAACTATTGGGATTCAAATATCCCATGACAGGTGCATAGACATAATTTTGGACCAATATAAGTAACCGTTTAGATTTTAAAATCTAAATACATTCACATAGATGTCAAATTTAGTCCTCAAAAAGTAGCCATTTACATTCAAAAAACCATCAAAGGGTCCCTGACTGAATGTAGGCTTGATAAGTTATCTAGATCTCGAGAGCCCAGATCAAATCCAATGAAAAGCAGTGACTAGTAGGTCAGTGGGTCCAAGGAGATCTAATAGAGCACATTTGAGCATATAAAGATATATAATGACATATGAGTAGAGTCAAAGAGTCAATGAGCCAAGAGGCCACCACATGGTGTAAGCATGGGAGTAGATAGAATGATGAGTAGAGCTAGGATCTAATATAGGTTCCAAGTGTCAAAAACACATTAGCTCGAGCAAAGGATCTAATGACATGCATTCAACCTATCAAAAGGATCTAACAGAGTGAATAAGGGTCAATAAGTTAATGGATCCTAAGTCAGTTTACTGACAAATAAATAAAAGATTGAGCTAGGATATTTTCAACTAAGGTCGATGGACCAGTTCAACTTGAGAAGAATAAATGAATGGACTCAAGCTAGCAAAAAATATGTGGAACTAAGCTTGAGTAACTTGAGTTGAATCAAGATTGACAATAAAGACCAAGCATTGCCAACAGAGCTCCATAGAGGTAAGATAGGTCTTTTAGACCTAATATAGTCCAAAAGGGTGGGAACTTATTGTAAAAGAGATAAGGCATCAAGTAGAGTGTTATCTATATAAACTATAGGAAAATTAATAATCTTATATTGGTTTTTGTTTATAGTTGGCTCCTGTCTAGGTTTCAAAGCAAAGGCATAATATGCACAATTAAGAGAGGAGCATCCCAAGCCATATCTTCAACAAGTAGCTACCCAAAATAAGACATCACCATGGCTCTATCAGATTTATATGCATATGATATTGTCCTTAAGTAAACAAGACATTAATATGTAGGAGTTCAAGGTATCACCAAAATAGTCGAATGCATAAGCAACCACTAGACATCAAAATGCAAGTTCACACCACTCTCTGATCTTGTTAGGGAAATATTCTTCCTCCCCATGTGCATGTCAAGTTCTTTATATGATTTCCAGACCTAATTTATCAGATAAACTTTAGAAAACATGACTATAGTGCTATAAAAGAATTAAAAGTTGTACCCATCACCCCAAGTGGTGCATTAATTGTAAAACGAGATTTTTTTCTATAAAAGCCTATCTTTCCATTATAAAAGGGTTGACACATTTTAGTAACCTTACACTATTGAAATTTCCCTCCATGAGCACTTGTATTGGTTAAGCCTTGCAGATTAATGAGAATTAAGTTCACCTCCTTCTATTATTCTGATGAGATTTGTGTTGTTTGTGTTTGTTAATCTTTGAATGTGGGTAATGTTCACCCCTCTCTCTATCATCCATTCCATGCACATCCTCATCAAACTTGAAGCTCACTTACAGGTTGTATTATGTGTGTACTCGAGTATATGTTGACACTATTTGTGGACTATTTTTCATCCCTCTCAGTGTTGAACTATGTTCCTGCACCTCTATGTGAAATGCTTATGCATTTGGAGTAATTTAAAAGAAACTGTGTGATATCATCTTGTTCTCAAAGGTTTACACTGTGTTTACAGTAGCATGAGTGATCAATATATTTTGGGTACATCACCTTTTTAATTTCAACATTTATTACCTCTCCCTCCCCTTTTCCTCAAAAGATCCTAGGTTTAGATTAGTGGTAGTTTACCTTTTTGCTCTTTAGGCCTATACGTTGGTCTTAAACTAGGTACATTTAGAATAAAAAGAAATCTTCCTACTCTAGAGGATCATCCTAAGGAGTGCAAGGGTCCCACAGCTTTGGGGATGTTCTTATTGTCTCATTGAACCAATCTTTCCAATTCAATGGGTGTAGGGTTCTAGTGATAACAGTTTTTGGCATGCTTGGTGGGACCATTTGAAGAAGAGCTAAAGAACTGGTGCTATCTTTAGCTAATAATTGTAGTAGACACTCAGTGAGAGCACCTGACAACTCTAAACATCTTTGGTTCATAAAGATTAGTCCTTTACCTATATGCTAAGAAGAATAAGATCATTTACAAGAGGCACTAATTTCCATTTCAGTGAGCTTTTAGCACCCTCAAAAAGAAAGAAAATTAGAATATCCTTGTCCCCTTTCAAAATATGTAGTACAAGCCAATCATCTCCTAGAGCATAGTCCACACCTCCATTTAGAAGGTTTTATGCAAGAATGTGAGGTCTATTCCCTATCCCATTCATGGTTGTGCTAAGGAATCAAGTGTTTGTGCCCTTTAATGGAGGCAATCCATTAGTTCTCACATAATATGATGACATCCCAGTTGCAACCCTCAAAATTTTGTCTTATTTCATGGACAAAAATTTGACTTCCCCTTTGAAGAAATTCAAGATATCACAAATATTTACTCAATGCACAACGTCACTAAAAATAATGTCACAGTTAGACTACTCACCTCCTCATTCAAAGGAAAATCTCTCTAATGGTATTGAGGGTTGAGACTAAATTCTATTCATAGTTGGGATGAACTTGATGAAAAGATATGTAGGTAGTTTGAAGACCAAAGTGACCACTTGTCCCTGATAGAGTAGCTCACGACCATTAAGTGATCCCTGCATGAGATGATGGTTGACTTCAACTTTAGATTCTAGAGAGTCTAGGATAGAATCCCACCCTTGTGTAAACTATATCTAACACTACATTTTTATATTTCCTAAAAGCTCTTAACAATGACATAGCAGTGATGATTCAGTCCATGGGAGGCATGGTTCTCCTTGATGCCTATGAAGTAGCTATGTGCATAGAGAATTGTTTGATTCAAGCAAGCAAGATTGCATCTAAACTGCTATGCCTATAATCATAAAACCTCTCCCTAATCAAGCAACTATATAACCTATTCTATCACCTATCACTACTATAATAAGTCTACCTACTCCACCTGTCATCTCTTATAATGAATTACATGAAGTGAAGATGTTATTGCAAAGCTTTGTAAATGAGCTAGTTACCCTCAAAAGGCAACAAGTGTAGTATCCTAGACATCATCAGCCTTTCACCCAGCAATACCAATTGAATAGGACTCCCTACTAAGGTAGTGTTCAAATGAAAAATCATCTCACATACAATAAAGTGCCTTATGTGCAAAAGACTGATGTTGTTAGCACTTCTAAATCCTTTGTTTTGGTACAAAACAATCTAGCGTAGGATTTCAAATAAAGCTAGATGGTGTAAATGAGATCTTAAACCAGGCTCTCATGGTGAAAATCATGCCTTAGTTACAAGATTAAACAATCATTTTAGCCCTGTAAGAGGAGGGGATACAAGCACCAGTTCAACCATAAGACATGTTTGTTTTCATTAATTGGCAAGAAGAGGACTTTAGCTATGTGAATCAAATTAGTGCACCTGATGGAGGGAGCACTCTAATCAATTTCAACATAAGATTAAAAAATAGAGATACACCAACTTCATCACCTTTGCCTTCAACATCCCAAGTCAATTATGCAGTTTCACAAACCAAGGCACCTGCATAACCTTTGCGCTTGAAAAAGATACTATAGAAGGAGGGACCATCTCAAGTTAATGTGCCAACACTAGTAGAGGCTTCTATTCCAAATCCACAACCAAAGGGATCTCAAGGTCCCTTCAATATAATATAACAAATGAAGAGGATGAGCCTCAATGTCACAATTTGGGATGCACTTACTTTTCCATCTCAATAGAACTTGCTCCAGGACACGCTGAAAGGCTTCCAAGAGTGTCAGGCCCTTAAACCAGTGCTTGCCACTTTTGTGAGCTTATGCTAACCAAAAGAAGAAGTGTAGGTGCATAATATTAAAAATCCACCCCCATTTTATGTCTCTTTAATCATAGGCTAGCAGTTGGTACAAAATTGCATGATTGACTCAGGCACAAGCAGCTCAATAATGCCCATAAAGATCATGGGTATGTTGGGAATAGCATATTCCCCTATCCCAAAATGAGTGGTTTAGCTTAATGGCATGATGATCAAAATGGTAGGTATAATCAAGGATTTAAATCTGATGTTGCATTCATGACCAAGTATTTCCATTATACAAGATATCACAATCATTGACTTACCCCCTTACTTTGCCATCTGCCTCTCTTGAGACTTCACAACAAAGGTGGGAGGATATTTATCTTTAGATTGGTCACACATGTTACTAAGAACTAGACACGAGACCAAAGTGACCACAAGGGTAGAGCCTATCTTTAAAAGTCACATAGAGCCATACACTCCCAACCTAGTTGAGCAAAATTATGTGATGTTTGACCGAGAAAAGGATTTGATTCTTCATGAATCTGCAACATTGCTAGAGGAAACCCTAGACAATCTACTGGATGAATGGGCATGTGAACTCTTTGAGTTTGACCCATATGACAACATAGAAATAAGGTTGGACAAATATTACATCATGGAAGAAAATGACATGCTACCTGAGTTTATGAAGGCACATAAAGACCCTGAAGGTACATGGTAGTTATACTTTGATGGCTCCTAAAGTAGGAATGGTGTAGGGGATAGTATCATGTTGGTCTCCCCCCAAATGGAAAGATACTTTCATGCCTTTAGACTATAGTTCATTTGCATGAACAATGCTATCGAGTATAAGGTAATAATCTAAGGCCTCTATCTCACACAAAAGAAAGGAATCAAAACACTATAAACACTGGGTGATAGTGAGCTAGTTATTGTCCAATTTAGAGCATACAGTATGACTAAGAGTGGCTTGATGAAAGCCTATAAACATAGAGTGTAGGATCTGATAGAAGTCTTTGATGTGTTCAACATCATTTCCTTACTAAGGGCACGTAACATCGATGTAGATAAGCTTGTGATTGTAGGTGCATAGTATGACATCTCGTGTGACCTTATGAAAGTCCAAACAACTCGTCAAGCTTGTACTCAGATTGATAGTTCATAACAACACAAAAAATTAGCAAGTGTTCAAAAGTGATGAGCAAATCATCAACTTACTATAGGATGAGGCAGAGTTTTGTGCTATGAACCAGATGTAGATGCGAGCCCAATATGAAGATCAAGTCATCCAAGTGAAAGGAAAAAAATAACCAAGGGGTCTAGTTACCCTAGAAATTATCTTTGACTCTGATGACCAATTCAAAGGAAAAAGGTGCAACATGACATCCAAAAAATAAATATCTATGCCTATGGTCATTTTGAAGGGTAAAACTCTTAAAGATGGTAAGGTTTGTTCCATGCTAGAAATCAAAAGCTTCATTTAACTTAGCAAGAAATATGATGATATCTTCACATAGAGTTACAAGGATCTAAGGGGCTTTGACCTAGGCTTAGTGGAGCATATAATTAAGTTAGATCTTAGTGTGCAACCCATGTGCCAAAAGTAAAGGCTTATTAATCCTAAGTTGGAGCCATTAATGTGCAAGGAAATCTCCAAGCTCATTGAGGCTAGTATAATACTTCCAATCAAACATTACCCATGGGTCACCAACTTAGTCCTAGTATGTAAGTAAAATGGGGAGATTCATCTCTATATGGACTTTAGGAACTTAAACAAGGCTTCCCTTAAAGACCACTATCCTCTCCCATCAATGGAGTAAATCTTGCAAATGATTATAGGAGAAGAGAGAGATTCTCATTGTTGGAGGGTTACTTAGGGTATAACTAGATCCTTGTGCAAGAGTGAGACCGTTACAAAACTATATTTACAACTAAGTGGGGAACTTTTGCATAATAGTGCCTTCCATTCAATTTAACAAATGCAGGTGTGACCTTTCAAAGAGCCATGGATATGGCATTCAAAGAGCTCATCAATAAGATCATCTTGGTTTACCTCGATGACATAACTATTTTCTCTCAATGCACTGAGGATTATTTAGATCACTTAAAGCAAGTCTTTAAGAAGTGTCATGAGTTTAGAATATCTCTGAACCTTAACAAATGCATCTTCACAGTCCATGAAGGTACCCTCCTTGGTCACTTTGTTTCAAAATAAGGATTCATAATTGTTCTAGAGCGAGTCAAGGCTATCTCATCCCTCCCTTTTCTAAGCCACAAGAAAAGTCTCCAGAGCTTCCTAGGGAGGATCAACTTTGTGATGATGTTTGTGCCTGGCTTTGCCATCCTGGTCAAGCCTCTCACTATAATGTTAAAGAAGAATGTTGCATTTAGTTGGATGCATGAAGGTAAGGAACTATTTTAGGCCATTAAACACACCATCACACAAACCCCCACCTTGATCAACCCAAATTATAGTAAGGATTTTATCCTTTACACATTTGGTGGAGCCGAAAGCATCTTAACCATCTTAACACAATAAAACAAAGACCAACTAGAGTAGCCAATTGCCTTCTTCAACTAGATGTTGAAGTATTATGAGCTACACTATAGTTTTTTTAAAAGTACACCCTCACAATTGTGAGAGCACTAAAGAAATTTAGGCATATGCTTTCCAACAACAAAATTCAACTCATAGTGGTGCACACAAGTATCAAAGAGTTCTTGCTTAATAGGGACATTAGTGAGAAATGAGTTGGCTAGATCACCAAGGTGATGAAATATGATGCAAAGATCTAGGTCACCAAGCTGGTGTGAGGAAAGGGATTCTGTGAGCAGCTAGTAAAAGCAATGGAAATTAAGGATAGTGTAGTCCTAGTGTCACATGAAGAAGAGCATGCAAATGAAGAAACCATGACCAACTAGGTGTAGGATATGAAGACCTTCCTTCAACATAATATGTATCCTCCTAGCCTTGACAAATCTTATTATAGGTATTTCAGACTATATTTCATTCCCTATGTGCTCATAGAAGATGTGATCTTATGAATGGATCTCAATGGAGTCCTCTTGAGGTGTTTAAAGCAGATCAAATGGGTATAATTCTTCAAGAATTCCATGACAACCTTATTGGAGGCCATTAATCACCTAAGACCACTGTTGTAAAGATCATGTGAGCCAATTATTATTAGCCAACTATGTTCAAATATGCACACACGTATGTGTGAAATTATAATAAATGTGCCTTCTTCATAGGAAAATAAAGGCTTGCAGCCTTACCACTACATCCAATTCAAGATGATAAACCCTGTACAAAGTGGGGCTTGGATTTCATAGGCATGATTAACCCACCATCAAGTGATGGGCACAAATGAATTCTCACAGCCACTGATTATTTCACAAGGTGGACGGAAGCAATTGTACTCAAGGAGGATAATGAGACATCCATCCTTAACTTCTACAAAGGCATCATAATGATATTTAGTGTTCTATCCACCATTATCTCTGATAATTCATTGGCTTTCCTTAGAACCAAGATTAGTGAGTGGGTCATCAAGCACATCTACTTTAGTCCTTCATCAAACTATTACCCTCAAGGTAATGGTCTAGCCGAGTCTACGAATAAGAACCTGATTTACATCATAAAAAGGCCTTTGGAGGATAACCAGTGAGCTTGGCACACTAGGCTGATAACTGCTCTTTGGGCTAATCGGATCACACCCAAGATGGTGCTGGGAAATTCACCTTTCATGCTAGTTTATGAAAGGGAAGTTATATTATCAACATCCTTCAAGTTTCCTTCATTAGAATTCATACATCAGTTGGATCTTTTTTAGAGTGATGCCCTTGAGGTAAGACTAATTGAGCTCATAGAGCTCAAAAAAACTAGAGCGCAAGCTACACGCACCATGAAACTCAAACAAGCGCAGACCAAGAGGGTCTTTGATAAAAGGGCCATGAGAGAAGTTTCCAAGTGGGAGACTTAGTGCTTAAATGGGATGCAAATAGAGTAAAATTTGATAGGCACACCAAGTTTGATACAACGTGGAGTGGTCCATATACCATCACCAGTTGCAAGCCATCCAATGCCTTCCAGCTTGCCAGAATAAATGGAGAAGAATTGCCTATCCTAGCCAATGGGATTAATCTCAAGCACTATCTCTATGAAGTCTTGTATATATATATGAAAATAAGTAGATTAGATGTTTTCATTTCCCTAAAACATGATTTGTGCACCCTTATTTTAAAGTAGTTTCATTTCCTCTAAGCACCTATACACCATGTTTTCTTATCTTAGGTCTTTTATCTTTTCCTCTAAGTGCATATGACACAATTCTTGTCTTGTCAGGAGAAAATCTCAATTCATCTCAAAGACAAAGGTACACAGTTGGTGTGTTTACAAGAGAAAGAATCAAAATATCCAAAGACTCTATGCCTAATGGATTGCTCATGGTTTGGGTTCTCAAGCATATCAGGCATGCTTCCCTACGAGTCACCAAAAATGTTGGCCATTTTTGGCCCACATACTAAACTTGCCTAAATGCAATGTAGTTTCCTGAGGATCAAGTATGGAACAAGGCTTAGACATGATTTCTAGATGAAATTAATGGACCAAAGGGATCATATAGATTTCAAATATTTTGAAACACTTTGAGCTTGCTTAAAAGTGTATCTTGCCAATTTCTAAGGGATAGGTCTATAATTGCAAAGAGTAGGTATCTAAACAAATTTTCATAACGTTCAAGCCTTCAGAGATCAAGATATAGTTCAAGCATAAGTTAAGAGGAGCCCAAGAAGAAAATTTAAGTGTCAAACCTTTTTAGGTAAATCCTTAGGAAATATTTTGGGCTTTCCTTTTGCTAAGTTCAATTCTTCCTGACCTTTTTATTTGGCTGTGTTATTTCTTTTAGGGGATTTGTTTTGGGTCTTTTGGACTAAGTGTCAAGAATTGTTTCAAACATTTTATCCAAAACAAGAAGCCTGAAGGGTCATTCTCTTAGAAATTGATCCATTTAAAAACTTTGAAGGGTATTTCTCAAGTTAAGTGTCAGATTTATTTCAAAAAACTTGCCCACACAATTTTCCTAAAAGCACAATTATTTGGGGAAAATGTTTGATAAAAGTTTTAGAGGCATGAATTCTTTTGAACAAAATGTTTGAAGCAAAAGATGAAGATCTATTTCTTTTAGAGAAATTGTTCGCATCAAAAAAAGCTAAGTGTGAATTATTTCAAACATTTTATCCGTAGTAAAATCTTAAGGGTCATTTCTTTTGGGAAAATTGTTCAAAAAATCTTCTCGAAGGGTCATTCTACGAGAAAGTGGTTCGATGCAAAAATCCCAAAAGATATCTTTTTCAAGAAAAGTGACCAAGACAATTTTATTGAAGGGTATTTTCTAAAGATAGTGAAATAAAAAGAGTTTTTGAAGGGTAAGTCTTCAACAAGATGGACCAAACAAAAATTATAAAGGGCCATTTCTCTTAGGAAAGTGCCAAAAACAAAGTCTCAAGGGGTCATTCTCTTGATAAGTGTGCCCTATACAATTTTATCAAAGGGTCATTTCTTGATAAAATGGTCCAATTCAAGGGTTTCAAAGGGTATTTTTTTAGGGAAGGTACCCCAAATAAATTGTCTAACAAAAGTTCTGAAGGGAATAGCCATTTGAATTCAAAAGTTCTAAGATGGTCCCATAAACATCAAATTCAAGCACAATAAATAGTTGTTAGGTGTAGAGTAAAATACTCTACATTTTATTTTGAGTTTTAGTTGTGTGCTCTAAATTTTGTCCCTGCATTGTTTCAGTTTCGAGGCAGTGAGGGTTATGACACAAGGCGCGGGTTTTTCATTTTTTGCAAGTTTTTCATTTTGCCTAAAGTTTTGTCTAAGTCTCAAAGTCGAGCGAAATCTACCAAGTGTCATCTGTTGGGACACATTATAATTTGTTTCTAAAAGCAGTGGAACATGCCACATGTCCCATTATAACTCAGTAGAGCGCAACAAGTGTCAGCATCCATGTTTCAAGTTTCTTATGAGTTACAAAAGCTTCTTTCAATAAGCTTCTCTCAGTGCGCGTGAAAGACGCCAAGTGGCAACTGTGGAAGGTTTCAATATGTTTCTCTAAAAGTAGTGAAAAGTGCCGTGTGTCCCTTGTTAAAGTTCAATAGAAGCTACCAAGTGTCAACATTCATAGTTTCTTCATTTTGTTTCATTGTTGAGTAAAGACTGTGGTGAGCCTCGAGTTTTATTTCTAAAGTAAGTGGAAGCTACCAAGTGTCATCATCTGTGTGATTCTAAAATGAGTCCCAAATGTTTCTGTAGTATAGCTAAAGCTCAGCGAAGATCACCAAGTATCATCTTTCGTAGGACTTTCAAAAGGTAGCTAAAGCTCAGTGGAGACCACCACGTGTCATCTTCTGCAGGACTCTCAAAACGTATCTAAACCTTTGATAGACAAGCAAAAGCTGCCACGTGTCACTTTTTAAGACTGACAAAAGCCGCCAAGTGTCCTCACCTATTTCACAGTGGAAAATGTCACGTGTATCTATTTCAGCCAATGAACTTGTGAGGAGGCTAAACGTTTCAGATCTGAAAGATATCTTCTGTTAGACACTTTTAGTTAAAATCTAGTTCAGTTAGACCATTGGGATTTTGATCATGCGGGCAATTTTGAGCTAGTCCTATGCTATAAATAGGAGGATGAAGGGAAAATCATCATCAGAAGGGAGAGAGAATTTTTTGCAAGAGATTTTTATCAAGAAATTTTGTTAGAGTTTCTTGTTGTGGCCAGTAATATCATTTGCCTTTGTTTTGTTTTCTTGATTTAGAAAGTTTGTATAACTGTGCATGTATTTGTGCCTTTTATGTGACTGGAAAATTAATAAGAAGACTGAGTTTTGTGCCTTTTCTAATATTTTATATGTTATTACAAAATCATCTAACTTGTGAGCCTTTGATTTTATTTGTTTTTATCTTTTACATTGATCATGCATTGTTTGCTCTTTAATGTAATTGAATCCTAAAGATAGCTTCACTGTGCTTAGTATTAAGAAATGAATCATACTCAGGTGCATCACCATAGTTAAATTTTCTTTCATTGCATTGGTGATTCCATTTAATTTTTATCCTTTTTCTCACAATACATTTGAGATAAAGAAGAGCCAGCTTCTTTAAAATTTGAAGGTCGTTTCAAGTCGCAAGTCCCACATTCTTGAAACTTCCCATTATTGGTGTTGAAAATAGTGCAATTTTAAGCATCAACAGTTTTTGGCACACCCAATGGGACAATCTCTTGAAGTTTCTTTCAAGACTGTATGAACCAGAGAGCTACAAGGAGTCAAAGCTGTAGACTAGTAACAAGAGCTCAATCTATTATGAACCCAGGTATTATTTTACCACCATTGATAACTAATTCAAGAAGAAGGGTTAATCAGTTTATAGCAACACCAAAAACAAACATGGGAGCACCTATAGCCCCAAGGAATTATGTACGTTGGAATACTAGCAGTCCTTTGATTCTCCCAGTACCACCAGTGACTTGGGATCCTATTCCAGTAAATGCCCTGAAAGCTCTGCCCAAATTCAGTGGTCAAGATTTCAAGACACCTGAAGAACATCTACAGGATGTGTCTAATGTCTGTGTAATACATGTGATCACACAACAGAATGTGGCTATAATATTGTTAGCAGCTTCTTTTAAAGGGAAGGCTCTGGATTGGTATAGATCTTTGACCCCAAATACAATATCTACATGGGATCAGCTTGGAGATGCTTTCTTTGAAAGATTTGAAGAAAAGGGTGATAAATCTTCTTTGTTGCCATAATTGATTACTATCAAAAGGGCACCACAAGAAGAAATTACTGATTTTAATTCAAGATTTCAAAAGACTTGGGAAAGAATTCCTACTACAACAAGACCATTACCAGGTATGGCTATAGTATTTTATCTTAAAACCTTAAATTCAGATATATCAGTAATGATTCAGTCACTTGGAGGTCAGACTCTACCAAAAGCCTATGACTATGCAGTCAGAGCTGAAAATAACTTAATAGATGCTAGAAAGTTGCCCCCAAGGCCTTCCATGCCCATGTTTCTAGAGATTACCTTACCTTTACCTCAAGAAGCCCCTAATCCAATAGCCCCACCTGTGTCTATGTATACATTTCCTCAACAACCTGCTAAAGTAGCTGTCCCTATCTAGTCATCTGAGATGGATGATGTTAAGAACATCTTAAGGACATTTTCTAATGAGATTTTTAATCTAAAAAGATAGCAGAATCCTTATCCTAGACCCCAATATCAAGGATACCAAGGAAATAGACCTCCACCATAGCCAAATCAGTATCAGGGTCCTTAAAGGCAAACTAACCCTTAGCCATCGAACCAATTAGTTGTAATCCCTACACCCTCACAGACTGTTCCCCCTAATCCAAATAGGGAGATTATTCTAGGGTAAAATAATTATGCTGATGGCACCAATGCCTAGTGTTTCTCCTATAATAATGCTCATATGCTCAGAGATTATCCCATGGGTAATCTACAGCAAAAGATAGCAGAGCAAAGAATAGATGGACAAGAAGAAGAAATAGCCCCTGAGCATGCTTTGTTTTCATGGGTTGAAGAAGAAGAGTCAGTATTCTTAAATGAAGCTTCTACTTCCAAGAAGCCATTGGTACAATCAGATTACTACACCAGAGCCAACAGAAGGATGATGGAATAGCCTGAAGTTGCAAATAATGAAATTATGGGGATTCCTCCATTTCAAGGTCATCAAAACACAGCTGCTAGACAAGAAATACCTCAACCAGTGTAGAACCAAGTAATTTCTGGATAAGTTCAAGAAAAGGCAAGGTACCCTTATTATCCAAGAACCCAAACACTAAGACTGATGAATGTGGTGGATTAGCTGAAGAGGACACTGGCACAAGTAGCAATATGGAACATATTAGCTATTCTTGAGCAAAAGACACTGTTGCAAGAAGCTTCGCAGGGCCAAGCAGTGCCTAAACATATTGGTACCAAAGGAGGACCTGTTGATAAGGAAAAGTTCAAAGACATGATTCCTCTATAGACAACAACCCTTTTGAACAATGCACCAGAGGTAAGCAAATCCAAACTAGAGCCCTTCTATTTGACTTTGATAGTTGGAAAGAAATTGTTACATAACGCAATGATAGACTCAGGGGTCAGTACTATAGTAATGCCTAAACAAATAGCAGATGCTTTAAAAATAAAGTATGAGCCACTTACTAGAGGAGTTATGTAGTTGGATGGGAAATTAGTGCAAACAATAGGGAAAATTAAACAACTCCCATTGCAATTGTATACTTGCCCTAATATAATTATCAATCAGGATGTGGTAGTCATAGATATACCCCCTGTATTTGGCCTATGTTTATCTAGAGATTTCACAACCAAGATAGGAGGATATATATCACTTGATTGGTCTCACCTCATCCTAAAAACTAAATATGGTTCAAAAATGAAAATATTATCTGAGTCACTATCTAAGGATCACATCACCAATGAACCAACCCCAAAATTAGAGGCAGCTCATGCTATGCTGAATAAAGAAGAAAGGGTATTTATTGAAGAGCTAGGTGACTGGACTAAACATGACCAAGAGGAGGAAAATAACCAGTTGTTAACTATGATGCAAAGTGACCCATATGGAAATTATGAATCTACTGGTTATTTTCCTCCTCTTGGTCATGTTTAGTCCAGTCACCTATGATGCAAAGTGACCCATATGGAAATTATGAATCTACTGGTCTGGGCACTTATGTCATATTTGATGAAGACCATGAAATTCCAAATGTTTTAAGAGAAGAAATGTCAAAGACTCAAGAATCTAAAAAGGACTCAGAAATCTAGACCTTAAATTTTGAATGGGCTAGAAGTAAAAATGGTGTTGGAGCAAGAATTTGTCTTGTTGCTCCAAATGGTGACAAAATTTTAAGAGCTATCCATTTCCAATTTGCCTATACTAATAAAATGTTGAATATGAATCCTTAGTACATGGGCTCATGTTAGCCAAGAAAAAAGGAGTAAAGAATCTAATAGTAAAAGGAGATTCATAACTAGTGGTAAAACAAATCAGAGAAAAGGAAATAGCCAAAAATGTAAGGATGAGATCCTATAGACACAAAATTTGGGACTTAATAGATGATTTTGAAGCTTTCAATATTGAAGTAGTTCCTAGAACCCGAAATTCTGAAGCTGATAGGATGACACAGATTGGCTCACAGTTTGACCTAGCAACTGATCTATTAGTCAACAATGAGTCAATCAAAGTTATAGTAAGGCCAACTATCCCAGACAATGATGAAAATTGGCAAGTCTTTGAGAATGACTTTCATGTACTCTCATTTTTGCAATAGTCAAGGGAATTTGTTGATCAATTGCAACCCAAAATTGAAGAAGCATAGGAAGACCAAATTATTCAATTAAAGACCAATAAGCTTCCCAAAGGCTTGATTACTTTAGAAAACCTATTTGATCCAGAAGATGTAAGCCTAGAGAAGAGAAGGTTTCAAGCAAATAAAGCAGATTATTCTGAGATACAAGTGAGTGAAGGGAGAAAACTAAAGATTGGAAATTCTGCAACCCAAGAGAAAAGGGAAAGACTAATTAACTTGTGTGAAAGATATGACAGAGTAATAGCCTGGACCTATGAAGACCTTTGTGGCTATGACAGAGACATCATTCAGCACATCATAGAACTGACTGAAGGATTTAAGCCAGTCAAATAGAAGCAAAGGCCAGTGAATCCAAAGATTGAACCTCTAATGGTGGATGAGTTGTAAAAACTCTTAGAATCTAAAATAATTTTTTCAATCAAACACTCAACCTGGGTATCTAATCTAGTACCAGTCAAAAAAAATAATGGTGACATATGGCTCTATGTGGATTTTAGAGACCTGAGTAGAGCATCTCTAAAAGATCACTATCCCCTACCCTCTATGGAACAAATTTTATAGACTCTGGCTGGATCAAAGAGATTTTCCTTGCTAGATGGTTTCTCTGGATACAATCAGTTTTGATTGGCTAATGAAGACCAACACAAGACTGCATTTACTACCAAATAGGGAATGTTTGCATATGCCAAGATGCCATTTGGCCTGTCAAATGCTGGAGCCACTTTTAAAAGAGCAATGGATGTAGTATTTGGAGAACTCATAAATAAAATCATTCTGATTTATCTTGATGATCTCACTATTTTTTCCAAGAATGTTGTTGATCATTTGGAATCTATTTTTAAGAAGTGTCAAGAGTTTGGAATATCCCTGAATCCTAAGAAGTGTATCTTTGTATTAACTCAAGGCAAACTACTGGGACATATAGTATCCAAAGGAGTCTCTATAGATCCAGAGAGAGTCACAGCCATAATGAACTTGCCCCTGCCAGTAAATAAGAAGGCAGTTCAGTCCTTTTTGGGAAAGATTAATTTTGTCAGTCGGTTCATATCAGACTTTGCAGGCCTAGTGAGACCAGTGACACTCTTGTTGAAGAAAGACCTGGTGTTCAAGTGGACTACAAAAGGAAGACAAGCTTTTGAGGAGGTCAAGAAAACAATTTCAATAGCCCCAGTACTTATTAACTTAGATTTCTCTAAGCCTTTTATATTTTATGTTTATGGAGGAGAGTTCAGTGTTGTTGTTGTCTTAACACAGAAAGATGACCAACAAGAGGGAGAACACCCAATAGCCTTTTTCTCAAGGACTCTTAGGGAGTATGAAACTAGATAAAACTTTGTGGAGAAATAGGCATATGTTATGGTAAAATCCCTCAAGAAATTTAGGCATATGGTATTAAGAAGTAAGATTCTGATACTTGTGGCTCATCCTAGTGTCAGAGAATACATTATGGAAGGTGAAATTACTAAAAAAAGAGTAAACTGGATAACAAAGATCCTTGAGTATGATGTAGAGATCAGACCCACTAAGCTGGTCAGAGATAGGGGGTTGTGCCAATACATGGCTCAAGATATGGAAAAGATGATAACTGAAGAAATAGAAAAGGAAAATGTATTGAGGATACAAGAAATTGATCAGAACTCCTGGGTCACAAACATAATCCATTTTATGAAACATGGGATTTTCCTAAAAGAGCTCTCTCAGGACAAGAGGAGATACTATAGGCAGCAAGGGGTCCATTTTGTTTTAATTGACCAAGTTCTTTCCAGAAGAAATATTGATGGCATACTTTTAATTTGCATAGAGAAAGATGAAGCTAAGAAAATACTACATGAAATGCACCATGGAGTCTTAGGTGGACATTTTTCTGCAAGAACCACAGTTATAAAGATAAGTCAGGTAGGTTATTTCTGGCCCACTTTATTTACAGACTATTATCAACTGGTCAAAAAGTGCCAATCTTGTCAGTATTATGTGGGGATGAGAAGGAATGCAGCAATGCCCCTTAATCCTATAATTATTGATGAACACTTTTCTCAATGGGGTCTTGACTTCATTAGAATGATCAATTTGGTGTCGAGTATGGGACACAAATGGATTCTAACTACCATAAATTATTTTACCAAATGGAGTGAGGTAGTGTCACTCAAAGAAGCAACAGAAAATGTGATCTTAGACTTTTTGGGGAATATCACTACTCACTTTGGGCCTCCTCGTACCATAATTTCAGATAATGCTAAAGCTTTTTTAGGGGCAAAAATATCTGACTTTTCACTAAAGTATGGAATCTATCTAAAAACTTTCTCAAATTATTACCCTCAGGGTAATGGTTTGGCAGAATCAACCAACAAGAACCTGATTAGACTTATTAAGAAAATAGGGGCTGATCATCATAAAGAGTGGCATAAAGTACTTAATATAGCACTATAGGCTGATAGAATTATGCCTAAACAAGTGACAAAGATGTCCCCATATGAATTGTTCTATGGTAAGCTTGTTGTAATGCCCCTGAGCTTGGATATTCTTGCTCTCTAGTTATTAAAACAGATTGAAATTGAGGAGAATGGCCCCATGCAGGTCAGACTTGCTGAGCTCCTGGAAGTTTAAGAAAAGAGGGATACAGCACATGAATCATTAAAGAAACATCAAAAAATAATCAAATACTACTTTGATAAGAAGACTTCAAACCCCCATTTCGAATTAGGCTCAGTTGTTTTAAAATGGGATGCGAGAGCTGCCAAGTTGGGTCGACACACTAAATTTGAGTCATTGTGGACTAGCCCCTATAAGATTCATACATGTAAATAGTAAAATTCATTTGAGCTTAAAATGATGGACGGTGAACCTGAAGGGATTCCTATGAATAAATCTACCTGAAACATTTTATTTAAGTAGTATCTCTTATGTATTATAGTTAGATAGTTTCCCTTTCCTTGTTGCTCTATTTTCCCATTTTTCTTTCCCACTCTTTCTTTTAATAAGTGTTCTTCAAACACGTGGCTGTGGCTTAGAGTCTTTTCAAAAAAAATTAAACTCTCACATTCACTAAGTCTCTCTCAAATCTCCAAAATTTCCCAAGGTACCTTTACGCAGCCACTTTCATGACGTGTCTGACTCGCTATCCCATGCAAATTTAATAAGATTTACTAATGGTTATCCATTTTTAATGCCATTTTTGAGACTTGATGGGTCATTAAATACCCCAATAAAAAGAGTTAAGGCTTAACAGTGTTTCATCCATTCTTACGTCTGCTAAGAAAATCCCTGTTGCTTGCACTTTCAATTCATAGCAAAACTTGCTTAGTAAAAGTGTCTTCCCTGTTGCAAAGCTTCCATACTTGTTACATATATTCACTAATTCCTAGTATAGACATAGATATGGAGGAGGCACAGTCTTCACAATAGGAGTTTGGAATTTATGAATCTATTGATAAGCTTCTCACCAGCAAATCATATGCCTCGGCCCCTACACAACCCTTAAGGACCTATCCAAGGACTAGAGTCCTCAAAGTTGGTTATGCGATCAACCCAGCAAAGGTGAAGGATTTTGCAGACAGAATCATGGACCCAACCCTTCAAAAGTCTGACAAAGCTCTATAAGAAGGGGCACACCTAAGATGTATCTAGAAGGCCAAGGCTAGATAATCTAAAACATTCACAATGAGGATATGGACTTCTCAATTGGCACAATTCATTGTCCCAGGTGTACATATGTGCCCCAATTTAGTTGAAATATGTGTAGAATTATTTTATGTGCCCTCAAACACCATACAATAGGGTCAATTCATGGTGTAAATTACATTAAAGGCCATTAGAGACATGTTATCCCTATATCATGACAAGACAGACACATTTCCCACCATCGCCAAAATGTAGAAAATATGGGCAAACGTTAATAATCAAATGAGGTTTCTCATATCAGAATTGCAATTAGGGAATGATGGTACCACTATGCCAATGCTGCCAATAGGAAGGGCACAATTTGCATGGGCCAGTCAAGAGGCACTATCCATGATGGCATTCATTTTTGGAATGAAGGAAGACATAACTATCTATGATTGGAAAATGGCCATTCTCTTCAGATTAAAAACTGTAGACAAGTCTCAAGAGTGTCAATTGGATTTCTCAGAGTAGATTGCCTATTCAATGGTTGACCAACTCACCCATTTCAAATCTAAAGGGGTTTTTAGGTATTCTTCTTATCTGTTTCACCTCATATTGTATCAAAACTCTGGCATCTTTTCACAATATATGCATTTGAATATGTATGACCCAAGTTTTGGTCATAATAGGACCATTCCTGTGTCTGCATGGACACATATCTTATCCAAAATGTCTAACCCATATGAATTTTGGAAACTTTTTATTGCCCCTATCTTTTATCACCTAAGCCCAGAGCCTGTTGAAAATAGATTAACTCCAAGTGTCAGAGGCCTCGTAACAAATTGCACTATTCCCTATGACTACTTTTTTGGATCTCATCATACCATCATTAGGGTCCATGGTTTTAATGGAGAACCAGTGTTGCTACCTAAGATTTTGACTCCTAGGCTAGCATTCTTAGAGGTCACCCAACAAGTGTCTATGGTTGATAATGACTATGGCACTGGGAAGAAGAAAAATAAAATGTATGATATTCCATGGGTAACAAAAAACATGGCCCCAGAGGTCAGAGATGTTGAACACTTGTTGCTGAGGAAGCTAGCTATCCTGGGTTTCTTTTTGATTGAAGATAAATGGAGATATGACCCAAGTAGTTTCATAACCTCATGGGTTAAGAATAACAAGGTTGCCGCTAAAATTGTGCATGAGGGCCGTCCCTTTTGGGAAGACAGAAGAAACCCTAAGGAAGATATTCTTGATTTGTATGTAGAATTGATAGATTTTCCCTTTCAAGAGGCTAGGCCATGGGAGACCTTTTATGTTAAGGAAAAGGATTTTGACCCTAAAATCAGAATGACTTCTGGTTTAAGAAAGGCGTTGAAGAACAAAGAATGGAAACCCGAGAAAATAGAAGCCTATTAGAAGTATAGGCAGGAGATTTGTGAGATAACTCACTCTTTTGGTAATTTAGATTTAGATGAGAAATGGGAGGCAATCTGGGATGAATGGCATCCATCTCCTGTCTCTAGCCCTGATACAAGCAAATTGTAGACACAGCATGGAGAGTCAGAGGGGGAAGCAAAATCCACTCATACAGAGTAGGCCCCAGGACAAACCTCATCTACAGTCGTTGTAGCTGTCTGGCCCCAATCTCTAAGTACCATAGAAAAATAAAATAATGTGGTATCCTCACCACCTAGAGCTTCTCCATCAGTGTCAACCTTTGGGGTTCCTAGTTTTGTGCAATCACCACTAGCAGCAGTGGTAAACGTTGAAGAGAAAGAAGCACAGTAAGAAGAAGAAAGGTCAAGGAAACATAAGAAGCTAAAACTTTAGCCTGATTCAGAGGAGGAGGTAGAGCCCTCACAACATCAACCACTGAGTACATTTGTTGCTCCTCAGGTACATGTTATTTCTCCTTCTTCTCAATCTTTTTATTCTTCTATAGGGGTGGTAATCCCAACTAGCCAAATATTATCCCCTGCCACCTCTATTGTGCCAATTTCTAAATCTACCCCACCTATAGCTACTCAAGCCATGTCATCACAGGCCACATCATTGCCTTCATTTTCCCCCTCTATCCCAAAGAGAATACCTCCCCAGATTCCCCCTAGCCAACATTTGGCTATTCCCTATGGCTTGCCACAGGGTTATACTTTTATGGGCGGGTATATTGTCTCTCCCTCTACCTTCCAAGCTCAAGCAAACACTGCTAAGAAGGCTAGGGAAGCCCATATGGATAAAAAGAGGAGGAAAGATAATAAAGCTCTGGCTACACCACACATGAGGTCATTATTTGACCCAATCTAGTAGCAGTTAATTGTGACTCATTTGTCACCTAATGTAGTCAAGCCAAACGAGCAGATGCAGCCTCAAGATTATACAATGAGTGCAGTGGCTATGGATATGTCATTTTTCAGACCACAAAATAGGGTTGAGCTACTAAATGAAACCACTTTTGCTATATCTATTGATTATTTGAAAGTATCAAAGAAGTTGCAGAAGATGGAGGCTAATTTGGCTCAAGAGAAAGCAAACTGTAGCAGTCTGACTACAAAAATCAAAACCAAGAATGATGAAATAGAGGGTCTCAACAAACAGTTGCAAGATACTATTTCTTGTCAGATTTACCAGGCTATTCAATCCCTAAATGCTTCTTTAAAAGAAGAGCTAACACAAGAGAAAGTTGCAGTGATAGCCCTAAGGCAGGAAAAGGCAACACTACAGAAAAATGTCAAGAAAAATTGCAACAGCTCACTCAGTTCTAGTAGAGGTTGTTGAATAAGCAAAATAATACCACCACCATATAGGCCCAACTTCAAGCAGATTAATAAATAACAAAATAATTGACACTTGAGTTGGCTAATAGGCCAAAGAATGCAAGAGTTCTGAACATGGTCAAGGAGCTATATGTATCAGTTTGGAAAAGAATCTCTGAGGAGATTACTCAACTCAGACCTTCTCCAACTTTCTTGCTAAACACACAAAAATTGTGCAAAAAGATGGAGACTTCAGTTCAGACCACTCTTTCCACTGTCTCTTTGAGAGTGTTTGATTCTCAAATGCTGCTGCAAAAGCTATATGACACAACTGATGGAACGTTATCAGCAGCAGGGATTAGTGACAAAATGATTATTGCAAAAAGGGTGAACGAAGTTCTCAATTGCAACTCCACAGTAATTAATTGCAAAGAGCTCCTAGATGTGGTAAAAGAGGGAATAAAAGACATGAAGTAGCATATTGAAGAACTAGTGCAATTGGGTCTTCCCTCCCCTTTTCCTGATAGCAAAACTGTGTTAATGGTTGATGAGATTAAACCTTTGTTGTTAGCCAGACAAAATGATTAGTCAATTTTTTAGGGTTTAACAGATGATTCATCAGTGCCAGAAGTGGAAGCTGCCTTGATCCCCATGGCCCAGCTTGATTTCCAATTGAAGGCTGCAGTTCATGTTTTGTAGAGTTTTTCACACAAGGACATCATCAACCTTGATTTAGCCTTCCAAGAATTGCAAAATAAGAAAGGACTATCTGATGCTGAATGGTCTGTTTATCAAACAGCCTTACAGAAGTTGTGATTTTTTCCACTTTTTTATATATTCTGTGGTTTTTTTTTTTTAGCAAGCTCAAAAGTCCTCAGGGTCGCCAAGAACTGTAGAGTAAAATACTCTACATTTTATTTTGAGTTTCAGTTGTGTGCTCCAAGTTTTTTCCCTACACATTTCAATTTTGAGGCAGTGAGGGTTATGACATAGGGCACATGTTTTTCATTTTGCACAGGTTTTTCATTTTGCCTAAAGTTTTATCTAAGTCTCAAGGTCAAGCGAAAGTTACCAAGTGTCATCTGTCGGGACACATTATAATTTATTTCTAAAAGTAGTGGAACATGCCACGTGTCCCATTATAATTCAATGGAGCGTGACAAGTGTTGGCATCTGCATTTCAAGTTTCTTATGAGTTTCAAAAGCTTCTTTCAATAAGCTTCTCTCAGTGCGCGTGGAAGACACCAAGTGGCAACTGTGGAAGGTTTTAATATGTTTCTCTAAAAGTAGTGGAAAGTGTCACGTGTCCCTTGTTAAAGCTCAGCGAAAGCTGCCAAGTGTCAACATCCACAGTTTCTTCATTTTGTTTCATTGTTGAGTAAAGACTATGGTGGGCCCCAGGTTTTATTTCTAAAGTAAGCAGAAGCCACCAAGTGTCATCATCTGTGTGATTCTAAAATGAGTCCCAAATGTTTTTATAGTATAGCTAAAGCTCATCAGACACTGCCACATGTCATCTTCTGTAGGACTCTCAAAATGTAGCTAAATCTCAATGGAGACCACAATGTGTCATCTTTCGTAGGACTCTCAAAAAGTATCTAAAGCTTTTATAGACAAGCGAAAGCTGCCACGTGTCACTTGTTAAGACTGACAGAAGCTACCAAGTGTCCTCACCTGTTTCACAGTGGGAAATGTCACGTGTATATGTTTTAGCCAATGAACTTGCAGGGAGGCTAAACATTTCAAATCTGAAAGATATCTTCTATTAGACACTTTCAGTTAAAATCTAGTTTAGTTAGACCGTTGGGATTTTGATCATGCAGGCAATCTTGAGCTAGTCCTATGCTATAAATAAGAGGATGAAGGGAAAATCATCATCAGAAGGGAGAGAGAATTTTTTGGAAGAGATTGTTATCAAGAAGTTTTTTTAGACTTTCTTGCTGTAGCCAGTAATATCATTTGCCTTTTTTCTATTTTCCTGATTTAAAAAGTTTGTATAACTTTACATGTATCTGTGCCTTTTATGTGACTGGAAAATTAATAAGAAGACCTGAGTTATGTGCCTTTGTTGATATTTTCTGTGTTATTGCAAAATCGTCTAAGTTGTGAGCCTTTGATTCTATTTGTTTTCATCTTTTACATTGATCATGCATTGTTTGCTCTTTAAGGTAATTAAATCCTAAAGATAGCTTCATTGTGCTTAGTATTAAGAAATGAAGCATACTCAGGCATATCGCCATAGTTAAATTTCCTTTCGTTGCATTAGTGATTCCGTTTAATTTCTCTCCCTTTTCTCACAATACATTTGAGATAAAGAAGAGCCAGCTTCTTTAAAATCTGGAGATCGTTTCAGGTCGCAAGTCCCACATTCCTAAAACTTCCCAGTGTTGGTGTTGGAAAGAGCGCAATTTTAAACATCAACATTAGGATTCAAATATCCCATGACAAGCATGTGGACATCAAGTTTGGGCCCCTATAAGTAGCCTATTAGATTTGAAAATTTAAGGACATTCACGCATACATCAAAGTTGGTCCTCATGAAGTAGCCATTGGCATTCAAAAAACTATCAAAGGGTCCCCAACTAAATGTAGGCTTGATAAGTGTCCAGATCTTAGGATCCTAGATCAAATCTAATGATGAGTGGTGACTGGTAGGTCAATGGGTCTAAGCAAATCTAACGGAGTGTATTTGAGCATATAAAGATATATCAATGACATGTGAGCAAAGTCAAAGAGTCAATGAGCCAAGAGGGCACCATGTGGCATAAGTGTGAGAGCAAATAGACTGACGAGTAGATCCAAAAATCAAATATGTGGGTGTCAAGTATTAATAATGTGTTAGCTGACATGTATTAAACCTATCAAAGGGATCCAATAGAGTGAGCAAAGGTTAATAATTCAATAGAGCCTGAATCGATTTATCGATAATTGAACAAAAGACTGAGCCAAGATATTTTTGACTAAGGTCGATGTAGTAGTTTGACTTTAGCAAAACAAATAAATGAACCTGAGCTAGCAATATATATATATATATATATAACTGAGCTCGAGCAACTCGAGTTGAACCAAGATTGACAATATAGACCAAGCATTGCCAATAGAGCTTCACAGAGGTAAGATAGGTCTTTTAGACCTAATATAGGCCAAAAGGGTGGCAACTTATTGAGCATTGAGTAGAGTGCCATCTATATAAACTATAGGAAAACTAATAGTCTTAGATTGGTTTTCATCTATAATTGGCTCAAGTCCAGGTTTCAAAGCAAAGGCAGAATGTGTGCAATTAATGGAGGATCATCCCAAGCCATATCTTTAATAAGTAGCCACCTAAAACAAGATGTCATCATGGCTCTATCATATTCATAAGTATGGTGATCTTGTCCTTCAATAAATGGGACATTAATATGCAAGAGCTCGAGGTATCACCAAAATAGTCAAATGTATAAGTCACCACTAGACATCAAAATGCAAGTTCACACCACTCTCTAATCTTGTCAAGGAAATCTTCCTCCTCCCTATGCACACGTAAGGTTCTTGTTGTGATTTCTAGGCTTGATTTATCAAAAAAACTTCAAAAATCATGGCTACAATGCCACAAAAGAATCAAAAGTTGTACCCATCACCCCAAGTGGTGCATTAATTGTAAAATAGGCTTGTTCTCTATAAAAGCCTAGATTTTCATTGTAAAAGGGTTGACACATTTTAACAACCTTGCACTGCTAAAATTCCCCTCTATGAGCACTTGTATTGGCTAACCCTTGTAGATAATGAGAATTAAGTTCACCTCTTTCTATTATTCTGATGATCTATGTGGTGTTTGTGTTTGTTGATCTTTGACTGTGGGTAATGTTCACCCATGTCTCTATCATCCATTCTTTGCACCTCCTCATCGAACTTGAATCTCACTTTTAGGTTGTATTATATGCACACTTGGGTCTATGTTGATGTTGTCTGTGGAATGTTTGTCATCCCTCTTAGTGTTATGTTTTGTTCTCATGCCTCTATGCAAAATACTTATGTATTTGGAGTGACTTGGTAGAAACTATGTGATATTATCTTGTTCTTAAAGGTTTGTACTATGTTTATGGTAGTAGGAGCACTTGCTCTATTTTGGGTGCATCACCTTTTTTACTTTTAACATTTCTTACCTTTTCCCTCCCCTTTTCCTCAAAAGATCATAGGTTTAGATTAGTGGTAGTTTACCTTTCAACTCTTTAGGCCTGTGCATTGGTATTAAACCATGTGTGTTTAGAATAGAAGGAATCTAGCCTACTCTGGAGGCTCATCCCAAGGAGTGAAAGGGTCCCATAACCTTGTGGATGTTCCCATTATTTCACTGAATCAATCCTTCCAATTTAGCAGGTGTAGGGTTCGAGTGATAACAACACTTTAATGATGTAGTATGGCCACTAAGTTTGCATAAGTATAATCCTAGTTTTAGAATAAAAATCAATAAATGATTATACATTGATCTTGTTCGAGTCCATAATGTACCAACATATCTAAATGTACAACAAAGTATAGTGTTAACCTAGAAATAGGCATATTATGTTTTTGAATAACACACAGACTGTACATATACATCGTTGGTTTCACCTTAAGCTTATTACTCATTGTATACACAATTCTATTTAGCTCAGATCCTTATTCGAATGTATGGTGATTTATAGTAAACATCATCACCAATATAATATACTAGAAACATCATCCCCAGTATAATATACCAGATCACTTGCTAAATAAATAGATACCACATACAATGATTTAAGCCAAAATAAACATAGTAGATATAATCATTATTAGGTAGTTAGTAGATATAATGATTTGATCCAGTATAATCTATTACTCTCCTATCTTAATGAGGATATGTACATGCTTTAGTTTAATTTAGTTCACTGCCAAACATACCAATTTCACTGTATTGTCTCCCATAGCACTCAGACCATCATAAATCACATAGTCATCTATTATAGTGGTAAATTCATATCATTATTTTAAGTTCAACATTATGAATTATATGATAGAGATATGCCTTATACATGTAAATCATTGTAGGAGAATAATGTGAATCACTATTTTTTTTTAATAAAGGCACTGTATATATATCTTATAAGTATATAACATAATTACACTTAGATTGATTCATTATATATTTCTTAGTTTTGTTCATACAATATATCATTTTGCTAACTTGTTAATGCATTTTACCAATTACAAGCAACTAAACTCATCTCTATAACTATTAGATCACTCAATACATATTAACTATACAATTCTCATATACCAATAATAAGTGAATTTGCATAAGAAAATAAAAGTTCTACCAACCTGGTATTTGTAATAAAATGTTATGTCGAATTTCCTCCTCAAATCCATGCTCATTCTCTTCATACGCCCCTCTCCGCCTTCCTTTCTATATCCTTCTTTCCATGAATGTGGCACTTTCTTTAAATATGCCATTTTTTTATCTTGCCATTCTTTTTGTTTTTCTATTTTTTGTAAGAACTTTCCATTCTTTTCTTTATCACTGTTTTATTTTTCACTTTATTCTAATCTATTTTATTTCCTGATCATAATGCAATATAATTGATTTATTTTGTTTAATTTATTTTATTTCCTATTTTTATTTAATAATTAGTCTATTATTAATAGTTAACTCATTTGATCATTAACTTTTGATTTAATGCTATAGATAATGTCTAGGTTTATTTTCTATTCCACTAATCACCAGACCTACTTATTATATCTATATAGTAGAGTTTTAGACAAATTTCTGTCCATATGCAAATTGTGCCATCTACCAAGGATTTAGATATACTCAGACCTATGTATTTTTAACACTAAACATACTTCAAAATGGTTAATACACAGGGTACATATATATGTCAATTTGTTTATTTCTCAATTTACTCAAGTTATGTAAGTGTACGAGTAATAGATACTTGTTCACACACATTTGTATTTTTGAAAACATTAACAATCATGAATACAATGACACGACATACATGCAATCACATGAGAATAATTCATAATAAGCATTAAACTGAGCTAACACACATTCAATCATCAAAATGTAGATAATCATAAAGAATGTACTAATGTTAACCATTCAAAATATGCATATAATGAGTACTAGTTAACGTGGTATGTGTAGGGTTTTAGCTAATCTTCTGTCATCCCAAAAACCTCCATCTATATCACCCTCTTTGATGATGCTCTCCCTCCATCATGCTCTGAGGGATGAATCTCTCCTACGTCCAACTCATGATAAGTAGGTAATTAGTCTATAACATTATGACATGTATGCCATAAAATACTGTTAAAATAACAATTCAACATAATCATAATATAAGAATATACCCTAGATCTAACTCAAAGCAATGCAATCATGTAATCCAAGCAATATTCCATTGTCCCATAATAACATATAACTCATAGCTTAATTAAAAATAACCAAATCAAATTGCCAACTATATAAAATCTACAGATAATAAAGTAAGTTTGCTTAGCTCACTTGTGCAACCCAATCATACTTATAACCTAGTGTATGAGTGAACCAAATCAACTTATATTATATATTGGGTAAGGTTAGATGATGTAATCTATTCCAACTGATAAACTTAACAATATTGATTGATTTAATCACCTCAACCATGTAGACACTCCATTTTTATCACTTTCGTGTCAAATTACATAATGGAATGACTTCTCATAATTTCACACATCCTGATCAATTCATTGTTCAATTCTCTATTCACTGATCAATTCTTTGTTCATTGATCAATTATATGTTCCTTAATCATTTCTCTATCCGATTTCCTCTTTTCTATTTAATTATCATTTATCTGATCAATTATTATTCTTTGTTCAATAACTTTATTTGTTTCAATTTCAATCTAATGATAAATTCCTCACATTGTATTAATTAAATAGGTCTTTGAGCTATTTAATTGATTACTCTTCCAGTTATTAATTAATTATGCTTTTCCCTCTAAGTGGACATCTTCATGCAAAAGGGAATCTTGAGATATTAAGGATAAACCCTTGAGAGTATAATAATTATGTAAAAAAATAGAATAAAGTGGGATTATCCTCAACCCTTTGTTTTGGAAATAAAATGAAGGGCCCAACTTTGAGATCCATGTGCTCTCTCCACCCTTCATCTTGATTTAGATGAAGGGCTTATTTTCATTCATCTTTGATATTTATAAATACATCTTCCACCCTCCATCTTGATTTAGATGAAGGGCTTATTTTCATTAGCTTTGATATTTGTCAAGATCATCCTCCACCCTTCATCTTGATTGATATGAAGGGATTACATCATTGATCTATGTGTTTGATCTGTGTGCACACTTGAGGACCCTTTGGTAATAATTCATCTTGAATTAAATATGAAGGGTCCTCATTAATCTGGTTTTGTTATAAATATGATCATTCACATCACTATTCTCATGTTCAAGTGATATAGTGAAGCCTTGACATTTTATCAAGCTAAACTTGCTCATCAATTTACATTCTTTGATCAAAGTCTTCATGATCCATATCTTTTATGGAGATGCTTACTCCAAATTTGCATTGAGAAAGACCATATAAAAAGCTACATCTAAGCAGCATCCCATCAATGATCAAGCTACAAAGGAGGTTTGCATGGTGTGAATATTTATGCATTTGTAGTCTCTTTGGTATTTTGTTGAGTTCCGAGATCTTAGGTGTGCCTTTAGTCTTTGTTATCACTTTACTTGTCTTAACCAAACTTTTATGAAAAATATTGAAGATCTACATTCTAACGACACTTATTACCTTGTCATGAACCATCTGTCTGTTCATCCTACCCTAGTCCTATTTTTCCTTCCCATCTTGATCTTCATAAGAAAGTAGAAGTTGTTATGAACCCTATTTTATATCACTAGACATATTCTCTCAGTGATACTTTAACTACTAAAAATTTTGGTTCCCACATGACATGGTCATTAGAGATTCTTAATCTACCTATTGTCCATTATCATCCAATCTGATCATTCCAATCCTTCCTTTTACTAGTACATCCCATCCTAGTGCTAGAACAGGTTTCCCTTTGCTAGTGATCCCTTGTGGGTATAATGATTATTTAAGAGTTTTTGCATCATACTTGTCATTGTTCATTCTTGTCCCTGATCATATTGGTCATTATTTTATGTCTATTTTCAAGTATATATCTTGCCATATTGGCAATCAAGTTCATATTCCATGCTTTTGCCATTTTGTGAGCTTGTCTCCATGCTCTTGTCATTTTGCGAGCTTATCCTTTCCATGCTCTCACCATTTTGTGAGCTTATCATTTCTATGCTTTAATCATTTTACAAGTTATCAATTTCATGCTCTCATCATTTTTCAAGCTTTACCATTCTACCTCAAATTGATTCATGTTCTTGTCCCTAATCATACTTATTTATTTCAATGTTTAATTGCTAGTCGAACTACAATGGCTTGAGGTCCCAATTGGACTATTTAGGCAATGCTCAATTTTTTGAGGTCATCTCAGCTATTTCTTATCTCATGTTCTTGACATTTTTTGAGTATATCTCTTGCCATGTTAGCAAGCTTGTTCAATTATATGCTCTCACCATTTTATGAGCATGTTCTTATGTCTTCTATATAATCAAATCTATTTACTTGTCATCCATTTTTTTTCAATCCCAAAATACTTAGGAGAACTACATTTGGCCTGAAGTTCATGTTGGATTGAATGTCCATGGAACTATGTAGGCAAAATCCACTTGCTTAAGGCATTTGGAGTTAGCTCATCCACTTCCTTCCCATTGCTCTATTTCCCCCTTTGATCGTGATTATTTTTTCATACCCTTGGTCTCAAAGAGTAACACCTTATTGTCACACACACTAATTTTTTGCATGAAATGTTTACTTGCTTTAGTTTGTGTGCTTCTAAATGTAATGTTTACTTTATTTCATTTGTGTGTTTTTGAATGAAATGTTTACATATTTTTTAGGTGCCTTAGCTTGTTACATTCTGCTTCCCGCATGACTCTTGGTTTCTTAATCAAGATGTTTGGATGTGAATGAATGTCCTCCAACTTGATTTCATGGATTTTATGTTTAATTATTCATGCATTAATTTTTAATCAAGTGCCTTAAATTTAGTACATTATGTTTCTCATTTAAGCCTTGATTATTCATATCATTATTTTGAGTGGTGAACACTTGTTTCTAAAGTATATTGATTTAAATGTATCATGTTATACATTTAAAAACTTGATTGTCTATATCTTGTTTTAACTTGTATATATTTGTATTTTGAATTCAACTAGTTATGCATTTTGACAAATAAATGTTATCATGATCCTTCCTAGATTATGATGCATACTATCATGTGTAATATAAAATCAAGCTTTACAATGGTTACCATGTCAATGCCAATAATCAAATACATCTCTCTCTATCTGATCCAATCATCAAAGCTAATGAACATCATGATCATTCTTCCATTTAAATCAAATCAATTATACCCTACTTGGGACAAATTATTTCATCATCATGAGAAATCAACATATACAAGCATTAGCTAAAGTGGTGTAATCTTGTTCACGGGTTAATCTTTTATTCTATTCTAGCTTCTTCATCTCTTTTTTGAGAGTCCATCCACATCCTTCATCCTTACATGCTCTCTCAAGGGGGAATCATCCCTCACTAATTTCATTCAAATCATATCCTTATCTTTTCATTCAATCCCCCATACTTAGTCAATTTAGAATGATGAAATTAAAACATCCATTATTTCTTCATCTAATCATCCTCCTTGTTTCAAATTCTCATTATTTGAGAAAACATTACTTCATCTAATGCCTTGCAAAACCTTCTCAAACATGGGAAAATGTAGACACTCCATTTTCATCTCTTCCATGTCAAATTACACAATAGAATGACTTATCATAATTTCACACATTCTGATCAATTCTCTGTTCAATTCACTGTTTAATTCTCTATTCACTGATGAATTCTCTATTCAGTTATTTGTTCATTGATAACTTATCTGTTCATTGATCAATTATTTGTTCAATTCTCTATTCCCTAATCATTTCTCTATTCAATTCTCTCTTCTCTATTCAATTCTATCTTCTCTATTCAATTATCATTTCTTTAATCAATTATTATTCTCTATTCAATTACTTTCTCTATCTCAATTTTAGTCTAATGATCAATTCCTCAAATTGTATTGATTAAATAGGTCTTCGAGATATTTAATTAATTATTCTTATAATTATTAATTAATTATTTTTTTCCCTCCAAGTGGACATCTTCATACAAAAGGGAATCTTGAGATCCAAAGGATATACCCTTGAGAGCACAAGAATTATGCAAATAATTAACAATAAAGTGGGATTATCGTCCACCCTTCATCTTGTAAACAAGATGAAGGCCCCACCATTATGATCCATATGTTCTCTTGGAAAGGATGCTCCACCCTTCATCTTTATTGAGATGAAGGGATTATTTTAATTCATTTTTGATATTTACAAATACCATCCTTCACCCTTCATATTGATTTAAATGAAGGGCTTATTTTCATTCATCTTTGATATTTATAAATATCATCCTCCACCCTTCATCTTGATTGGGATTAATAGCTTACATAATTGGTCCATGTACTTGATTTGTGTGCACACTCGAGGACCCTTTCATCTTAAATTCAATATGAAGGGTCCTCATCAATCCAATTTTTTTATAAATAGGATCTTCACATCACTATTCTTATGTTCAAACAATATAGTGAAGCCTTGGCATTCTATCAAGCTAAACTCGTTCATCAATCTACATTTTTTTATCAAATTCATCATGATCCATAAATTTAATGGAGGTGTCTAATTATAATTAGCATTGGTGAAGACCATCTAAAGCTACATCTGAGTTGTATCCCAACAAAGACAAGCTATAATGAAGGTTTGCATCATACTTTGTTTGAATCTTTATAAGTGTTGTAGTTCATTTTGTATTTGTTGAGTGCACAAGGTCATAGAGGTGTGGTTTCCATATTTGCTATCACTTTGCATGTCTTGAAACTTTGTAAAATTATAGAACATCCATGATCTATCTATACAAACCATACCAAAATCAAACCAACTACTATAATAGATTGGCTCAATACAGTCTGTAAAAGTCTAACCTGGTGGGTGATGATAGTCCTTGGGAGTGTTTTGAAATTTGAAATGAGTTTGGATTTTGGAATATTAGGTGCACATTACATAACATATAAACTTTAGATATGTATCATGATGAAATAATGTATAACAATGGTACCAATGTATAGAATTCTGCCACAACTATGAATCTAAATTATATAATTATGTGCTTTGGCCAATTAATAATTGTGTAAGTGTGGATAACATGATTCCAAAGCATGTCCCTACTATATATGGAGAAATGTGAAAACTGAAATAAGTGTCAATGTGGAGGACATGTTTTTAAAACATGCCCCCATTGAATCTGGGTGTGTCGAATACTGAATAAGTATAGAGAACATGCTTCCAAATCATGCCCCCATTGAATTTAGGCGTGTCAAATACTGAATAACAAATATGAATAACATGCCTATATGACATGCCCCCATTGATATAACCCCCTTTGAGGTGAGATAAAAATAGAAACCAATAGTTACCTCACCTCAAAAAGATAAGACAATTGTATGATCTGTGAATGGAACCAAGTAACATATAGAAAAACATGTCTAGGTAAATGTAGCATTGAAGTGCATAGAACAATGCGATCACTTGAAGGCCTAAGATGTATGATAGATATCATGGATACATACATATAGTAATGGTAATAGATTAAAAACCAAATAAGCACACACACAAAATCATTCAAAAGCAAGTCAACATACAAAGGTCTTAGGAGACCACAAACAAGGGGCATGTTCAAATACTACACAATCAAAGGGACATGACTTAATCAAATGTCCACAAAATCAAGGATGATATATTCAAATATCTATACAACAAATAATGACACGTTCAAATGTCAAAGAAAGCACATATAGGCATGGGGGTTGTAAATAAAAGAACATATTCAAATGCTCGAACATGTAAGATAATAACAAGGAAAAACACTTAAGGAAGTGCATAAAGGAAAGCATAAGACACCATTATAAACATATCATAGTAGCCCATGGATCAAATGTGTCAACAAAAAACATCAAGTGCATAGCATATCCAGTCTTATGTAAGATACAATCATGGATAATGGCACGTGTAAGTACATATAAGCTCAAACATGGTAATGAAAAGAGACCCTCAAACCATATAACTTGTGAGTATCATGATCAAAGAATTGGATGTCCCCAATGTCCATATGACATGAGTAGAGGGAAGGCCCAACATTTGAAATAATAATAAATCATGTATTTGTAGATGCCTGTATCACACTTAAGTAGAAGCATGGAACAAGCCAAAATAGTACTTATTTGGAGATGACACTTGATATTGCCATAGATACTAGAGTTCAAGGAACTCATGCATTCTGGAGATTTGTATCTTGTACATTATATTGAATTTGTTTTTATTGAAACATTATCCCTAATGAAATGTAATTATTTATTGTACATTATCAATAGTGGCTATATATTTGTACCATCCATGGCTGGATATCTGTAATTAATTTCTATATTTAGCTATGATGTGTTTCACATGATGACAATGATCAGTGACAAATAGATGTCACATGCTTGTCTTACTATTGGATTACTTAGAATGTTTTATTTGGATCACTAATTAGATTCTCATGGTGAAATCTAATGAAAAAAATACATTGATTAAATTTAAAAAGAAAAAAATGATTATCTTGTTTTTTTAAGTCAAATCCAGTGGGGTTGTTACATAAATATAAGTATGATTGGGTTGCACAATTGAGCTAATATTAACTACTGTGTGGCAACTCACTTTTTCTCCAAGGTTAAGGGCATGTGCCTTCTAGTATCTCTCTATCTCCTTAGATATATACACTTTCTAAATTGATATATTTGTCCTAATCTCAGTTTCAGTGATTAATAATGATACATATTTCAAATCAAGTTGCCAATAGCTAGACAATTGCATCGATACATAGGTGTACTCTTAAACATTGCTCTTTCAATTTCAATCTTTTCAATACTTTCAATTTTAGATTATATGCATTGATTATGTACTGTAATATGCTCTTGATTGCAGGTCAATCATCAACAAAGCACTCAAGTTAGACTCAAGCAAAGGCAATGTGTGTTATACACACCCAGGTATGCATTTCTTCTCCTTTAAACTAACAATCTCTTTACTAGATTAAAAGGAGGCAAATGTAGATGATATTTATGGATTATATAACACCTTAACCTTGTGCACTTGGAAAACTCAAACCTTGATTGTTCCTCTCAATTTTGAACCTTTCTCACATTTGGAAGTCTGGCATCCGCTTTATCTTGTGCCCCTTGGTATATCTTTTGGTCTAATTAACCTTATGCTGATGACCCAAACCTTATATCTTTCCTAGAATGCTTAAAATATATTTATCTTATGCCCCTGCAAGTTCTGAGTCTATCCCTATTTTCAAACTACCAAGACACAAGCGTTAGTCCCAAACCCATGTGTCGATGCTAGTGTCCTACCCCGATGCAAGTGTCTAATGCCCTAAAGTCATCTAATTTACAAATGAAATGCATCCCAATGGTTAGTCTAAGTTTTTTAGTGTGAGTTATTTATCCAAAGGGATTGATATACATACAAGATCAACCCTCATTCATTCTTCACCTAGAAAAGACCTAAGGCAACTTATCAAAGCATTCAGTCAAACACTCGATAAAGCAAAGCTTCCCTATTTTCATATTAGTCGTATGGATAACAAATACACAGGTCTAAAGAACCAAAGGAGTAATGTAAGAGCTCAATTTGCCAAGTTACAAGCTAGGTCATTATTGTACTTGCTTTCCACATATTTCATGATTCACACACAAGCCAACATGTATGGGGGGACTACATTAGTCTGAGACCCTCTTTGGAGTATTGTTTATATAGAGAATACTCATTAACATAGGGTTATTTGGGGTTAACTCAACACTGTGTGCCCACTAACTCATTTTCCCTAAGGTCACTATAAGATGAAGAATTAGGGTTTTAAATTTCACGAGGAACAATAGTCCATGACCTAGATTTGAATACCCTAGAGCAAAGGTGAAGACAAATCCATAATCATCTAGGTGGTTGCATCCTTTTTCAGTAGGTATTTTGTATAGGACACATGCATCCAGTTTAGACAATATCATCAACGCAACCATCCCAGTTGATGTCAGTGTCTATGGCTCCAAATGCACTTAATCCATAATTTGGTGACTGCTCTAGAACCCTCTTCCAGATTGCTTACTACTTGTTCCAGATTTAGAACTATGTCAGAATCAGAACCATCTACGTACATTATTTTTTTTATCATTTCTATATTTAGCATAGTTATACTTACTATTTTTAGCCTATTTTAGTTCAATAAATTTAGTATATGTTATACCTAAGTTTAGTATTTAATTGGCCTGCTATAGAGATAATTTATCACCTTTATGCCCTAGGCTATCTCTATCCCCTTTAATCCTAGATTTCCTAATCTAGATTTTTAGGGATAAATAGTTCGTAGCTTGAAATAGATTTCCTCCATATTTTGAGAAACAAGTCAGTTCCTGAATTCCAAGGAAAGGGTAAGTCAATGTTAGAACACCCTATCATCATTCCTTCTCCATTGGACTACATCTCTAAGATCGTTGCAACAATAGAACACACTGTTCTCTTCCTACATCATGTTTTCTAATTGATTAGTTGTAAATTTGTCATAGTAAATGTGAAGGTTTTTCTCATAGATTCTACTAACAGCTAGAATGTAGTTTACATTTTTTTTGGTAATTGGAAGATCTAAATAAGAACACGCCCTTTATATTTAAAGAGCATATAACATGGCATATGTTAGCAAGTAAAAAACACTGAGAACTTAGGGGAGAGAAGATTGAATTTTATTTCAGAACTTTGTAATTTCATTGTAGCAATATTGTCATTGCTACAAGTTTGATAATGTAAGAAGTGGTTTGAAATAAATAACTATAACAAGAGGATGAGATTGAAACACAAATCCAACCCTGGCACTATCCACTTGAGAGAATTTGTGGTAAAGATTTCATCCATTAGTCTAGATTTAATTCTGCATTGTGTGCATTCATTCTTCATTATCTGAATAGACTATAAGATCTTTGCCTTTATGTTTTCTACAAAAGCATTTTTTATTTTTGAAAGTTCAATTTCATACAGTGTGAGGAAGCTTCAAAGTTAGCATTAGATTTATTTTCCTATTATTTACTTTCATTTTATATGCTTTCCATGCAAGTGTGTTATTTTGTTCTCGACCCCACCCGACTTTATTGATGGGGTCATAACTTAGCCCCACCCTCCCATTCTTGGTGGGGTCATATTCAATCTTGACCCCACCGATGGGGTTAGGCAAGTGGGGTTGAATATAGTATGACCTCTATCTAAGACCTAGAGGATCTCACCTGCTTGATAATTTATCTTGACAACCCCTCAACCCCTTTTATCTAAACCATACCCCCTCTACCTTCACCCCATCCCTGGGCCCCCATATAGATAGGAATTCTAGGAATGGGAATGAAGACTTTTATTTGGGTTCAGGAATGAAGGGCGACTATATCCATTTCTAGTTGGCACTCGATTGATAGGGAGAGCAATGAGCGTAACAAACTGCTCAGTTGAGGGCATAGCCACCTAGAGTCTAGGGGCACTGCCTCCTTAATAGTTTTTCCCTTTGGATGGTTGGAAAGCCTTGATGGCCCGTATCCATATAAATAGGGGGCATTTGACTTACCCTTATCTTTGGGGCATTCGACTACCTAACTATCTATCTGGAGGACCCCTATGTCTTTATTGCGGGGGGGTGTCCTGACCCAACCCCCCAAAAACTCTATATGGGGGGTGGGAGGGCACCAAAAATTAACTCTATAGATGGGGTGGGTCTATTTGGGTTTGGCCTCGACTTATTAGAACAAGGCCTATAAAAAAGATGCATACTCTCATTTATGATTGGTTGGTTGCTTCCCTTGACAGATAGTGATTGGTTGGTCAAGTTTTCCCCCTTCAACCAATGATCGAAGCCCTCTACCCCCAACAAAATCTTGAGACTAGGCACCCATATGTAAAGATAGGCCCAAGGGTTGCTTACCAATCTCTATACCCACGAACCAATCTAGGGATAGGGTAACTAAATAATCCTCAAATCTAAGACTAGCTAGCTATCTAGATGGTGTGTTGACTTGTTAGCCTGATGGATCTTGCTAGTTTGCTTTCTGATGAGGTTGGGGAGGATAGTATGATCCAGGTTCCACCAGTGCCATATCTCTATCTCTCTTATTTCTCTATTATGGTAAGTGCCCAATCATTGAATCAATCACCCATATATATATATATATATATATATATATATATATATATATATATATATATATATATGATCTGGGTTCCACCAATGCCATATCTCTATCTCTCTTATTTCTCTATTATGGTAAGTGCCCAATCATTGAATCAATCACCCATATATATATATATAAGCCTTAACACTCTTGAATTGATCCTTGCCATACATATATACATACACACATATACATACATATATGGATTGGGAGAGGGACCCCTACCCCTATATATCTATTTGGCTATCTAGGGAAGGTCATTTAGCTTTCTCGCTCCCCATAGTAATATTGGCTTGTCAAGCCTATCTATATATGGGCCTTTCCCTAGATGGAGATAACATGACTAGACAATTAATTATAGAAGCTAGATGGATAGGTGGATGAATGAAAGTGAGGCTGGTAGGCGGATCTACCATTGATTAGATATAAGGGTTTAGATATAATGGTTGTCTTGGCACCCAAGACACAAGTGTGTTTCCCTATACACAACTTTTAGCACCTCAACCCTCGAAAGAAATGAGTGTTGCACATACATTGCTGACACCTTGCCAAATACACAACCTGAGTTGACAATTAGTGAAAGTAACAATATCAATAAATCAAACAATTGTCCTTCAAGTGACTATGGGGTTTTAGGCAAGCTTTGTTGTTTCAAGTTTAATTGATGGTTTGATTTTGCTTGTTAGTCTTGAATGCCAATATGGACCTAATTTTAATTCAAGTAATCTATCAATACACATGCATCTTAGTCAATTTAAGTATCTAAGGGCAATCTAAAAATTAATTTGGAAAGGACTGGCATTTATTGTTCATAAATTTTAATTGAGCATCTACAAGCATTTAAAGAAATCAAGCAAACAATTAGAGTATTCATTGTAATATTTAAGTTTATGTTAGTGCCACATTGCATTGCATTGGTTTGCTTAGCTAACGTATTATTTTATTATTGTTTTTAATGTTATATATTGTTTAGGGCCCTGACAAGAATCAAGCGAAGTGTGAGACAATCTCTGAAACATATCATTTTCCCTACTGTTTTCAGATCTAACTACCCAACTAAGACAAGAAGAAGAAGTATATTTTTCAAACGATTAGAGTGAAGTTTCAAAAAATCGAGCGAGTTTTTTTGGAACCTTAGATTCGACGAACACATGTCAAACAAGTTTTTACTTGTTTAACTTTTGCTAAAAGTGCATACTTGATAATTATGGTTGTCTTGATGGTTTGGACAAGGTCCTCTATCCATCATTAATTTTTAGAGTACTTATTATCTTGCCACAAAACCCTGATTTCCACTATCAATCTTTTGACATTTGTTACATAATCTCTAAATATTCAAGACACATTCATAAACCCTAATTTTATTTTTAACTTCTAATGCTTTGATTTTAGAAAATTAATTTAATCCAATTTTACTCCTATTTTAAACCTACTTAAATGTGTATAATTTTATATATTAAAATTTGATTGAAATCCAGTTATTTATTTTACAATAATATATTACAAGCAAAAGATTATTTATATTTCATATATTAAAAATTAGATTTAATCAATAGTTATACTTCAAACCAGTTCTTATACATATCCCTACATTTAATCACCATTTACACTTAATTGTGGTGGCTAAATTGTTCAAATTTTTAAATTTTGACAATCTCTGTCTGCATTTTCTACATTCAGTATTAATTAGAATTCTCCACCCTTTACAACGGTATTGGAAAGCAAACAGACAAGAAGGGAGGCTGGTCTGGTTTTGAAAGGAGCTCCATCTAATGGCGAACATTGCATGTAACGCTCTGAAAAGAGGCCTCGCCCACAATTTCAATGCTGCCCTATCTCGTCCGGGTAAGTTTCGCTGTTTCCTCTGTTTATTTTGTTGTCTGAACATAATTGTTCTAGGGTTTCTCATCAATCTGTTATATGGTTTCTGCCCCAAACCATTGCCGGCAGTATGGAATGGCAATTTGATGGAATTTATAGATTCCTAACACAGAATTTAGAGGTCTAGGATTCTGTTTGTGTAGATCAATTGTATATTTAGGTTTTCTTTACCTCTGGTGTGGCAGATCTGTCTGTAGCCATTATTTCTACTTTATTTGATTTTGAACTGACGAGGCTCAAATGCAAGCCCGCGCTTATACACAGCCATCGCAGCCCTACGTGATCCTGAGGATTGCACCTAATTATAGGATGAAGCACCCCAGCCCTACTCGATTGGGCTTTGACTCAAAACAGATAATAATATTCATATCCACCAGTTGTGGCATTTATGGTGCTTGGTGAATCGTGTTACATGAATCCTTTTCTCGCGCCGTTGTGCCTATGTTCCTCCGAGTTCTCTTTTGTGGGTGGAGGCGGAGGTGCGGGTAGGAATACTAAAAGGGTGCCTAGAAATATCCTTAAAAGTTTAGAGATGACATTTGAATAGGAAAATAGAATAGGGGCAGGTACGTGTGTTAACATAATAACCTTTTGGACATCTATGCCTGGGAAATTTCTTTTTTATTTTCTTGACCAAATGACATTTATCTCTTGCAAGGAGGAGTTGTGTCTCTATTGGTGAAATGGCTGTGGGATTTGAAGTTATGGTCATCCTCATGTTATATGTGGATGGGGCATTCATTATACTTCTTCGATTTCATAGATGTTAACGGTAAAGGCTGTCTTTTAGGTCACAGCCAAGGCAGACATAAATTGGCTGTATGAGACCTCCCATTCTCCTTGTGGCAACCCACAACAGGATTTCTTTCCACTTACATCATAGATAAGATGGTTGCACACAAACTGTGCACGTTGTTTAAAGCTCATTTCAAGTGTAGAGTAATTTATACTCAAAAGGCCATTGATGTTTCATTGCATGTGAAAACTTTACGTTTAAGATTTGCCCAAATGATTGGTACCTTTGTGGATACTCCTAATCACGTTGTTGCATTTATGTAGAGGTAAGGGGATGTTTTTTGTAGAATTCCGTAGTTTGCTCTTCCATTCAAATTGCTCAGTTGTTTCCTTCTTGGAAATTCTCTTGGTTCTGGAATTTTCAAAGAGCCTTGAAATTAATGCAGGATCATTGATCGTTAGATCCATAACAGTTTGATAGATGAAAAAACATTCTTAGCTATCAAAGACTTTTTTGAAGATTAGGTTTCGTCACTCATGGAATAGAAGTTAGAACTCTTGAACTAAGTGTCCAAAAGAGGGCACCCTCTCTTCCGAACACCTTCCATGTTTGGCTTTACTTTTTATCTTGATGTAGCAATGAATTAGAACATGGTGGTTTACTATTCATGTAATTCACTCACCTGTTTAGCTTTTAGGAATGAGCTAGGATATGGTGTCATATATAATGTCCGCCGCCATTGAAATTCTTTATTCTCAAAGTATAGTCGAATGCTGTCAGGTTGATGTCTTAGGGGGGAGAGCTCCAGTTAAATAAACATTATATCTGGGCTGAAATGGAAATCTGCTGTTCTCTTTGACTGGGTGGGATATCAGGAGTGGCAGGACCTGTGATGTGATATTGTCAATCATTTAGTTTGAATTTGATTAAATTATGTCACAGGTTCAAGGTAAAAATGTTTTAGTTGTTTAACATTTCACTGCAATGATTAGATGAACACCTTTTGGCAGAAATACATAGATTGAGGTCTAAGAGGATAGCCTTGCATCAACAAACTTATCGCATGACATTTCTGAGGGCATAGTAATTTATAGCGATTGGCTTTACCGAGTCTTAAATTTGGTTGTTGAAACACAAATGACATTAATCCTTGAACTATTCGGATGCTGATACATTATTTATGCCCACCAGAATCAATTATAATTTATACTCAAGTGTTTTTTTTCCCTTTGACCTTTATGGTGTTATAGTGATCTTTACTGGTCATTGCTACCAAGGATATTGCATTGGTAGGTTCTCAAAATTCTCAGAATCTGATTACTTGTGATTATCAGGAATATTTTGCTTATTTTAAAGCAAATATTCATCCTTGGAAGCCTGAAATACGTACTACTCTGCCTCATTTTATTGTTACTTTTCTCCTGGTTAGGTTAATTGTTACACTTACAACTTAGTTGTTAAGGATTGTGTTTGAGGGGCACATTATGACTGTTTTTATTCAGTGGAATTAAATCATGCCTTTTAATTCCTAATTAAGCTTACCTTATTTAGCATTTTTTGATAAGACTCTCTTGCCACAATCATGGCTGCTTCCTTTCTTCTGATTTTAATATTTCATCTTATTGCACTTGTATCATTATAAGTGTTTTGGTCATTATCATTATCATCTTGTTATATTTTCAATCTTATCATTTATTCTTTCATAAGCACGTAAGCTATCCGTATAATTGTAATGTAAATTTTGATAAAATCAATATATTTCAGAAAACATCATTCCCATTCATTCAGTTTTTCCCACATTCTTTGTTGCTCTCTATCTACACTATCTCATGCCATGATTGTTTGCATTTGCTCGCATCCCATTTAGTTGGTGTGGAGGTTCTTAATGCAGGGGCTACGTTGCTTCTTTGGCGCCATCACTCTTTGGGATCTACTTTCATCGACTATTGCAAACTCCAGGCCTGATGGTTCTTATAGCTTTTAACAACCCTTCAAGATGGTTTTCCTTATTTGCAGGCCACATCCTGTGGAAGACTAGTGGGTGGGGACCAGTTTGAAGAACCAACTTTTTTTAATAGTTTTAATTTCTTACATGCACAGACAGTATCTTGTCATTTGCTGACCTGCCACATGAGCATTTTTTTCTTGCTCCCTTTAAATCCCTCACCATTGGCCATTAGTTTTTTGTTTCTTCTATGGAGGGGTGTATGAAATGTCCATAAATAGGACGAATTAGAAAACAAAGGGGTTTTCTCAACTTCCTTTAAATCTGATCTGAAAATTAGTAAACCCTAGCTTGAGAATTAAATTCTCAAAACCCTTATTCAATGTAAGAAACCCTAGACTCCAAAGGTGAGGGTTTTGTAGGGAATTTCTGCCAATTAAACACCTTGAAATAATCTGAAAATAAATAATAAATTTTAGATTTAAATTCACTTAAATAAATACTTTTTTCTTTCCCTCTTTCCACAAAATGTTGAAGGAAAAATCAGATTTAATCACCAATTTTCTGCTGCTGTTTGGAGGATAAAATATCTTCAAAAATCCTTGCAAAAATCGCTGCCAACTTTAGAAAAATACCAGTGCCTTATTTTGGTATAAAAATTGCCAATTTGACCCTCCTAGGTCATGCCCACACTCTTAGAAACCTTGGAAAAATAGCAGAAAAATAGGACTATTCTAGCGTTTCACAAGCAAGAAAATATTTGGGAATTTGTTAGAAAAATTAATAATAATTTTGAAAATTATCTATTAATTTTTTGTCTTCAATATCTTTTGCAAATCGTCCAAAATGCCACAATAATGATCAAAATAATAATAAATAATCACAAATAATTATTTATGAATATTTTGATCGGAAAAGGCCTTCAAACCCTAGCGTCCACCTCTTCAAGTGGTTTGCTCCACTTGTAAAATTAAGATAAAGATTTAGCAAGTAAAAAACATAAGAAATATATTACCAAACCCTCACAAGCAAGCACCAAAACCTTCCCAGGTAGTTTGCTCCACTTCTAAGGCACAAAACAAGTTTTCCTTTGCAAAAAGTGGTGTCAATAGACACCTTTGTAAGATTGATCAATCACCAAGTAGAGCAACTCTATTGGGCATGCATCCCAATAGCCTTCTTCATGCAGGAAGAACAAGATAACAATTTCAGCATATCCTCCTTGAAGCTTTCGCTATGTATTTATAACTTTCTAAAGGGTTTGAACCTCTTTGGGAAGATAAATCATTTTTTTTATCTTCACTTTAGCTCCCATGGCAAAAAGCTCCTTTTTGAAAATATTTAAATATTAGCCTTAATAAAAAAAGAGTAATAAAAATTACTTTAAGGCAAATATATTAATATTTATTTCACTTAAGCACTTTAGTGGTAAAAACCACTTTTAAAATATTTAATTAATTAATTAATAATTGTCTTGTGATAAAAATCACTATTTCGATAATTAATAGATAACTAATAAAATAACTTTCCCCAACAAGGGATCCTTTAGTCTATGGGGAGATATACTAAAGGTCTTCATACCTGTTTTAATTAAGAGGGAAAAGATGGGGACATTACAATCCTCCCCTCTAAAAATTGCTTGCCCTCAAACAATTACAAACTCATGTCCAATTACCATGTCCAAATGGTAAACCCTGATGTAGTTCTCAAAAACCCTGGCTCCTATACCTGTTAAATGGAATACTTTTGCTAAAAAACATAGTGTGACATACTCCAAATGGATAATGATTGCCATTCCACCTTGTCAACGCGTTCCACAATGCAAATCCCTCCTGTATATGTTTCCTAAGGGGAAAAAAATCCAAATCAATCTTGAACTTATAATACCTGTATTTTGGGGAGTGCCCCAATGTGTGCCAAATCATAAGAAAGCCATCCAATGGCTCACTGCACTTGTATGCCCCTATTTCACGCAAAATTAAGTGGGGTATGAAGGGGTATCCAATCCTGTTGACCCAACTATGCCCTCCAAATAGTATTTGCTGACGTTGTGGATTGCACCCTCTGAAGGGAGGCTCAGCTCTCTTCCTCCATGCGGCACAATGGAGACATTTTTCTTGCTGTGGGTTGCAAATTTGAGGGATGAATCTCTAGATTAAGGGCTAGCTCCCCTTGACGCACCTTGAGGCCCTGGATTTTTTACTGTTAACAATGGGGGGATGAAAAGAGGGAGAAATACTGAAAACAGGACTTAACTAATGCGGTGATGCACCAAACTGGTTGGTTTTCTCAGCTTTGACCTACACTTTACATCAAAGAGAAGCAAACATACACTTCATTCGAACGAGAACCTTGCCTATATCAGTGTTTCAACATGAGATCCTATGGAGATATAGGGAGGAAGAACTATCAGATGTGTTCTAAGACACACTATGGATAGCCTGTTCACATGTGCCTATACTCTGAGCTGGACAATTCTTGTTGCCTTGCAAGAGAATAACTCACAATACACTAGATATGTTGGCATAAACTTATGAAAGCATGAAAAGGAAATGACTTAACATAATAAAAAACCATAGACATGCAAAAGTGCAAGCTCAAATGGAGGTAAAAATGCTTCTTTTGATTCAAGGTAAATTTTTTTAGGGCTTCGCCATATAAATGCTGAGAGATCCTTTCTCAAATGAGAAGTTACAAATATATATATAGAGCTTGGAAACAGATAATTGACAAGTCAAGGGATGGAAACCCATGCTGTATTAATAAACACTTTTGCAGCGACCACAAGCCCATGTTGCTGTTGTATCCTTTCAATTGCATATGGGAGAGCCATGTTGTAGGTGACCAAGTCGCTCCCCTTGCTGTCTTAGGCCTGCAAGAGCATGGGATACTCCTAGCAACTGACAAAGCCATCTTCAAGTTGTGTTGACTGGGCCATGCTCTCTTCAATGCTGGGCACAATTGGTTGTGCATTAATGGCAAAACGTAAAAACATGGGTTGCTCCCCTCTATGGTTCGAAAATCAATCTTTTTATTGGTTTTCGGTAGAGACTATTTCACCTAAGTGCATTTACTCTTCCTGCTGACGACACCTATGCCACCTGCCTTGGTCTGGTTCATCCTTGGGTTTGTGCTTTGACTTGTTGCTACTTGAAGCGTTTTGAGCTTTTGTTTTATTGTGTATGTGATCGCGTTCTAGGTTACCCACCGTGTTTTCTCTAACTTTGCTATTTCCCTTTTGTCCTTAGCCAATTAGGCTCTCGGGCGCTTGTTATTTTCTCCCGGGTTCCTTTCTTTGCTTGCTCGTTCATTCGTTCTTCGAGCTTTCGGGCTTTTCGTTCTGAATTCCTTCAGACATTTTGTCCGAAGGAATTCTCTTTTGGGATTGCACTCTTTGACTTTCCTTTGGCGGGCCTTTGAGCTTTCTTTTGGCGGGCCTTTGAGCTTTCTTTTGGCGGGCCTTCGGGCTTTTCCAGCTTGATTACATCCCAACGATTAGTTTATCACCTTGAAGTTGACGTTCACGGGCCCGTCATTGGCTAAGACAATTCTTTCAGCATTTTTGCAAACGAACTTTTCTGAAGGGAAAGTTCCCCTTCGGAAAGATTGAAATGGTCCTTCGGAAAAGTGACAATGACCTTTGCTTTTAGAAAAAATACATTTGGAAAAGTTACAATGGTCCACTTTGAAAAAAAAGTGACCCTTAGGAAAAAAGGAAATGGTCCACTTTTATGACCAAGTGCCCCCCGCAAAGACACTTACCCTTCAAACTTTTTGTGACTATCGAATTTCTTCGGACAAAATGTTTGAAGGAATTCCTTCAGACATTTTGTCTGAAGGAATTCTCTTTTGGCTTTTCCCCTATGGTTTTCAATCGGACAAAAAGTCCGAAGGAATTTCTTTGGACATTTTGTCTGAAGGAATTCTTTCCGCTTGTCAACTTTTTCCGAAGGGCAAATTCCCATCGGGGTTCTTGTCTTTGCCCCTTTGCTTCAACTGGCTGCCCTCTGCAAGGGCATTTCGAGCCCAAAGTGCCCCTCAAAACTTTTGCACTGGTCCTCACGTCGACGAAAAGCCCTCCGCAAGGTCCATTATACCTTCTAACATACCTTTCAGAAGTTCTGTAAAGGTCCGTTTTATCTTTGAAGTGTCTCTCGCAAGGGCACATACCCTTCAGAGAAATTGCAAATGACCCTACAGAACGCCAAGGTGCCTTCTGCGGAAAAACACTTGCCTTAAGAAGCGTCTAAGACTAATTTGGGCTCTTCCAAAGGACTTTCTCAAAAGCTTTGAAGTAAAGACGTCTCAAAACCCGATTGCTTGTTCCTTAACCTTTCGGGTTTGTCAAGTGCTCCTGCTTATTACTTGTAAATCTTACAAGTAATGCTGTTTTGAGAACCCAATTTGCTCTGTGAGTGTTGGAAAAGACCAATGCTTGTTGAAACAATACCTGCACCTGCACAAAAGCAACTTTTTCCTTGATTTTTAAAGGGTTAAGCCCTGGTTTTAGGGCAAAAGGTCATGAAGAACAAGGCTTCAAGGCAACAAAAGGGGGGTGGTGCCCATTTTGGCATGCAGGATTCACAAAATGGTCAACAGTATCTAGCTCCATACTCCAATCTTCAAAATAATCTCCCAAAGATGCAATGTAAGAAAAAGAACCATACCTTGGAAGCAACTTACCCTTCTGTGAAGCCTACTAGAATAGGTCCCTCTTATGCAAAAAACATGATCAACCCAAAGCTGCCCCTCCTTGTGAATGTTGGGTGGGAAAGTGACCTCAAAAAAACCCAAACATTCCAAAAATGCCATGTAGAAAACTGTTATACCTGTACCTTAAAATCAGACATGTTGTACTTGGAAAGAGGATGTAAAAGAAAACACGAACCTGATTTTTCCTCATGCCATAGGGACTGTCTGTATGGTGCAATAAAATTAGTCAACAGATACTCTTCAAAGAGCTGTATACAAATCTTTTCCCCACCTTTTTCATCCTTAAGTGGCTGGAAATTTTCTTTTGATGCATAATTTTTTGAGGCAAGATTTTCATGTATTCCAACCAACTTTTCAATATTTGATTACAGCTGTAAGCAATAGAAAAAATCAGAGTTTTCCATACCTATGAAGAGGCTTTAGTATGATCTCTTTTTTCTCCTCTTTGTCCTCAATCGGTGGTTGGCAATGTTCCCCATACTCAAATTTCTGAGGCACAAATTCGGACCTTATCTGCAAAATTTAGAACTTTTACTTGACTGTTCCATGCCAAAAGAGTTGCCTTCTATGTAGGATTTGAGCCATGAATGTAGCAAAATGTCCTCAAAATTTTTTGACAAGAAGAGAAACCAAAATTTGCTCAAGAACATACCTTCACACCTCTTTTCCTAGCAAAATGTCCTCAAATTTTTTTGACAAGAAGAGAAACCAAAATTTGCTCAAAAACATACTTTCACACCTCTCTTTTCCTTTTCTCATGTTTACACAACTATTACTAAACATAATGTTAGATGAAGATGTAGGACCCTCTTCATCATTTAAGTCATGCCAAATGACGTCCTTGTGCCACCTTTACAAGGCATCTCCCAAACAAACCTACACATGGAAGAAATAAATTAGAAAATCATTGGTGTTTAATAACACCCCTTTGATCCACTTGTCAAGTTCTAGGTTCTTTTTTTGATGTCTTGATTCTTCCTTCCTATCCATTTCACACAATGGATTGCCTTTTACTTTCCACAATAAGTTGGAATTTTGATCTCCTCCTATATTCATTTTGATTTTATGCAAGTCCATCATAGTGTTCTTTTCCTTCAAGCATTCCCTCATTTCATTGTGCATTGATCTATCAAGAAGCCCATTTGTGCCATCTAACTTTGTTAAGGCTTGCACTCCCTTCTCATTTGTGATTAGGAATTGTTCCTTCCAAGCTCTTTCATCAAATCTAAAGTTATGCAACAAATTTGAACAATTGTTAGATACCAAACAAAAATCATTAATCAACTCATACCTTTCTATGAATATCTTGGTTTCTTTGGCTTCTTTAAATTCAATTTTTTAAATACCAAATTTTGGGGTACTTGGCTGTCCCAAAGCACCTAGCATTATTCCATTTTCATCCATCATTTGCAGCCCTCTTTGTTGCTTCAAAAACTCAGATTTTTTGTCTTTACAATCTCTCGCTCCAGGCTGCCCCAAAGTGTCATCTTTTTGTAGCTCATATTTCTCCAAATCTGATTTTTTTTGTTTGGCTCCCTCATAGGAACCCTCATGAACAACTGTCCCTTCATTCTTTCCTTCAACTCTTCATGTAGTTCAATCTTCTCTTCTTCTACATGCTCCACTATCAAATAAGGCCTCAATTTTTCCTCACAATTCATTGCAACATTTTCAAACATCATATGTGCAATTGGAAAATTTTCCTTTTCTAGCCCCAAACCTGTCAACAAGATATATAATAATGGATTGGAAAGATCATTACTTTCATTGAGTGTCACGGTCAAGATTTTCTGCATAGAAGCTACAACATTTTTGTTAGGATTCTTACAAGCAATTGCAAAGAAATGTTAAAACATCTTAATAATAAGTTCATCACACTTATTATCTAACATCAAAATACATGACCCGGTTGAAGCCATATTTTCCAGGATGTTGACCCTTTTAGCCAAGGAGTGTCCTTTGTCCTCTTTGAGACCTTGGAAGCTCTTCACCATCAATGAAAATATTTTCCTCATGATTTTATCACTGTAGGGAACTTTGGAAACCGTTAGTCTTAAAACCTTATTAATACAACTAGTAACCAAGAGCCTTACCTCCTCATCTGTATCTCTCAATAATTCATGTTGAATCAAGTAAGTCATTGAGGGTTGCACTGCCCACTTCATGGGCTCATATTGTGATTGATTTACCTTGGATAACCTCTTTTCTATTTCTTTCAAGTTGTTGATTACATCCTCCATTGGTTGGCATAGGTCCCCTAGCCTTCTACCTGCGTTGTAGAGTTTTTCTTTTTCCATTTCTTCCATGATAACACCAATTTTTTTTATCTACTTGCAATCAAACCTCACAGGGGGACAAGATTGGTGCTATGATACCACTGAAATGTCTCTAAATAAATCGAATTAGAAAACAAAGGGGTTTTCTCAACTTCCTCTAAATTTGATCTAAAAATTAGTAAATCCTAGCTTGAGAATTAAATTTTCAAAACCCTTATTCAATGCAAAAAATTTTAGACTTCAAAAGTGAGAGTATTATAGAAAATTTCTGTCTATTAAACACTTTGAAATAATTTGAAAATAAATAATAAATTTCAGATTTAAATCCACTTAAATAAATACCTTTTTCTTTCCCTCTTTGCCACAAAATGATGAAGGAAAAATTAGATATAATCACCAATTTATTGCTGCTGTTTGGAGGATAAAATATCTTCAAAAACTCTTGCAAAAATCGCTACCAACCTTAGAAAAATACCAGTACCTTATTTTGGTATAAAAATTGCCACTTTAACCCTCCTAGGTCATTCGCGACACTCTTAGAAACCTTGGAAAAATAACAGAAAAATAGGACTATTCTAGCGTTCCACAAGCAAGGAAATATTTGAGAATTTGTTAGAAAAATTAATAATAATTCTGAAAATTATCTATTAATTTTTCATTTTCAATATCTTTTGCAAATCGCCCAAAATGCCACAATAATAATCAGAAAAATAATAAATAATCGCAGATAATTATTTATGAATATTTTGATCGAAAAAGGCCTTTAAACTCTAGCGTCCACCTCTTCAAGTGATTCGCTCCACTTGCAAAATTAAGATAAAAGATTTAGCAAGTAAAAAACACAAGAAAAATATTACCAAACCCTCACAAGCAAGCACCTTCCTAGGTAGTTCACTCCACTTCTACAGCACAAAACAAGTTTTCCTTTGCAAAAGGTGGTGTCAATAGACACCTTTGTAAGATTGATGAATCATCAAGTAGAGCAACTCTATTGGGCATGCATCCCAATAGCCTTCTTCACGCAGGAGAACAAGATAACAATTTCAACATATCCTCCTTGAAGCTTTCGCTATGTATTTATAACTTTCCAAAGGGTTGAACCTCTTTGAGAAGACAAATCATCTTTCCTTATCTTCACTTTAGCTCCCATGCCAAAAATCTCATTTTTGAAAATATTTAAATATTAGCCTTAATAAAGAAAGAGTAATAAAAATTACTTAAGGCAAATATATTAATATTTATTTCACTTAAGCACTTTAGTGGTAAAAACCACTTTTAAAATATTTATTAATTAATTAATAATTGTCTTGTGATAAAAATCACTATTTCGACAATTAATAAATAACTAATAAAATAACTTTTTCCAACAAAGACTCTTTTAGTGTATGGAGAGATAGACTAAAGGTCTTCATACCTGTTTTAATTAAGAGGGAAAAGATGGGGACATTACAGTGTATCTTGGTCATTTGGGCACACTGATTTCAATGTAGTTTGTTTTGAATTTGAGTATTTATTTGAGAGCTTAATGGCAATAAGGTTATTTTTTTAATATTTATGGTCATTTATAACATTTTTTTATACTATTTTCCAACTCTACTTGGTTGTTCCTAATTTGGCAACTTCAATAGAGCATATCTTGGACATATGGATGTCTTTTTAGGCCCTGCATTTTTTGAAATAGGACTTATATTTTTTGAAACCTCGTTTTTTAAATTTTTTTGATGACGTGTATCCTTTGTGAAAGATGGGGATGGGAAGTTGCTCATAGATATAGATCAGTGTTTGTAATTTTTCTAGTGAGGTTCCTAAGGCATTTCTACCCAATAGTGGGATTTTTAACAAACTAGCAAGAATCTTGAGAAGGAATGGCATCAAACTTGTCTTCTTGCCGCTGAACAAAATTGGAAATATGCTTAGGACTCCTAAATGCCCATTTGATCCTAAACATTATGGTGGTGTTTATTGGGTTGATTGTTCAAGTGGTCCTCTCGATTGTTTATGTGGTCCTCTATACACAAAACCATAGTTCACATACTTGGACTTGACAGATAAAAAAAAATTAGACTCGGCAAATGCTCAACAAATACCTGGCAATACTTGACAACTTAAAAAATACTTAAATTTCTTAAAAGACATAAATTTTATACAAATAAATCAAAGTTACAAAATGCATCAAACGAGTCTACAAAATATTGGGGAAGTGTTTTGTATTAGATTTGAATACAAATAGAGTATAGAATTGCATCATCATTTCTTTCAGCATTTCCTTTATGCATTCATGTTGATATGTATCTTTTCCAAAGTACCATCCCTCATTACACTATTGTGACACATATGAGCTTCGAGTGGGGTATATGTTTACATCGATATTTTTCAGCTTTATCATTTACTAATGCTCTTTCTTGCAGGGGCTTGCTGAGGCACCAAATCTCCTTAGTCCACGCCTTAAAGGGTGCACCAAGATTTGGGGGGGTGGTCGGCTCATGACACTTTGCGAGAGATGTTCTTATATTATTCTATCATACCTACATCCCTTCATGCAACCTTCATACCTCCTATGATATCTCCCTACAATTTTGAAACCCTGAAATATGGCTAAGTTTGAAATCTTGAAACCTTGAAATCTGACTAAGTTTGAAATATGATAGGATCCTCCAACACTTAAAATTTGCATTATAGCTCCTAGAGGTCCAAAACCACTCCCACACATGCTGAAGTTATATATACAAAATATAACTTAAAGTATAAGTTTACATATACTTCAAACGTTTATTTTGTAGATATATTGTCTGGTTCATCGTTTTTTCTACTTTGGAGTCCTCCCTTTAAGACTCGCAAGTATAAGTGAAAAATACTCGCCAACGAAAAAATGGCGAGTACTTGCATACTTGCCGAGTATGTAAACTATGCACAAAACTATTCATAAAATAATTTGGGGGCATTGTGCAGATATTCATTGCAGGTATGTGAAGAGCATGACTCTAGCTTAGCATTCGTCGAAGACTAATGAGGTTCTCATGGTTGACACTAAAGTGCTAGTGCAAGAACACTACATGAATAGAAATGAGAGGAGACTTTAGAAAGTGGGAATTATCCTAATAACCTAAACATGTATGAAGTCTTGGGAGCAAAGTAACTCTTGGAAACTGATTATCCGTGGACTTAGAAGCACTTTTAATCCACATTGAAGAAATATTTAATGCTTGGGATATTTTATAAAATATTTTTAATAGAATTCAGGAAACTAGTTGTTAAACGCACCATAGGACCTGATAGGGAGAATCTGCAGTAGTGCTTCAGATTTTTTGGAACAATCGGAGTGTGGTAGTAAGCGATGTTGTGACTTTCCTCGAAAGTCACATTGACTCTTGGAGTGCCCCTTTTTGGGACCCACAACGAATTAACAGAGCAAAGGGGCATTGGAACACACCATTGATGAGAGGTTTTGTTAGTGGGACACATATCATTGGCATATAGCCCTCACATCCTCACTAAGTATTATTCCCGACCTATTATGGTACAATGTGGGAATGACATAAACGAAAACCAGGGAAAGTGGCAGTGCAGAATATGTGGGTGTCATCATAGGTGTTATAGAGCTAGAAAGTGTGACCTGAAATGCTAATCCGATTCATCTTTTCACACAATTTCTCCCAAAGCTTGTTCTAATTATTATGTATTGCAGAAGCTTGAAGTCTCTAATGCTATATATTTTTATTAACACTCGCGTACTACTTTATGGGATGTGTTAAACATGCTTTGCATTGATTTTTTTTGATGGTTGCCCGCCTTGTTTCTAAGCCATCCCAATTTAGTTAAAACAATCTTGGATCCTCCAAAAGTGATTTCTTGGGTATTTTAACAGGGTGTTTCTTAACAATTTTCCAATCTTTGAGATGTTGGTCGGTATTCCTTATGAGGAAAAAATGGGTTCAATGTCATACAAATTCAAAAAGCTTTCCAAAGAGCTTGTATACAAAATCAGGCACCCATTGAAGATGGACCAAAGCACCATATGTTGGTGGCATCACTGATGGCATATCAGGTATTTTGAGAGGGACACCATCAAGCACTGTAAGGGACATACTTGACACTTGACATAGCGAAGGATCCTCTAAAACCTCACCTATAGGAAGGTTTCTACCCAATAACGTGCTCTTGTGTTAAACAATAAATTGGTGAAATGGTTAGATGGGTGCAGATTAGGATAATGAACATAGCAAAAGTAGCTTGGGTGATTAGGTGGAAATGTCAGCACTTGTAGAATACTTGCACAAGCTAAAGCATCACATACGCTATAAGCACAAAGGTCAATCATTATAGAAGAGCACTATAGGAAACAAAGAGTAAGAGAAACTTTGGAGAGAGAAGAGTTGAAATAATGTGAATAAGAGACGATGGCTTCATGCGAATAAATCTTGGATGCTATTAATAACTTAATTCAACATTTAAAAGAAAACTATGGGAATCATGGACAATGAGCTACGTGTATAATTGGATTTTTTTTAAAAGAATTTGTTTATAAAAAGAGGAAAGGTCGAGTGTTTCACCTTCGTCATAGGAGATCACTAGCCAACGAGTATATTTAGGCATTCTTAATAATATTTTTGTAAAGTTTCATGATGATTAGCTCCATAGTTTTGACTTGAAACGTCAAATATGAATACAATTATTGATGCAGTGTTTCCAGAAAACTCTCTTGTGAATTATGCACACTGCCAAAGCCTAAACCAATTAGTTGACATTGTTTGTGAAGCCCATGTAGAACTTAAGTTAGATGCTCTTGGCTACCAAAACCAAATTCATCCAGGCCTGCAAGAAGGTTTTTGTTTGAAGTACTGAGTATTGCAGACCAATATAAATACAAAAGATGAAACAACTCGTGTTTTCTGTTCTTTGAGTACTCATCGTAGACAGATGTTTTTATTCTTAATTTTTGAATTTGTATTTTTTAATTTCAAATGAGGGGAAGATATATGTTCTAGGGGGTTATCCCACTTTTCTATAAAATTATCTTCTCTGCTGAAGAAGTAAGATAAGATCAAAGTAGCTCTATCTACGTAAAAATAGGGGGTAGTTCAACGTTTCAAAAGCCTCACTGCCGATCATTATCTAGCTGATCTTTAGCTAGTTTAAATATAACTAGGTTTTCTGTTCAAACATATTTGGAATCTTCAAATTAAATAATGGAAGGTTTAGAACAATAATTATTATGATATTTCCAAGATTTTACTTAATCCTAGAGATAAATTTGGTCTTTGGAAGGGTTTCCCTAGATGATAGGAAGAGTAGGACTGATCTTGGAACATTGGGTGGTTGGTTTCAACACCCGAGGACTCAAGCCTTTTGTCTCTTCTTGAAACATTTGGGAAGCTTCTTTGTCTCTTCATGAAACATTTGGAAAGCTCTTGAGCCTTCTAGAATCACTAACAAATACATCATCCTAAATTACAGAAGTGTACTTGTTGACATAGATATGAAGACACCTCCCTACCAACCCAGTGGACTATATTTGTGAGCAACCATTAGATTATGAGAACATGACGTTTAGATGCAAGAATTTATAAGTAATGACCATTGGACTTGTGCATGCTTGAACAACCAAAAGTTGTCAGAACAAATAATAATCTGGAATAATATCATTGAATGAGGAAAGCAATTTCTCAAAACCACAAAAATGGATGCGATCGTTGAAGGAATAAAGGAATTGGAAATAGTGCCACACACAGCCTATAGCGTGTATTGGGACATGTGTGGTCGACTTTATCATAACCTTTAATTAAGTCATATGATCATTTCTATAGATTCATATTAGTAGTAGGGTCGACTTAGGTTGTTTTCATAACATAATCAGGGTATATAAAGGAGGTAGTGGTTAGTATTTTATCACCATATTGTGAATTTTGTTCTTATTGTTTGGTTGTGGACGTTGCCCTCTCAAAGTGGCTCATGATTCATCCATATATTCTGATCTATTTCAATCATATTGTGATCTATTGTTGTGATTCTACTTCATTTGTGAAGTAATTTCATCACAAGTATTAGAGCTTCGATTTGGGCAAAAGTGTGGGCAAAACTTTGATTTTAGATAATTGCTTATATTTTTCACTCCATTGCAATTTTTTATACAATTTTTTTATTAGAGTCAGAGAATCACTCAAGGACATTACAGTAAAGAAATTAGGGTTTGGTGATTATTTTCGAGCGAGTTATTGTGGTTTTAGGGTTTTTAATAAATTCGTTCTAATGCCGCATTTTAAGGATTTTTTATAATTTCTTTACATTTTCAGAAAGCTTGCAAAAATCTAGTGGGGGTTTGTGATCATTTCTATAGCTTCATATTAGTAAGTAGGGTCGACTTAGGTTGTTTCCATAGCATAATTAGGGTATATAAAGAGGCAGTGGTTAGTATTTTATTACCGTTTTGTGAATTCTGTTCTTATTGTCTAGTTGTAGAGGTTGCCCCCTCGAAGTGGCTCATCATTCATCCATATATTCTGATCTATTTCAATCATATTGTGATCTATTGTTGTGATTCTACATCATTTGTGAAGTAATTTCATCACAAGTTGTATCAGAGCTTCGATTTGGGCAAAAATGTGAGCAAAACCCTAATTTTGGTAATCGCTTATATTTTTCACTCCATTGCAAAATTTTCTACAATTTTTTTATAAGAGTTGGAGCATCACTCAAGGACACTAAAGTAAATAAATTAGGGTTTGGTGATCATTTTTGAGTGAGTTATTGTGGTTTTGGGGTTTTTAATAAATTCTCTCTACATGCCGCATTTTAAGGATTTTTTATAATTTCTTTACATTTTTAGAAAGCTTAAAAAGCTAGTGGGGGTTTGTTATTTGAAGTTTTGGTTTTGAAGCCGACCTAAGTCCAAATTCGTTTGGGCAAAGTTCGGTCAAAGGAGAAAATCAAGCTCTGCATTGTCAAGCCTTAGCATGACGGGGCTGCAAACTAGAGGCCCGGGGAAGAATTTATTTACACTAGGCAAATCTCCTAACAAAGACGAGATAAAGTCAGAGTTTGGTTCAAGTGGGGCTTCTAATATGACGTCTTTTTTGGTGGAGGAGAAAGTGCACGATATGGTTGGTAGCATGCGAAACATAGAGTCTAAAATGGAGAATTTGCGCAATGGATTGAAAGGAGATATGGATTGCATCACTATGCAAATGGATACTCTCATGGATCCTGTCAACAAGATGTTAGCCTCACAAGCGACTCAAAGTGGATCTAAGGGAGAACTCGATCTTGGTCCAAATGTTGCGCAACTTCAATCCATGGCTAACACTAATTCTGGGTCACAAAACCCACTACCGAAGGTGGACTTGTGTAAGTTTGATGGAAAGGATCCACTCAATTGGATCGACCAAATGGAGATTTTTTTTGATCTACATCAGACCTTGTGTGAGTAGAAGGTTACCATGCCATCCTTATATCTGGGACTTGAACAATTCATTTGGTATCGATGATTGTGTGCTCAAAAGAAAAAGAAGGCTCTTAGTGTCACTTTGTTAGTTTTTATGGAGCTGCAAACACACTATAACAATAGTGTGACGGAGAATTACTTCAGACTATTGGCAAAGCTATGGCAAACAGGTTCAGTCAAACATTATATTCATCAATTTCAAAATCTATCTTTGCGCGTGGAGACGACTACAAATGAGAATCTGAATGACCTGTTTCTTGGTGGTCTTAGGAACTATTGTCGCCAAATCTTGCATCCTAACAGAGGTTGTTCAGGTCTCTTACAAATTTGGGCAACATGGGAACATTTCCAAGTATCTTGAAATGCTCTTATCTATATCAACTGATTACTTATGGGGAAAAGAGTTAGAGAATGCATAAATTGAACCTACTTTAAATGAAGTGATGCACCACCAAGATGTGTTCCATATGACCATCATACTTTTTTGCACTAAGAAACAAGGCACACAAACTAACTTCTAAGTCCTATGGATTCTAATATGAGTATTTCGATATGGAGGTGATATGCATGAGAGCTATCCAATGTAAGTGAACCATAGGCTAGTTGCAGACACTAAGGCTCATTGTACACTTAAATGACAGACTCATACACTTGACAACACTTCATATGCCCTGTTAGAACATGAACTCTTGCACAAACATGAAATGATATGGGAAGAAAGGATAGAGAATAATTGCTTTGCATCACTTGCACACTTAGACAATTGTTCAAGAACTCGAAATCAGATTTGCGTTAATGTTCAAAGGCAAAATATGACATCATTCTAGAAGGGCTCTGCCATACATGGAGTGGAACTGTTTTACAATAGCTCAAGAGCTATATTTATAGAAGAAAGGAAGCAAGAGAAAGGGAGCTTTGGTGTTGAAAAGGGGAATCAATCAGTGCAAATGTTTGAACCGCAGTTACAGCTGCTTTTGCAAATTATGCTCATTCAAACCTTTTGATTGATCCAGGTCACCTTGAGTGGTTGCATAGTTACATATTCCTTCATTGATGCTCCCTGACGGTTACAACAACGAGATCAAGTTGTTTCAAGCTGGGTTTCGACATCAATGTAGTTAGATCAATCAAACCAATCTGTTAGAGCTTTGTCCTGGTGCCAAACTGCTCCTCGCTGGTTTGTCATGGCGTGCAAAAGTGGAGAGAAGGGTCCCTTTCATGCAGTTGGTTTTGGCGATGAAGCTGTTAAAATCTACGTGTTCGCCCTCGTGGCATCCTTTGAAATGTTGGCTCTTGTCCAAGCTGGATCATACTCGAACTTGGCTCCATGCCTTTCATTTACCTTGCCCTGTCAAAAATTGCTTTGTTGACCTTCGTCTAAGTCACCTAGGCTTGCTTTCGTTTGATTGGCGATTGAAAATTGGCTCGGATCATTGATATTTTGACTCATCTCACTCTGTTGATCCGCTTGATGCGAATGAACGTAATCCGTAGATCCTCTGCCAGGGCCCATGTGTTTGTGCCACTTGTCACCTACGCATTTGTACTCAAGGTTCCCTGACCTCTTTGATCCTCACTCGTCGTTGATCCTGATTTGCACGATTAAATGCGCTCCATCGATCTTCTGTCAGCTTGAACATGCTCATGCCACTTGTCAATCGTGCGTTGATCTCGGGATCTTGTTGTTAGTCTATTGCTTTATGCGCGTACGCCACGTGGTTGCCTTTCGAGCTCTTTGACCCTTTGAATTGTCTTGCACTGTTGGATCAAGACAAACGATGCAATGCAGATCGTCGGATTTGTCTGGGTGCACCATTTGAACTCAAATGGCTATTTCATGAGGCCCAATTTTGACGTCTACGCACTTGTCAATTGACGTCTGCGGGAACGTTAAATACATTTGTGTGACCATCAATCTTTGGACCCTAATGGATGACTGTTGAGCTTGATTTTGACGTATGCGCACCTGTCACCACCCTATTGGATCAACTTTGCCGAAACAAATTGGTCGATGCATTTTCCTCGCAACAAATAATTCTTTCGAACTTTGTGTTTCGGCCTTTTGATGTGGACCATTTTGCTTGGGCTCTTTGTATCGGACAACTGTTGTGGGCTTTGTGCCAAAACATTTCCTCTGAAGGAATTGGTCTTCAAGACTTTTGTCGTGGACAAAATGTCCAAGAGAAATTGGTCTTCGGGGAAATTGTCACGGGAAATTTTTTTCGAAAGAATTCATACTTAGCTTTTCCACAAAACATTTGTCACGAAAAAATTCAGGGCATCGGGCTTTTTGCTGTGGACAAAATGTTTGAGAGAATTATGCCCTTATCTCTTTCCGCGGACCTTTTGATTCGGACAAAATGTCCGTAAGAATTCATGCCTTCGGGATTTTTGCTCAGCCACTTTCCTTGAAATAATTCGTATTTAGTCTTTTGCCTCGAAACAAATTCTCCGAAAGAATTTTGCCTTCGAGAAAATTTTTCGAAAGAATTTGTGCCCTTGTACCTTTAGTCGGAACTTTTGTCTTCAGGTTTTTTGCTTTCGAACGACATTTGTGACCCTTTGGGACTTTTATATAGGACACTTTGCTGAAAAAACGACCCTTCGGAACTTTTGTATTGGGACACTTTGTTGAATAATGACCCTTCGAAAAAATTATTCGGACAATATTTCCAAAAGAAATGACCTTTAAGCTTTTATTGCAGACAAAATGTTTGCAATAATTTGTGTCTTCAGGCCTTTTGTTTCCTACAAAATGTCCGAAACAATTTCGGACGCTTAGCTAAAAAAACCCGAAACAAATTTCTCGAAAGAATTCCAACACTTAGCCAAATAAAGTGGAACGATTTCTTTGAGAGAACTTTGAATGTTCTAACAGTTAGCCAAAAGTTGAAATATTTCGTAAGTGTAAACTTTAGGCTTTTTGGGCACTGTTCTTGCCACTGTTTAGCACTATGAAAACACGCCACTTGCATATATGACTAAAAAATAATGACCCCTAAGACACCGAATGACACAAGGACCAAGCTAGACTATGACCAAAGCTAGAATGGCATATGAAATGACATCAATTGAGTTGCAACATACTCTATGACATTATAAAAATCCCCTATACAAGATTTTGACTATAGGGGGTTGACCCATTTTGGCCTATGGGGAAAAATGGTCAACATGAACCATATTCAACATGGGGTATGCATGTTTAATCCACTTAAAGTTTCTGATTCTCTTATCACGGCGCATAGGGCAGAGGAAAAATTCTTTTCCAATAAGAGGGAGGCATTCACTAACATCAGAGATCGTAGCATTCTGACACCATCATTCCCTAGCCTACCAAGTTGACACCTCAACAAAGTGAAGAAAAAGGTAAAAATGGTTATGTTTTAATTGTGATAGCAAATATATTCGAGGACATAAATGCGCAGAAAATAAATTGTTCTACATTGAAGGTGTCAATGAAGAAGAAAAGGATGAAGAGGTAGCATGGGAGGCAGATGATGAGCCAGTGGAGGAATTAGAAAAAACCCAACCAACTATTTTTTGCCATGCACTTTCCGACGTTAACACTCCATAAACCCTCAAAGTAGTGGGTTTTCTAAAAAAACTGAAGGTGGGAGTGTTGATTGACTCGAGTAGTACTCACAACGTCAACATCAATAATTTGGCTATGCGCTTGAACTGTTTTGAGCACAAGATCAAGGATATGGTAGAATGGAAAGTGCATAAAACCTTCAAAAACCTTCAAGGATTCTTTGGGCTCATAGGTTATTATCGTCATTTTGAAAACATTTTTGACAGCATAGCAATACCATTCATGACTTTATTGAAAAATGACACCTTCCATTGGAATTAGGCAACCACACGGGCATTTGAGACTCTGAAGGAGGCCATGTGCACCACCCCGGTTTTAGCTACTCTAGATTTTTTCAAAACATTCATTGTGGAAAGTGATGCTTTAGGGTATGGCATGGGAGTGGTACTCATGCAAGAAGGATGATCCATTGCATTTGAGAGTTGCCAACTCAAAGGTAAGAATTTGCTAAATCCTATGTATGAGAAGGAAATGTTCGCCATACTTCACACAATAAAACAATGGCGACCATATCTGATTGGGAGACACTTTAAAGTGAAGACAAATCATGATAATCTAAAATACTTCTTGGAACAAAGGTTGACATTAGAAAAACAACAAAGATGGGTCACTAAGATGTTGGGATATGAATTTGAGATTGTATACAAGAAAGGAGAGGAGAATGTCGTGGCTAATGCACTATTTAGGATGGATGGGTCCACAAAGGTGATGTTGTGTGCCATGTCCATATTACATGTCGATTGGGTGGATGTAGCAAGATCAGAGTGGGAGAATGATGTTGTTACACAAGATCTTATTCAAAAGCTCTAACAAGATCCGAGCGAGTCAGATAAATTTGTGTGGAAAAAGGATGCTCTTTGGTGCAAGGATAGGTTGTAACTCTGCAAAAAGTCGACCCCTAAATAGGTGTAGGTGGGCACTTGGGATTCTTAAAAACTTATCATAAAGTCAAGCAAGATTTATTTTGGGAAGGGCTAAAAGGGGAAGTCCAAAAATTTGTGGTATAATGTATGGTATGTTAGCAAAACAAAGGGGAAACAATCAAGACCCCAAGTCTGTTGCAATCTCTATCTATTCCTAGCCAGAGGGGGGAGAATTCATGGATTTCATTATGGGGTTGCCAAAATCTGAAGGAAAAAATTTTATAATGGTTGTTGTGGATAGACTCACCAAATATGGCAATTTTTGTGCATTATGACATCCATTTGTAGCAAGTATAGCAACAACATTTATGGATATAGTTTAGAAGTTCCATGGGACCCCAAAAAGATCATAGTAAGTGATCATGATCCTATATTTACTAGTAATTTTTGGATTGAGTTATTCTCATGTTTTATGTTTTGGTATGTAGCTAGCTTTTAGCTCGTCTTATCAATCTCAATTTGATGGGCAATTTGAGGTGGTCAACAAGTGCTTTGAGAGTTATCTTTGTTGTTTTGCTTCGGATAAAACAAGAGATATGGGTTCAATGGTTGACACAAGGAGAATGGTGGTATAATACTTCTTTCCATACCTCATCCAAAATGTCTCATTTTTTGGCATTGTATGGGTACTATCTGCCATCTATCACCTCATCTTTGAGGGTCCAGCCAAAGGTTCGAGCAGTGGAAGATCACATTCAACATCTGTAATAGGTACTCTCTTGTTTTAAAAACTGCATGAAGCAACAAGTTGACCAACATCGCAGTGAAAGACATTTTTAAGTCGGAGATTGGGTTTTTGTGCATTTACAACCATATAAACAAATGTCATTGCAACCTTCTTCCCATCCTCTAATTTGTTCTCATGGACAATTTGTTGATGATACAATCTTTATGGGTAAGGCTGAAGTTAAGGAAGCCAGAAATTTGAAGGAAGCTATTAACCTATATCTGCTGCCTCTGGTCAATTGGTTAACTGGAATAAAAGTGCAGTGTTCTTTATCAACACCCCTATCCAGAGACAAAATAAAATTGCTAAAATCCTTGGATGATCTATAGGATCTCTCCCCTTTTCTTACTTGGGTCTTCCTCTTGGCCTGAAGGTCCCTGATACTTTTTGGGAAGATCTTATTAATAAATTCAGTAAGAAACTTGCGGGATGGAAGGAAATCTTTTAAGCCAGGCTGGTAAGTTAACTCTTCTTAAAACTTGCCTTCAAAGCATACCTACTTATGCTTTAAGTCTCTTTAGAATTCCTATGAAATTTTCTATGGACTGGTACTGAGGAAAAAAAGAGAATGCCTTTAATTGCTTGGGATCATGTTTGCAAACCTTTCCGTGAAGGGGGATTGGGAATCAGGAAAATCAGAAGTATGAACAAAGCTCTTTTAGCCAAACTAGGTTGGAGAGTTTACCATGACAACAAAGAGTGGAGTACCATATGGAAACATAAGTACCTTTTCAATGCTAAATCCCTCTCTGATTTCTTCTCTTCACCTGATGTTATCCATCCTTCTTCCATATGGGGGGCTGTTCAGGGGACCAAGAAAACTCTAGAAAAAGGATGTTCCTGGAAAATTGGTAATGGGCTTAAGGTGAAATTTTGGGATGATGTATGGTTAAAGGATCATCCATTGATTGGAGATTTTCATGATAAGGATTTAGTTGATCGATGCAAGCAGAGATATGGCATATTAGTCGGTCATTATTGGCAGAACGATTCCTGGGTGAATTTAACTGATGTTGATCAAGGCTTCAATAACATACAATTATCTCTCAATGCTGTCTCTCTTTATCCTTATATTGAGGATAAGATTATTTGGCACGCTGACCCTAGTGGCCAATTTAAAGTCTCTACTATCTTTGCTTCAAAGGAAAAGGGTAATCAACCTTTTTGGTCTCATGCTTGGATTAAGGGGCTCATCCCCAAAATTAAAATCTTCTTTTGGACTCTGCTTCAAAATAAAATCCTGACCCTCGACAATTTGCAAAAAAGAGGTATAAATGTGGTAAATAGGTGTATTTTATGCAAAAATGGATTTGAAGATAGAGACCATATGTTTTTGAATTGCTCTTATACCCAGATAGTGTGGACTGAGATTCTTAATTTTTGGGGTATAAAATGGGTTCATCAAAATAATGTGGAACTCTCTTTTAAAAGCTGGAGTTGCCCCTCTAAGGATCCTGATGCTCTTTTTCTTTGGAAACTAACTCTCCCTCATCTCTGGTGGGGAATCTGGAAAGAAAGAAACAATAGAATATTCAGGAGTAAAGAACTTCCAGGATGGGTGCTTGGTCAGAATATCATTAGAGCCATTAAGGAGAACTTTAAATCCCAGAGGGATTCTGATCAAACCTTTCAATTTGATAACCCTTTACGATCTGAAGGGTCAAATTTGAAAAATGATAATCCAAGATCGATTATAAAATGGTATGTTCCTCCTAATGGATGGATTAAAGGGAATTTTGATGGAGCAGCTAAGGGAAATCCGGGAAGAGCGGGATGTGGAGGGGTCTTGAGAGATCATGCGGGAAATGTAATTGATGCTATTGCTGTCCCAATTGGTAATTCGAATAGCCATATTGCTGAAGCTACTGCAGCCCTCTACACCATTAAATTAGCTGTTGAGTTGGGGTATTCCAAATTATGGTTGGAAGGTGATTCTTTGAATATTATTAATACCCTAAATAATAAAAATTCAATCTCATGGTCTATTGAGGCTACGGTTATGGAAATCAAAGCCTTAATTCAAAAATTTAAAAAAGTGGCCATATCTCATACATATCGAGAAGCCAATGGGGTCGCCGACTGGATAGCCAATCATGCTGTTAAAACGGGGCATAAGGTGAGGTGGCTTGATGAATTACATAAGCACGTGGATCTCAAAGCGCTTATTAATTATGATGCCATCCATTCCAAAGTGGGAAATATTTGCTTGGATTAGCAATTCAATGATTTGGTGGAGTGGCCTTATGGTTGTAAGATTACCTTCCCCGAGGAGGTACATTCATGAGAATGTAATGTGGGTGCTGCATGTATCATCAAAAAGGCGTATTCCATTTCAAGTAACAAATAATTGGTTCCTTTCTGACTTCTGTGTTCGGGTGCTTCTGGTTTTTTGTTTGCTTTGCAATATGAGGGGTGAACCGTGGAAGCAAGAGCCCAAAAAATGTGAAGACTGGAAGGCTAAACAGGACGTATGGAAGATTCTACAGAAAGGGAAGGTGGTCAGTTATATGGAGCGTTTGCATGGCTTTAAACCCCATGTCACTACTGTCTTCTTTAAAAATTGGGTTGATGACAGAGTTACTCTCCACGGAGTCACAGTGAAGCTTACTGAGGATTTCATTGCTGAGGTCACGGGGCTTCCTAAGGGTGGTATTAAGTTCTCAAAACAGACAAGTATCTCCAATGCGGCCTACAAAAAATTTTCGAAGACGGATGCAGAGGAGAAGCAACTGGAAAGAATGGAGACTTCTTTGATGTGGAACAGATAAAAGGAATTTGGCGAGATGTGCTATGCTGTATCCGTGAGTACTTTATCCTTGATGGTAGGAATAAAAGAGTTCACAAATTTCATTTTGTTTTTTTCAACCACTTTAGGCATAAGAATATAATTTCTTTCCCTTTCTATCTGCGTTTTTCGTTGCTTCAAAGCTTGTATGCCCATAGGAAGGAGTCTCGTCCCATTTTACATGAAGGTCTGATACTTCTCATAGAGGGTTTTTATAAAAATAAATCCATAGCTTTGATTCCTTTTTCTGACAAACATAAGGGTTCCAAAAAGTGTAAGGATGAGAATGTTAAAGGGAAAGAAAAGGCAAAACCAAAATGCTCTAGTTCTCAAAAACAAATTGTAGAAGAGGATTTTGAGTTGGAGAGAACTGAAAGCTCTGATCAAGATGCCCTGAAGGAAGAGGAAGGGACGGATGTTGGAGAGTTCAGTTCCAATTTGGACGGATATCCGGAAACTAAAGGAAAAATTGAGAAAGGGAATGAAGAGGATACTATTGAGGGAAACTCAGAACAGAGCAATTTTGAAAATGAGGGTAATCAGACTGTGTTCGGGGAAAGGTGATAAAGACAAAGATATCTTAACTGATGATCTAGTTTTTATGAGAGAGGAAGATCATATGGTTTTGGCTTCAACTCCTGCTATGGAGACTAGGGGAAAAGAAGAAGAGGAACCTGTTAAGCATAAAGACCCTATTGAGACTAGAGAGGAGAAACTGATGGATAGGGAGGAACAAAAGGTTGATTCCCCTCCACATGAGACTGCAGAAGATATTTGCGACTCTCCACAGAGGGAAACTAAGCTTTCCTTCTTGCATTCTGCCAAGTTCAAAGCCGATTCTATTTTCCAAGTTGATTCTTGGATCTATAATGAAATAATGGGGCTGAAGAAGAAAGTGGAAACAATGCAACACAATCAGGATTTTGATCGGACCAAAATTAACCACTTGGAGATGCAAATGAGAGATATCCCAGAAAAACTTAAAGATTATGAGCATAATCTTAGAATGCTCATCAAAGAAAGTAGAACAAAGATGGAGCAGTTAACATCAAGCATTTGTGCTGCTGCAGCTAACCTCGGTAAAAGAGCAAATGAAGAAACAATATCCTTGGAGGGTCCTAGTAAGAGGACAAGACAGAGTTCGAGGAAGAAAGCCTTGGAAGCTGTTGCTACTTCGGCTGCTAAATCCATTCAGGATACTGCTACGATTGGAAAGGAGGCTGTTAAGATGATCGTGGAATTGCAATAGAAGACTAGGATCTTCTCTTCTGGTTTTGTTTCTGTTCTGGTCTTTATTGCTGGTAGATGCAACTGGTTTTTGTGTTTGGTCCTGTTTCTTGGTTTTTGGTTTAAAAACTTTATTTGAGGTTCCAGGTCCTTGTAAAACCTGGGTACTTTTATTGAATTATGTTTGTGGTTTCAGGGCCTTGTAAAACCTGATTTTGATGCTGCTCTTTAGTAGGTTTCAGGGATTTTTTTCCTGGTAGTTGTTAATGTTTTATCCTTTTTGATACTGTTATAGGGTTTCGGGGTCCCTTCAAAACCTGCTTTTACCATAATCTAAAACAAATGTCATTGAAACAACAGAAAAAGGAAAACAAGCTTTCACCTAAGTATTATGGTTCTTATCACATCTTGCAGAAGATTGGCATTGTAATATACAAACTAGAGTTATCATTCAACAAAAATACATCCAGTTTTCCATGTTTCTTGCTTGAATAAAGTCGTTGGACAAAGAGTGTCAACCCAAACAGAGTTACCAAAGCTTGATGAGGAGGGAAGAATCATTTTGGAATTTGAGGGAATAATTCAAACACGCACTAAGAGGTTGTAGACGAGGGAATTACAAAGTATCTAATCAAGTGGAAGAATCAACACGGAAACATGAAGCAATCCTACGGCGGATTCCAACGATCGTTATCATTGAAGACAATGTTGGTTTGAAGGGGAGGGGCATGCTACACCCTTAGCTTATAACATGTATTAGATATTTGTAGCCGACTTTTGGCTATCATAACCTTAATCAAGTCATATGATTATTTGTATAGCTTCATATTAGTTGTAAGGTCGGCCTAGGTTGTTTCCAAAGCATAATTAATGTTTATATAGGTGATAGTGGTTAGTATTTTATCATCTTATTGCAAATTCTGTTCTTATTGTTTATTTGTGGAGGTTGCCTTCCCCACTCGCCCCCCCGAAGTGGCTCATCATTTATTCATATATTTTGATCTATTTCAGTCATATTATGATTTATTACTGTGATTATGTTTTATTTGTGAAGTAATTTCATCACAAATAGTCACCTCAAAATTAAGGAACATGGATTGTTCCAAGAGAATTTGCAGTCACACCAGGGGCATTTGTATTTAACTCGTCATGTCTCAAGGGTTCTGATTAAGAAGGTAAGCTGGATGAAGAGCAATCATATTAAGAACAACATTTATGTTCAGGCAACCAAGTTCCTGAAAACGAGTCATATCTTTAAGGACAACTGTCTAATTCAAATGATTTATCTTCAAAAAATCAGGTGCTTAAAAATGATGCACATCTTGAGGAATAACATCCAACTAATTCAAATTATCAATCTTTAAAAAAAAAAAAAAATTTCAACAGGGGGAGGACTGACAGTGGCTAGAATTAGATGATGGATTTGATATGGTGGAAAGGAATTAAGGTCCATTGGCGAAGTTAGGCAGTGGTAAGCAAATCAAGAAGAAAGCGTTAACATCCTCCAAAAAGTCACGCTTAAATGGAAAGGAAAGAAACCAGGAAATGGATTTGGTGATGGGTATGAGTACAGATTCGGGTACAGGAAACATTGATTTTTTGAGGGCCGTCAATTTGTTGTTACATGGAAACATTCGCGCTAAAATATAAAAAAATATAAAAAACATAATTTGTTTTGTGCATAGTCAGCATAAAACTAATCAAGATTTCAAAAACTAAATAATTAGTAATATCATAAGTATGGGTTAGGTTCGGAGGCGGCATATAATCAGTTTTTAAAGAAATAAGAAGCGATCATTTGCCTCGGCTAGAACAAGATGGCGTCTGTTTGAGACATTTTTTTTCCTTATTATTTTTAGGCTCGTGTAACATAGGAGTTACTCACAGGCTTGGCAGCAAGAGCACATTGCACTTAATTCTGGGAAATGGCCCTCAAAATGGATGGAAATGATGTTCGAAATGATACATTGGAGATTTGTGTAATGTAACAGCAGTCTTCAGGATGCCACTTTTTAGTTCCGTTGCCATTTTTTGGCTGTTTTCCCCAGAAATGGCAGGTTGTAGTCCTGTTTCCTTTTTAACAGAGGAAATATAGGGATTTTATCGTTATACTGATTTTGAAATGCAATGCATATTATATGTAAAGGTGACTGCACTAAAGAGAGGTTGGGCATCTTGGTAGTTTTTTCTGAAACTGATGAGTGTTTTGCAGCTTGATTCTTCTTTTCAGAAACTTGCACGACTTTTAAAGAAAAAATGGTTTTGCAATTTGTTCAGCTAATTTGATAAAAAAATTAGTTGCTCGCAGGCTCGGTATTTTTTTTCTGAAACTGGTGAGTGTTTCACATTTTGATTATTCTTTTCATAAACTTGCATGGCTTTTAAAGAAAAAATGGTTTTGCAATTTGTTGATTTGATAAAGAGATTATTTCCTCTGAGGGAATATTGTTAATGCTAAAGGTCCTTTCAATATGAAACGGATCACATTCTTATGCTCATTTAGTTTTATTTAATGCGAGTAATAGGATTAAGACTGGTCCTTTTGTAGTATACCATTTTTTTTGAAAGATTAAAATCGAAGGAATGTGTAATCATGTTTGCATGTGCCAGCATATACAACGTATGTAATGTAAATGCTAATTTTGTAGAAATACTCTCTTTGTACGTGTACTAATCACCTGCACCACAAATGCAAATCAATATCTAAATTCCTAGAAATGTCAAATTTGCAAATGACGGCTTGTAAATGTTCACATTTTCATACCCGATTATGTATTTGAATTTTGATATAAACTTGTTAATCTGTGTTTGCTTGAATAGTTTCTCGATCAGTGCATTTCACAGGATTCAAGAAAATGTCAGAACATGGTCGTCATGGAGAGCCATACTATCTACATGCAGAGCACATGTATAATCTAGATAGGATGAAACATCGGAAGCTGAAGATGCCTCTGGCTGTGTGGACTTGCTTTGGAATTGGTGTTTTTGTTCCAATTTATGCAGTCATGTTCCAACAGAAGAAGACTGCTTCTGGTTGATTATGGGCAAGCTATCTGTTTTAGCTGAATTTTCAACATTAGTTACCATAAAAAATGAGATGCAATTCCTGAAACATTTTTGTCAGAACTGCGGTTCATCTTGGCTTTTCTTTTCAACAAGAACTACATGGTTGTAATTTGTTACTGAATTATTAATTGTCAATGCAGATGGCCGGAAGACTTTAAATGTTATATTAATCTTGTGGCTCGAGTATTAAAAAAATTAATATCCAGCGTGTTTTATTATTTTGTAAATATTTCCTTTTTCCAAACTTATGTTGAAGCTTTTTGTCTAACATAGTGTTTATTTTTATTCATACATTGTATGAATAGAATTGTGTAAGTTGTGTTGTGTGCGCAATTGTAGGTTCCTTTTTCTTTTTCGGACTTGGTTTGCAGTCATTTTTTTTCTGATTGGTAATCGAGGGTTGTGGGGTTATAAAATGAAAAAGTTACCCCAAAAAAAAACAAAAACAAAAACTCGCGAGTTGTCTGACAAATCCATGACCAACTGCCCTCAAAAAAGGCCAAAGCCTACATTTTCAATCTTTCCAGCAACAAGGGGGATCATACATATGTATAGAGCAAACCTATTCACATACATACTTATAAGCACCGAATTAAAATCTTTGTTTTACCCAGCCGTGTAATTGGAAACTTACGGTGGTACAGGTTGACAGTGGTTACTTGTGGGTTTTGGCGAGCAACTAACCCCGGTTACTTGCCAAAAATGGCGATTAACCACTGTCTATTCAGGTACCAGACGATTATAACGCTCAGGGGAAAAAAATACGACATTTTATCACTTTCATTGCAGTTTTCTACTCTGCCCTGGTTTTATCATTCCCTCTGCAATTTTTAATTCACTGTGTGAGAGTACAGACCAGAGAGAATAAGAAAATCGTGATTTTGAGACACACTGCAAACAAAAAGAAGAGAGACATTATTTTTGAACGATTTTAGAGACAAATCATGATTCGTTTTGTATGGCAATTTGAAGAAGAAATCCAAAGTGCAAACCGAATCAGATGTGATGCTTTGGAGACAAAATAAATAAATAAAAAAAATCACGATGTTCTTTACGCATTGAATGATATACCGTCGGGCATTAGGCTTAATTTATTTTTCTTTTTAAATCTTTTATTTTTTTTTGTTTTATAAAATGCATAAAGAATAACTTCCCTTTGCGTTTTGTTTTGTTTTGTGGTAATATATGTACTGTGCATTCTACAATGCTTTTGTAATATAGGTGCCGGTGTACATTGGGTAGTTATCTTAATCTACCTAACTTACTCAACTCTTAAATATTTTTATTATTTTATAAACCATAACACATATTACTCATGATCCTTCATACCTACCTTCAATGTTATGTTAATTGTACCTATCAGTTTTATAAAATTATAAATTATATAAACTGAGCATTGTATTTTTTTGTTTTGTTTAAAATTAATAGAAAATATATGTTATGTTACATACATATTTATATTTTCTACATTCATTTTTCATATCATTTAATAATGATTTAAATTTAATTTTAAGTTTGTTTAATAAATTTATATGTTTTTAAAGTAACGATAAAGTTGCCGAGTAATTGTTGAATAATTACCTAAAATTAATAGAAAATATACGTGTATTACATTCTTTATATTCATTTCTCATATTATTTAATAATGTTTTACATTTTATTTTAAATTTATTCTATAAATTTATATGTTTTTAAAGTAAAAATATATTTATATGTTGTTATATATACATTTACATCCTCTACATACATTTCCCATATCATTTAATTATGTTAAGTAGCAATAAAGTTGACGGAGTAATTATTGAATAATTGCCTAAAATTAGTAGAAAATATACTTGTACATTCTTTAAATTCATTTCTCATGTTATATAACAATGTTTTACATTTTATTTTAAGTTTATTCCATAAATTTAGATGTTTTTGAAGTAGCGATAAAATTATGAGATCAAAATTTTGAGATGCCAAGTACAATTTTTTAAACTATGCTTATAAGCATACATAAGAACTATCATGGTTGAAGCCCAAAGGTATTTGGGTTCCTCTACCTTATGTCCTTGCTTTAGTCCATGACCTTCTTTGGAGGGAAGTCCTTGCTCAAGTTTTGAGTCAAAGAGGTTGTTGATTTAGTGCAAGTCTCGCAAGGGCCTTAGACCCCAAATCACTATCAACTTCAACAATGTGACCACTTCCACTGCTCCCATTGATATAACCACCACTATGGTGTTCACCACCACGATAACCACCACTATGGTGTTCACCACCACGATGACCACCACTGCTACGATCGCCACCTCCACAAACACCACCATTACGTTTACAACCGCTACAATGATTAACTTCCATATTGCCTACCACCCCCTCTTGACACTCAACCCCAACAAACAAATCTAACTACAAGTTTTGCCACTTGTGTAACTTTTTTTGCCATGCTCCTTTCTAGCATGGGGCTAAGCGAGGCTTAAGTTGCTTTGAGCACTTGTAGGTCTAAAGCAGGGAAACTATCACTATCGAGAAAATTTCCAACGTGAAATATTTTTTGTAACTTTTCCAAATACTTAACCATGATGAAAGACCTACTTTCTAGCTCCTTGAAAGTCTTAATGGAGACTATGCCACAATTTTCAATCCCTGTGAGAGGGAGAAGGTAGGGTTGCTTGATATCCAACCCACATCCAAAGCTTTTAGCAAGACCACCCCTAAATTTGGCCTCAACATATTTTTTTGCCACAACCCTCATTAACTTGGAATTGACCGGACCTCTTATCTCCATCTCCATCTCCATCGACATGTAATTAGTGCCAAACACATCTCAGATTGCTCTGATTGTGATTCCAATCGCTGTTCAAAACACCTTGAGACGTCCTTCCAACACAACGTTGTGGAAAGCCATCTCCTTTCGTTCAACATACAAGAAGAAAAAGGGGGTCCATTGCTGCAAGCTCCTCCACTAACCCCATTTTTGTGGTAGTTCAAAGAAAGAAGAATCTAAACCACAGTTAAATATCAGTCCTTACTCAAACAATGAATTCGGAGAGAAAAAAGACTCAAGCCTAGAAATAAACTCATGTTTGAATCATAAATACAAGGCAACTATCCTCACATGAGGTGTGACCAGTGTCTCTCATTTTTAATCATAAAACCCCATGCAAAAAAATAAAATTGAGATCCTATAAATAGTCGCCTACCTTTTGCGATGCAAATGGCAATCATGGTGAATAGTGGAGAGAGATAAATAAAAAGAAAAGAATGAAAGGGGAGGGGTGATGGTGGGTATGAATCCCCTCATCACATCCTCGCTCCTTCCCCCGCCTATTCCCCACCCACTTTTCTAGCCATGGCCACCTATCCTTTTTGTTCAAACTCTTCTCTTTGTCCAATGCCAAGATTTGCTAGAAAATCTGCCTTAAAATTTGCCTCCCAGAAGCAATGCGATGTAGACAATTCTACAAAGAATGCCAACAAATGCGAAGCCTTCCCTAGGATGTTCTCGATTTTCTAAAAGTCTGAAATTTTCAATCTCTAAGAGCGTAAATCATTACCAATGAGTCATTGTTAATGATTATTCTATCAACCTTGCATTGATCAATCAATTCTAAACCGAGGACCGAACCTGTGCTTCGGTTTCATTATTGGTACCATCAACTATCAGGAATCCTGAGCAGTCCCTAATCACACATCCATCTCTTGACACCCCTAGATTCCATCTAGCCATCCCATCAAAATTTCACTTGAAAAACCCAGGGGTTGGGGGGAGTGAAAAATTATCCTCATATCAGTGCGAGCGCTTATGTACTCTTGACTCTTTAATGGAAGGGTTTTGATAAATTTCATGAATGTAATATGAGATGTATAGGAGATCTATGATGTACAATAATTAGCAAATCATAAATGAAGCACAAATATGAATGTTTGACATAGAGTTATCGTAGAAAAACCTCATAGAGATAAAAAACCCCATAGAAAGATTATTCATTATTGAGAAAACCAATACAATCGGAATACAAATTCCTCTTGATCTCATTTCTTTGTCCTTAACAAAACTCTTGTTCACTCAAAAATATATCGAGTTCAAATGCATCGACTAATTTTAACAATATGGGTAAACACTATTTTATAATAAAATTTGAAGGGAGGTGACTGTTATAACCAACGGATCCATCTATCTCGATAACTCATTTAATTAAATTTAGTAATTATTAAATAAACATAACTTTATTATTTCTTTTCATAAAGTTTTTACCTTGTGTTAATAAATAATATATTATTATTATTATTTAATTATTTTACCAAGGTTAAAGGACAATAAATCCACTTAGAATTAAATGTTCTAATACTCCCCCTTAATGTTAAGTGGGGATAAATATCAATCAAAAAAAAAAAAGGGAATTATACTATGTACACAATTGAAGGATTTAAAAAGCTTCATCATGCAAAATATCACATTTTGAAATAAAATGAATTATAATCTATAAACTACTTGAAAGTAAATTTAAGCTAGCATGATCGTGAGACTCAATGTCACAGTTTCTCATGAATAATCAATAAACATATTTGGAACCTTTTATAACATAAGAACCTCCATTACAAAGTATGCTTTTAAATATATTTGGGGTACGTAAGTAAAACTTCCACACAAAATTTACAATTACATAACTTCCACAGAAGTTTACAATGTTTTACAACGAGAATAAGTATAGAGAAAGAGAAGAAATACATAGCTGTTATGAAGTGATATTGTCATGCACACTCCTCCTCAATGACATTTCTGAGAGGCTCAACATTACATGAAACCGACAAAACTTGGTAGCACCAAGTGGGTTTGTGAATGCATCTGTCACTTGTTCATCCGGAGGACAAAACTACAGATCTATAATGCCACTTAGGATTTTCTAGTATATATAATGCACATGAACTGTAATATGTTTAATTCTTTGGTGCTGCACATCTACACAAAACTTAAACACATCCAAAAATAGATTCATGATAACATAGTATGGTTAGCATCACAATAACCAAATACATAAAAATATAACATATTTTTTCTATGGTAAACACATTTAAAACAATCAAGTCATATTCTAAGCAAACAAGTTCACTACTTTGATTACAAAGTTAGTGAAAAATATAAATTATTGTATGTAATTTATTATTGAACATCTCCAATATTGACAAGATAAGCGTACTTAACTGTTATGTGATACACATACTATAATTTACTAATAATATGATACTAAGTTTAGTCAAACATTAGATATCTTATTAGCAATAACTCATTTTATCATTTGAGTCTTATCAAAACTTTGTAAGTTTAACCTCTCATACAAAAGATTGAGGTATAACCTCTCATACATCAAATATGGATAATTTTAGCATTATACGCAATCATCTAATCAAACAGACATGGGTTTGATTTCTTTAATACACACACACACACACACACACACACACACACACACACACACAATGCTTAGTAAAGTAAATGATGAAGAGTTAATAATACAAACTCCATTTACACTTTGCATTTCATAACATATCTTATTATCAAATGAAACATATAAAAATGATAGTATAAACAATCAAATGAGAGTATTTAAGCATATTAGCATGGAATTGCCCCACTAATCAAATGAAAGCATCTTAATAATTGAAACACAAAAGATCTAAATTTATTGAGCATTATATTCTCACCAAATGCAATAACTAAACATGATTATCTTGTCAAATTAAACATGATGTTATGCATATAACATATTTCAATGTTAACTCATGAATTGAAAACAATCATAATATCTATATATTTTCTTTGATTTCTCATCTAAAACAAATATATCTATTACAATATAATTGTAATAAATATTTTTCAAGAATCAAACTAAATTATTTTACTAACAAATACAATGTGGATGAGACACTATTAATAGCAATCTTATATTTATATTCACATTTCCAAGATTGGAGCTCAAACTATGAAATCTCTTAAAGGAACTCAATTAGGCTTCTAAATAATTGCTCAGTTTTATTAATTCATAGATTGGTCATATAAAGACCAATGAGACTATCCATTCACTTAATTATCAATTTCTTTGTCCTAATTCTATCTATCAACTCACACCATGATTCTGCAAAGGCTCAGAAATGCATCCAATCTCTCCTCTTCTACAAACTCTTCTTCAAGCAACTCAAGGTTCAATAATCTCAAATCTTCATCAGTACTTCATTCACATATCCACACACCATATCTGGTCCCTTCTTTTCATAACATACATGTTCCAACTCATTTACAAGCTTCCATTACTCTCCAACCCCTTACGTATACATTTTCTCAATACTCAAGACTAGTTTTGCTTGTAACCCTCCAAACATGTAAATCTCCTAGTATGGAGAAATATACACATGCTCTTGATAACCTAAGCATATTTTTGGATACCCATTAGGCTCATACAACTTCATAACAAGTTTCATTTTCCAACTCCTCAGGCTCACCCTTTTTCTCTACACTTCCATTCACCAATTAGGCCTCCTTTAGGCCTAAACACTTCTACAACACTGGAGACCATACAATATAGCTCTGAACCATCTCAAATATCTTGAATCCTCTTAAACATAAAAAAATACGTATGATCTCAAAGTTTCATGGATTTTCACTAGGAAAAACTCCCAATATTTGGCTTTCCCTATTCAAACCCTAGCTCTAGGTCTATGACAACCCTGTATAGGTCGAGAGCTCTCCAAAAGGACTAAAATGAATTTTTAACCTATTCATTCAATTTCAATACCTAAAAAAGGTCTATACAAATTCTCCATGACTTTTTTAATAGATATTTAACCTTGATTTATTCTCATAGACTCTCAAAATGCACTTTTATAGAATTCTAGGTTCTTGATCTTTGACTATGCGAGGGTTTTGTAGTTTCTAATCACTTCAAGACTGTCTAAACCTCCATATGGCCTAATGTAACTCTATACCATTTTATTGATCTCAAACCACTTCAATATGACTTAGAAACTAACAAACTTTTATTGCTTTTATGACTTTCTAGACTGTATATACAAAATTCTAAACTTCTTGATAAGGTTTAGCAGGGTATACAGTCCTTACAAATAGGTTTTCTCTCTCCTCACACTTCCAATAAACCACCACTTACAATAGTACCAATACTCTCATTACTAACTCCCTTATGAATTTTAAGCACTTTGGCAGGTTATGATCAAAGATATACAGAGTTTTCAGTACTTTAGGGTTTCAACATAGAACACAAGCCGAGAACACTATAATTGGCCTTATTTGAATTTGAAAACATTTATAAGCTTCTAACCACCTCTATATGGTCTACCCCAAGCCTTTACAACTCCTCCAAGTGTATTTGAGTCTTAACTAGACTCCCAAACAATGTAAACTCACTCTTTCCATGTTGACTATTACAGTCTATTCAAGATACACAAACTAATGAATCACCACATTGATATCACTCAACCTCAAGGACAATAAATGAAAATATAAAATCTGCATGTGATTAAAACATCTTCAAGACTCATTTTCACAACATTTACTCTTAAAAACAACCTTCAATATTGATGAATTCTTCATTACTTCTGACTATCACTGTATTTCCTTCAATGTACACCTGCATCAAACACGTAAAATACCTTTCTAATGGTGTCAAGGGCATCTCAGATCATGATTCATTCAAAAAACACCTATCACATAATGAACAAGAGATTATCCATACAAAACTTCTCAATCTTTATTGTGTTTTGGTGAATATATATAACATACAGTCTATTACATACCCCTATTCTTTTATGGATAGCATTAAAGACAAAACTTATAAGCTTCAAATGCACTCAATTGGCCTTAATTCTTCATATATTATTAAAAAACATTCTTTACATTAAACACACTCCATTCTTTAAAATTCTTTCTTAGAGTCTTAAAACCTCAAGATCCTCCTCAACAATTGTCCTTCAATGTTCAAGAGTGCTACCAAATGACTCATAAAGCCTACAATTTATAATTGTTTAGACCTCCTAGATTGTTGGTTCAAGCTTCATCTTCAAGAAACTGACTTGTCTTGACTTGGAAATGTTCAAGAATATCTCCTTTATCTTCTCCTCTATCTTTTCAACCACTTGCTTATCTTGTTATTTACCTTATTTGCCCTTGTTCAATGTAGGCATCATCTTCTAGATGTTGAGGATATGTTAACATTTACATTTAATTGAGTCAAAGATTCTTTAAAACATGTTTATGAACTTATATGATCATTATATAAGGTCTACACCCTTCCATTTCGTCCACAATATTTACATGTCTCTTTTCAAGATTTAAATTTTCAAATGGGAGGTTTTTGAGGGAAGGCTTGGATTTGGCCTAAACTTGCAATCTAAGACCTAGTTATTTGAACACCATTCTTATCATTATATTAAGACTACATAAACTATATAGGGTTTTATTAGGCCTTATACAATGATTTAAAAGGTTATCATGGATTCTAGGCCTTCAAAAAGAAGGCTTATTGATTCACTTAGGCTACTTATGTACAAATTACAAGAATGGGTTGATGCTCCTACATCAACTATCAATATAGTTAGTATATCTAAAGTAGCAACAAAATAGTTTTATCAAAATAAATGAAATGCCATGAATATATATGTATTTTGATGTAGAAAAATGTAAAGATTAAGCATAGATTTTATTCAAAATATGCATAATAGTATTCATTGCTTCGATTCATAAGAACAAGGAGAAACATTTGTAGAATGCAACATTGTTCTAACTATCTCAATAATGGTGTAGTTTATCTTGCCAACAATACTATTTTAATAAGGGGAATAGAGAGTTGTTAATTCCATTTGAATACCACAGTTAACGTAAAAATAATCATAATCTTTACTAATATATTCACTGTTATTATCCATTTTTAATCTCTTAATAGAAAAATCAGATGCATTTTAAACACTAGCTTTAAATTCCTTTAATTTAGACAACACTATTTTTTTTAATAAAAAATGATCAGATCATTCTAGTGTAATTATCAATAAAAAGAATAGTAGACAAAAAACCTTTAAGAGATACAATTTTAAAAGGTCCTACAACATCACTATGAATCAATTTTAAAAGACGTGAGAAATTAATATCATGATTATTATGAAAGGGGTTAGTATGTTGCTTACCATGTAAGCAATCCTCCTAAGTTTTATGATGAGAGGGGATAAAAAGAAGTTCAAAAATAAAATTATTTGTAGACATATCATGTAAATTTTTAAAATTAATATGTTTTAATATTTCATGTCATAATTGAGATTCATTCTTATCATACAACAAAAGAAAAATATTTAAAAGGAGAAAATATATAAGCCATTCTTTTAAACCCCTTCAACAATTAGAGACTTAGATTGATTTCTAATAGACCAACTATATTTAAGTAATGTTATAACGAAATAATCATTAGTGTTTTTTGAATAAGATAACAAGTAATTTTTAAACTTTGGTACATAGAAAACATCATTAATAATAATATTTAATTTTTTTGTCTTTCCTTGTATAGTTTCTTTTAAAAATGAATTATCTCCTAAGTAAATTTTTTTAAAGATATCTCTAGAATTACATAGAATATTAGATAAGCAAGTCATATGGTGTGATGAAATGCTATCTAAAATTCATTCATTTTTATTTGAAATAAATACAACAGTCTATAAAGTAATAACATTTCGATCTTGATTGTTATTCTGATTAAAATTTTGATTCTTCTACTTGTTTTGATTAGATTTATTCCCTTTATTATTTTTAGAATATTGATTATTAACTCTATCTTTATTTTTATAGCAAGCTTCCCTTGTACAACCAAATTTACCACAAATTACAATTCTCATTAAACTTAGGTTTGTAACATTAAGGACAAAAATTCTTCGGTTCCAACCTAATAGGAGTATTACGACCATGTTTTTGAGTCATATGTTTGGAAATACCTGGTGATTGTTGATCTATATTGGGTGCAACTAGAACATTTGAAAGTAATTATTCCATATATACCCTTGGCGATATACTTACTATGGATCTTGGACATACTTCACTTTTTTGGTTTAGAAAAAGAGAAGAAAGAGAGAGGAATAAAAGTTGTCAGATTGAATTGTAGAGCTCATTGTTGCCATATGAAGGTATAAGTGAATTATAAATAGTGTCACAAGGAAATGTGTCCCTAACCCCCTGGGGCACGTTTGAGTACTGGGATGTGTCTCCGGTACATGAGATGTCTCCCATACCTAGAGATGTCAACTGGAGACTTTTGACATCCAAAGTGTTTTCCAATGAGAAAAACTTGTACCCTAAAAAATACATTTTACAGTGAAGATTTGAAGAATATGATGGTGTAGAGCAGAAAAATGTATTTTATAGTTTTAAACAATATTTTTTATTTTTTTAAAAATTATTTTAACAAGACACATGCAACCTGCAATGGAAGTCATCGCTATGCATGACAATATCGTCGGGCATTGCTATTCATGATGATGTCCGCTATTATCGTGAATGGCAATGTTTAGGGAAAAAAGTTATAACTTTTTATGTTAATAATTAATTATATAATAATAATATTTATACAAATTAATTTTTAACTCTTTAACATTTTATATTTTAAGTTTTTATTATTATAATATTTATTATTTTATTTTAACTTCTTAAATTTTTTTAATATTTATAATTTTATTATTTGATTTTTGGTTTTTTTAAATGTTTTTATTTTTTTATTTTTAATAGATTCAAATTATTAAATAAAAATATTTAATAATTATTTAAAATTATTAAATAAAAATATTTAATAATTATTTAAAATTATTAAATCTTTATATACATATAATATATTTTTACACTAATTTTAAAAATATTGTATATATTTCTCTCAATATATAATACCATCTCCTCATTTCTTATTTTTTTAAAAATGGCATACCATACCGGTACATGGGAACTATGATTGTAAAGCATATGATAGTGAGGAAGATTTTGGTATAACTGGACATCAAAGCATCTGTGGTTACACATTATTTTGGTGACTTACTATGATTTTATTTTCCAACTGTGGGAAGCTGTGAAGTCAACTTGTCTCTTAGTGTGAATGTGATATTTTGCCTTTGTTTCATGAATGTTAAATGTTCCACCAAAGTGATAGATGAGGCCTTTCCTTTGCTGATGCAAGTGGTCTTGTAGGAAGAACCCTCTCCACCTTGTATTTCAAACACTAAAATCCCTACATCAACCATAAAATGTTGGACAATCCTTTGGGAGTACGCTTGTTCAAAGAGAAACCCATCAGAGGGCCAAAATGATTTAAAATAGAGATTATTTGTGTAAAAAAACATGATCTCAAAATAAATGTAATTTTCAATAGCCAAACCAAACCACCATAACAACCAAGTCAAGAGTAAAGGGACTCCTATTGCATTCTAAAATTTGTAATAGATTCATTTTTTTTCAAAAGTTTTTTTGGTAATTGGTTTAACTCTTTGCCATTTAATTTTTAAATTAATTTACATGTTAATTTTCTATATTAAAATAGCCCCATTTCATTGAAAAATATTAGAGTTTGATCATTTTATCTCCTAATATTAGGTTAAATGAGTTGAAGTTGAGTTTACTAACTAATAAATTCATAATTTTGTTTCAAAACCATAAATATTATTATAAAAAAATGTTTTTTAAAATTATAATAATCACTTGACAAACAATCATTAATTTTATATTAAATTTACAATTGAGATTTGAATGTAGCATACGTTTCAATATTTTAGATATCCACCAATGATATTTACCTGATATTTACCCGATACATATTTGATACTTACTCGATGCTTACATAATACTTTCCTCTCAAAAACTAAATTGAATGTATGATGAGTAAATTACATCTTACATTATTTTAGACACAATATATATATATATATATATATATATATATATATATATATATATATATATATATATATATATATATATATAAATAATTATCTTAGTTTCATTATTAAGTTATCTTTATTGTTCCCTAGTCCCTTCACATAATTATCAAACCTTCACTTAAAACCCTCACTTATCAATGTGCATTAGATCCAGACTAGTAAATGTTGCAAAATTATCTTTAAAAAAATATAATATTGATCATCATTTTTTTTGTAAATTTTGTGATCGCTAGTCATACTTTACAAAAATAATAATGATTTTTTTCTTTTCTATTCACCGTTTATCCAATACAGAAAATCAACATCACAATAATTTTTACTCACATATTTTATTTTTTGATCGTGAGACCAATACAAAAAATCAACATAACAATGATTTTTTCTTGCACATTTTATTTGCTGACCATGAGACCAATATAAAAAACCAACACAATACATATTTTTTCTCGCATATTTTATTGGTCAGTCATGAGTCCATTGTAAAAAACATTTTTTGATATTATTTATGTTTGTCAATTGGTTGATACAAGCACATTGTCATATATGTTTGCCGATCGACTAATAAAAGTACACTGTCATTTATGTTAGTTAGTTGTCTAATGTAAAAACACACCAGATTTATCTTTTTGTTCACTAATCGGTGAATACAATCTCATTGTCATTTATGTTATTTGGTCATCTAATACAAAAATACAACAAAACTATATTTTAGTTTATTTACTGTCTTTTTGTTCTTCTTTGCTTTTGTGTAAAGATATGTGTATTATTATAAAATGATATTCTATTTTTTAATAGAACATTCAACAGTTTCACTACACTAAACTAAAAGAGTTTTACCACAATAAACAATCTTTGCATTTCTAATGCAACTTTGTATAACTACAATAGATTGGCATAATTAAACAAGATTCACTTAACTAAAGGAGCTTAGAATTTTATATTTTAAAAAATATGCATGTACTTTTAGTAAATTATATATATATTTTTCCTTTGAATTGCTTTGCCATTCATGTATCTTTTATTTAAGTTATCTTATAGTTGAGTTTTTTTTTTTTTTACAGTTTCTCTATAATGGAAAATTCTATAAACTAACAATTATCACATATTTCTTTGTGAAAAAGAAGAAGACTTAAGATTAATACATTTTTTCATATTCCTATATTTCCCATAAATAATTATTCAATTGAACTACACTCGACATGGATAAAATAAACTATTGCCTGTAGTATTCGAGTTGCTCATTGTAGACACCTAAATTTCATTTAGTGTCGAAATGCACATAAATCTATTTAATAATTCTTCTTAAATTAATTCATCACATTTTCTCCCAAGTTCAAATAATTGAATAAGTCAATTATGCACATTTAAATCATTATTTTAAATAATAAAATATGGATTTTTCACTTCATCCAAACATCTCCCATCTTTTTCTCTCTCATCCCAATCAAATCCACAAAATTCTCAACCTCTTATGACTCATCTCCTAAGTTGTCAAGGAAATTGACTTAGTCTTGTTGACTCAGTTAACCAACCCCATACTTTTCTCAACCATTTTAAAATGGTCTTCATCCTCATGGGTGAGGACTCATTAGCCATCATTGATCATTTGGATCATTAAAAAAGTACAAATCATTTTTCACTATTGGATTCTTCTCCAAACATCTATAAATAAACTTGTAAATCCTCATTTTCAAGGATCCTATCACATCACAAAATCTAGAGATCACAATCACAATCAGGAAATCAGAGCTCTATACACAAATGAATAAAAAAATCAAGATGAATCAAATAATTCTTTTTGCACCAAAATGCTGCCCATTCTCCTTTGCATTGGAAGAGTGAGCACCACATATTTTAAAAGAGCAAATCGAATGTATATCATAATGGAAAAAGCTTGTGCATTTAAAGTATAAAGTTTGTGATTATTGTTTTCTTTGTTTGTTTCTCTACTATGGTTTGAATTTAGCTTAGATTAGAAATAGTTTACTTTCTTTGCACATCTAAATTTAGTTCATATATTTTTAGCATTCCTAGTGGGACCTTACCCTCATCTTTTTTATCTTTTGATCATTAGTTTTGCATTTAGATAACATTTTTCATTTGATTTTTGTTGTTTATGTTTATATTTGCATTTAATCTTACTTTTTTTAAGTGCTGGTATGAGCTACATGTTGCTATCAAGTGTTTTCTATTTAGCTATGTGCACTTTTCTATATAACAATGAATTCAAAAACATCAAGAACAAATTGTAGACTTTAACAATGAATTTGTTTAATTGCACATCAAAATTATTCTATTTTTCTCTTTTTTTTGTGTTTTATATGGTCTATAGGGTTAACAATGATTTTGTTAAGAGACAATGATTTCATCATTCTCTGTAGTGATTTCATCATTATCAGAAGTGAAATCATCATTATCAGTATCAGAATCATCATTTTTGGTAGCAAATTCATTATTTATAGTAATGAATTTATCTTTGTCCATAGATAAATCATTGTTCTTGGTAATGAAATCATTTTTTAAGCATGGGTTTATTCATTTTTTGCTTTTTTATCTTTTTTTTGTGTTGATTTTATTACAATTTTGATTTTCTTATATATCTATGTAATTGTGATTTCATGATAGAGAGGTGTTTCTCACTTCATTTTCATGATTTTTTCACTTGTTCTATTATAGGTTACCTTGTTTCAAGCCTAAGCAAACATTCTAACAACTTGTAGAACGCTTGTAAAAAAAAATCAGCAAAAAGGATCAACAAAAAGCTAATTTTTTTTACTAATGCTTTTGATTTTGTTTTCAAAGTTCTTAGTAATTACATCTCTCTTTGTTTCAGTATTTTGTTTGTGATTATGGAAATTGTGTATGCTCTTTTCTTGGTGTCATATTGGTGATGAGACTCAGAAATCAAAAATATTTCTATAATTATCTATGTTCTTTCCTTAGCATTACATTGGTGATGATACTCAAAAAATAAAAATAAATATTTACTTTTATTTTTATTTTTAGGGGCTCTATTGACCATGGATTTTACTACAATGCAGTAGGCCAAAACCTCTTTACTAGCAAGGTATATAAATCAAGATCTAACTATTTCAATTGCCTACATAGTTGTATGCTTTAAACATACCATGACATGAAGAAAATTCATGCTTCAATACTTAGGGTTTGAACATCTACCTCAAAATATAATATCATCGATTGTCAACACACTGAGACCCTACGACTGTGTTGGGCACTTTGAGACAAGACCCAATAGTGTGCACTTATTTTATCAAAATTTTCCATGTTTTTCTCCCCTAAATAAGTTTGTTTAAACCTTATGAATAGGATAACCTCTTTTTCAATTCAACTTCAGTACATCGATTAATGGTTAGTGTCAAAAAATAAGCTTTCACACACACACTCAAAACTGGACTCAGTGGGCTATGAGAATGATATGATCCTCCATGGTTAGTGCTTTAAAATATTACGCTACAACTGAGAGGAGGGATGATTCAGTGACAATGGAAGGTCCAATAGTTGTTCATGACCCTTCATATTAGTTTTCACCCTTTATGTGCAAATTTTTTGATTGTTTAGAATATAAATTTTGGTTTATTGGTTTTCTTGTGTTTGACACATATTTGATTTGTAAATTTATTCAATCAAACCTTTCAATCACTTTGGTATTATAGTCTTTTGTTAATAGCATCATCCATTATAAGAAGCATGACATCTTGGAACCACAACTTGACTAATTCCATCTCAAATCAAAATTCAAATAATCCATATTATAATCCAGGGTTCAATCCAACCAATTTTGATTCAAATTCATACTTGAATCAATATCAAATCAATCATCAAGCCATTCAAAATCTGAGTTTGATTATGTATTCAAACTCAAACATCAATCAATTAAATCAAAGTATGGATAATTGTTCAAACTTTTCAAACAACCAATTCAACCCAAACCATAACCAATTCATTTCTAACTTCAATACTTATTCATGTTCACCCATGGAATAATATCAAGACTTAATTTAGGGACAACATCAAATCAATTCTCAGGCTATAATAATAAAAATTATTTGAATTATTCTTCCAATCCTACATAATCCATATATAAAATGTGACCAAATACAAATCAAAATATGTACATAAATCCATATGGTTTTAATCATAAGATCAATATAAGTCAAACCTTTAGTTCACCTTCACCATCCTTTTCTGATGTTAATATGTACCAAAATACATTCACAAATTAAACTCAAATTTAGTCAAATCTAAATATCCTCCATCCAGATCAACCTTTAAACTCCTACACCCTTCAAAACCAACCTCTCCACATTCATCAAAATCAACCATTTGGTTCTAAATATAAACCATTCCCAAACTTGAACCAAATTATATCAAATTCACATTTTTTCTCAAATCCAATAGATTCAAGTCCATCAACCTTCACAAATCCATTAAATATGAAAAATTTCACCTTCAACACAAATCCAACAAATCCATTATTCCAAGACCAAGATACCTCTCTATTCCACTTCATTACTAGGGAATCCCAAAACAATCCACATCAACATCACCTTGCCACTAGTAAACTTATTTTCAAAAATCAACCAAGTCTCTCCTCCATTAGTTATAGCATTGATTCTAACATCCCATATCACACTAACAAAAGGATTATAATTATATCACTCCTACCATCTAGTATCATTCCACCCCTAGAGTTATAACAAATGAAAAACTACCAACCTATCAATAATATTACCATGCCTATTAATAAAAAAATCACTCCTTTAGGGGAACCTTATGATGTATTCTTTCAAAAATTGGTCACTACAAACCTAGTCATATTTTCAAACACTAAATACTTTGATCCAAATGTCCCAAAACCTAAGTGGTATAGGCCTAACGAATATTATGATTAACACAAAATTGAAGGTCATTTTATAATCCATTGTATGAGACCAAAACATTATATCCAAGATTTGATTGACAAAGGGTACATCAAAGTAGAGCCAAGTGTATCCACATATGAAAATCCTAGTTTGGGGATATGCCAAGATGTCTTTCCTAAGCCTAATCAAGCAACACCACTTCCAATTCAAGGTCATAACCTTCCATCTATTTCTCAAGATCCCATTTTTGAGACATCCATTTTCAACCAATCTATAGTCTATCAACCTACCTTTGACAATCATGGTTTACCATCCATTTTTGATGATGAACCCATCTTTACTAAAGAGTCTATCTTTGACCAAAAACCCATCTTTGATCAAAATCCCATTTTTTATCAAGATCCCATTTTTGACAAAGATCCCATTTTTGACCAAGATCCTATCTTGAACAAAACCTCTTTCAACCAACATAGCCTATCGCCCATTGGACAAACACTCAAAACTTTATCACCTATTGAATCTCCCATCATCCCATAACATGCAACCCAAGTGATAGAGGTAATTACAGATAAAACAATCCATGAGCAGGGAATTATCAAACTCTTCCATTTCAAAGTAAACACTAGACCGCATATCATTAGCTATAAATAATTTGAAAGTCAATGTAAAGATGTTAGTGATACTTTTGTTGTGGTTTTTAAGGTAAATTCATCCATAATAAAAATAGGATCCATTCATAGTTTCTATGAGGACCATGCTGCCACCACTTATTTCTTAAACATCACCAATCCTACCATGCATCTTGCAAGCTAGTATCCTGTACCTTTTGATCAGGACCAACAATCTTACTTACAGTTAACTTCCATTATAATAAAATAATTGTATACTTCCTAGTTGGTCTCCTACCAAAATAACATCAAGAAACATTTGCATATTTTGAGGAATAATAAGTGTACCTCAATCAAAATGAATCCTACAATCTAAATATAAAACTGACATCTCATAGTGAAAATGTTTTGAGGCACTATCAGATGATCAAAATACAAATTGTAGTCAAAATAAAAAATGAAATATAGAAAATCAAAAATATGAGCCCCTTAGTGAAAACCTCTTTGAGACGCTATTGGACAATCCAAATCTAAATTCCAATCAAAATAATAAAGAATAATCCTTTGGTGAAAACCTTTCTATGGAACCAGTGGATGAGAAAATTAATATATCCTCTACATTAACATAGTTGTAGGATGAGTCCCCATCATAAATTGAAAATATTATTGATGCAATATTAAATTCTCAAATCATCCAAATTGTAATTAGTCCTAGTCTTGATGAATGTAATATTATTGGTCCCATTCACTATTTACATCATGACACATATACTTATCTCCAATATAATTCCATCCCTCTAAATCCTTCGTTCACTCAACACACATCTTTCATCCAACATACTTTTCACTTCACCCTATATGGCAGCACCTCTATCATAGGGGCTATGACTATATCTTAGTAAATTTAGAAGAAGCTGACTTAGAAATCAATTAAGTTACTGAAGATATCTCTGGAGTACATCCATGAAAGATAAATAGTGGTAAGCATCATGCATCTCAAACCCTTTTACAATTGAGATGCTAAAAATAAAATAAAAAAACTAGAAAGAGAAAGAGAAATAAATTCGTCCAAAGGTGAAAACCATTTATATGGCACCTTGAGCAAGTACCATGATGGAAACTAATTTTTGGCATCATGCATAAAATAATTAGTTGTCTACAAGTACCCTACACTTGGGGGCAAGCTCATTCTATTTCAATCTTATGCATTCTAAATCATCCCTCCATCCTTACCTATCTTACAACTTTTTTAATACCATCCTTTACCATCATACACTTACCCTAAACCATCCTTACTTATCCTAAGTTATCTTAAAGCATACTTACCCATCTTATGCCTATCCAATCCACCTTAAACTCATCCTCAACCATCATACATCATCTTTGACTACCCTTATCTATCCAAACTCATCCTTATCCATTTAAACTAAAACACATCAAAACCCATCCAATATTTACCATCATAAAATCATTCTTCTTCCCATTTTGACCTTGATAAGGAAGTGGAAACATTTTGAGACCTATTTTTAGAAACATCTTGGTGTATCCTTGCAATGCTATTTTAACGACTAGACACTTGGTTCTTACATCATGTGTTCCCTAAATTTATCATCTTAATTCCAATCCATTTATATTCATCCATTCTCCATATATAATTTATTCCTTTCATCCCCTACCACTCACTCTTCGGTGCTAGAATATGGTTTTCCCTTTACTAGTATTCCTTATATATACACCTATAAATCCGAAAAAATTCAAAAATATTACAAACTCCAAAAAAATACAAAGCATTAGAAAATCCAATAAACTAAAAAAACAAAATCTAAGTAACAATAAAAAAAAATCCCTTGTCCCTAGTTATGTACCCTCCCTATACAGATTACTCATCAGACAGTTCAACATTATCAAAAATTGCATATGCCAAAAGGTTTTACTCTAGCCAAAGACATCCAAAAAAGTCATTTGATTACTTGTTTTAGTCATTTGCGTACTTATTTATATAGTTATTTAATATATTTTACATCATGGGTGTTTACTTTCTTCCATAATGTTTGTTAACTTCTATGTTTATTTTACTTACATCATTTTCATTGTTACAAACATCTCTTTTCATCTAATCTTTATTGTTATTTCTTGTGTCTAGATCACTATGTGCATTACTAATGGTGTTATTATGATCTTTCATATCATGATGCACTAAGTTTTATCCTTATGAATCTATTAGTTCTTATGCATATCACATGATGTTTTTTTTATACCATTGGTGCATATTTTCATGCACAATATTAAAACTTAGGTTGCTCAACTCTTAGTTGAAAATCCAATGCAAGAACAAAATACACACAAGGTAACTATTAAACCATATCACATTATCAAACAAAGCATCTGTGTGTCATCTCAGACAAATTAATTATGGTTTTAAAATCATTTCTTAATGAATTTTTTATTTTATTCAATGAATTCATCATTTTTAATATTAATTTCATTATTCTGATAATTGTAAAATCATTTCTCATTTAATAAACATTTAACTACACAAAACCAAATTTTCTATCCCATAATAATCTCTCTTTTCCATCCATACTCATCTCATCCATGTTATTGAATCATTTAATCCATCATCATTAATCCATCTAGATGATTCATTTGCTTATTAATGTTTACTTATCAATCATCCACAATTATTTCCTAATATTTCCATTAAATATCTCACACTTATCAATTGGGATTGATAAAAACATAGTATCCATGCTTTCTCCATCAACCCATCACTTAGTCAATCAATCAATAAATTAATCAACCTATCTAAGCTCATAACTTTTCAATGGGATATATCATTTCCACATCCTTTCCTATGAACCTTGATTCATGGGTCACCTTAAAGCATTAAAAATTCTCTTGGATATATCAATTCCCAATCTTCTCCTAACATATATCACTATTTGGGGGAAAAATGAATCCATCATCTAATCATAATGTGCAATAATTAACTTAACTATGTTAATAACATCCATGGGTCAATCTTACATTACATCATCACTTCTCTTCCTGTATTGGGAGAATTACATCTGGCTTGATATCCCCACTCAGACTTTATCCATGCTGGATTATGTAGGTAATGATTAGAGACATGGGGTATCTAGGGTTAATCCAACCACCATCATTCACACAAGCTATTTCATCCATATTTTTCACTATCATTTAATCAAAGTGCTACATCTCCTTATTAATGCTTGCAAATATCAATTTTGTAAATCTTTATCACAAATTGAATAATCTATATTTTTTATTTTCTAGCATGTGGCTTACCATCGTTAGGATATATCATTCCCACATTCATTTGTGATACCATTGAGTTTGAGCACAATCCAAGCATGCAGTCTATAAACTAGGAAATGTACTTTTTCCAATATCTTCTCTAGCATTTAACAGCTGGTGGTAAATAGTTTTACACATACCCTCTATAATTTTGAAAACATTAGTATTAAGACAAGTATCTGTATTATTGATGACAATATTCTCATTTCCATCTCTCACTAAAATCATTCTTCATCCATTTTTTTAAATTTATAGAAACATTAAATCAATTTATTCTAAATTTGTTTTCAAAATCTTCCAACGATCTCTTAGTGTGAAATCCAAAAATTCATTTAGAAATTTAATATCTTTTTTTTAGCTATAGATCCATAGTTTATTATTAATAGGATATATCATTCCCACACCTACTCAATTGATCCCTACATCATTAGCAACAAAATTAAGTGTGCAATCTTTAAATGGTTAAACTATTATTTTTCAAATTCATATCTAGTTTTAATTAATTAGGGGCAATCTTTTTATGCAACAATTTTTTTTGAAATTTAACATCAATTTTGACTTAACTTGATTTATCATTTCTCCACATCTCTTAGTTCACTTATTCTTTTTATCAATCTTGAGCATTTGTCTATTTTCTCACATAAACCCTCAAGGTGTGATCATCACACTTGTTTTTATTCATTTGGGGTAGATTTTTATTTATTAATCATCAACACTCTACTTATTCTACTATTCTTTGAAAAAATATTGATTCAAAACACTATTTCAAAGAGGGAAAATTATGGACACTTAAATTTTATTTAGTTTTGAAATGCACCTAAATCTATTTAATAATTATTCTTAAATTAATTCATCACTATTCTTCCCAAGTTTAAATAATTGAATAAGTCAATTACCACATTTAGATCCTTATTTTAAATAATAAAATATAAATTTTACACCTCATCCAAACATTTTCCACATTTTTCTCCTTCATCCCAACTAAATCCACAAAATTCTCAACCTCTTATGACTCATCCCCTAAGTTGTCAAGGAAATTGACTTGGTCCCGTTGACTCAGTTAACTAACCCCATGCTTTTCTCAACCATTTTGAAATGGTATTCATCTTAATGGGTGAGGAATCATTAGCCACCATTGATCATTTAGATCATTAAAAAAATCCAAATCATTCTCCATCATTGGATCCTTCTCCAAACATCGATAAATAAACTTGTAAATCCTCATTTCAGAGGATCCTATTGCATCACAAAATCTATAGATCATAATCATAATCAGGAAATTAGAGATCTATATACAATAAATCAAAATAAATCAAGGCCCATATCAAAGCTTATTTTTGCACCAAAATTATGACAATTATCCTTTGCATTGGAAGAGTGAGCACCACATATTTTAAACGAGCAAATCAAATGTATATCATAATGGAGAAATCTTGTGCATTCAAAGTGTAAAGTTTGTGATTGTTATTTCATTTGTTTGTTTTTATACCATGGTTTGAATTTAGCTTAGATTATAATTATTTTACTTTATTTTCACATATAAATTTAGTTCATAGACTCATCAACAAGAAAAAATGTTTTTCAAAATAACTTGGCTACTAATTTCAAAACTTAAATATCATCAATAAATTCCAAGATAATGGTTGACAGTGTTTCTTAACACCTAAATGATAGGAAAATTTTAAATATGATTGATGTGAATTTCAATTAAGCCTTTTAAGAGCATCACTACAATCTCTTCACTCCAATGAAAGTATTAATGAAGGTTAAGTTCAAAAATGCATACAATTGGATAATCTACATTAGACTCAATTTACAAATCTTTTTATGGTAGGACATCAACTTCCATTTAACATGGTAAGCCATCAAACTCCATTAAAATTAGGACATAAAAATCCATTCAATATTATAGGCTATTAAACTCCCTTCATAGCAATACATCAAACTCCATTCAATATTGCAAGCCATCAAACTCCCTTCATGGTAGGCCATCGAACTATAACCATGGGTGTTTTTCTAAAGCAAGTTGGTCATCAATTTTTATTTGAATAATATGTGGAAAAATATTCAATTGATGCACATTTGTATGCAAAAATTCATAATACACCTAATGCAAGTCAATAAAATATGATCACTCAACTTGTTCAGCTTTTAGTGCATTTGAAGGTAGTGAATCCGTTGCAAGTGATGAAAAAATTATACCTGACACAACTAGAGAATATGAGAAATATAATAACAATTCAAAGAATGGATGATCAAGGAAAGGATTTATGAACCTAAAGAAATGATAAAATGGTATAATCATCAAATAGAAGAGGGAAAACAATTATTTAGGGATATAGGGATATGGTTCTTCAAGATATCTGCTAATGACGTGGATGAAACTGACATTATTGGTGCAATGAAGTACTACATAAATAAGAATTATGATGAAATATATACAATGGTAGACATGCTTGTGCACTTTGATAAATTTATTTTGGATTAGATTTGTAGTGACTTTAAGTCTCATAACTTAGCATCAATGTTTGTTGAATTAATCATGTTCCATAAGATCTTGATGTATTTAAAATACATCAAAACTCATGGAGTCTTTTATGGGGTTAACATAATCTTAGTTTATGAGGAGATGAAGTTGTGGGCCAAACAAGTTGATGAAATGAATATGGGACTAGATTCAACATATTGTGTGTCAAAGCTAAGGATGTAAATGTGTATGAATATTTTATGGTTGATTCATATGTGAAACAAACTAGATCAAGAGTTGATGAAGTTACTTTAAAATTTGGAAATGGTTTGAAGTTATATATAAGCTTGGATTTTTTTAATGGTAAGAAGATGTATAAACAAGTTCTAGTCCATGATGTTGATCTTGAAGATCTAAAGAACATAATAAATCAATTATTGTTGCCTACAAAATTAGTATTAAGATGCTTAATGACATGGTTGTCAATGTGAAATTGTATGAATGCCATGATTACATGGCCATAAGAAATATAGTATGCCATAATAAAGTTTCAATTACGGGAAATAAATTCTGTCTATGGTGCATAGTCTTAAAGAAAGACATGCACAAAGAAACATGTTATAATTGATGATCATACTTTCCACACTAAAATTTTGTATTTAATGACACCAAAATTTCTCTAGGAAAATTACATAATACTATTTTTTATAATTAGTTTTACTTTACTAAATGTTGGAATTATTTTATATTATTAAGGAAGGGAAGCCAAAAAGCAACCCCCATGGCCCTAATCTTCTCCTTCATGTCCATCATAGTAGTAAGCTCCACTCATCTCCTTAGACCTTTAAAAATAAGAATGGGGATTTATAACTGATCAAGGATTTGTTGACATAGAGTAAACACACATACTGTATACCACAATTAGCCTCTTACATGTTAATAGTGTCCCCATTCCCATTTAGTGTGATCATGTATATACACCCCTTTCATCTATCAGTTGTAGACCATTTTGGAGTAATGTTTCTCCAAGTTTTTGTATGTTTTATGAACCTTTGTAGCATTGAAAGTATATATGTATGTGAAATTTATTATCATTTTGTATCCTTATAGAAATTATGGAAAAACTCTTCTCATAATAACTGCAATGGAAAAAAAAAACATCATACTCATACCAAAACATATAATTATTAAGAGAAAAGAGTTTTATCTAGATAAAAAATGATAAGATATTTCATATACATATATGCTTGTAACACCACAAAAGTTCTTAAAATATTCAAAAACCTAGAGAAACATTAGTCCATAATGGTCCACAACTGACACGTGAAAGGGGTCTATATACATGATCACATTAAATGAGAATAGGTACACTTCTAACATGTAAGAGAGTGATTGGGGTATATAATATGTGTTTTTCCTCTATGTAAAAAACTCCTGAATCAGTTATAAATCCCTAATTACTATCAAAATGAATAAGGTATAAGTACCATAAGTATCCCATGGTTGTACCCATTCTATCAAAAGACCATACACAAATTATAATTTAAGTTCACCATAGAAGATAAATGAATCATCAATACTAATTTACCTAGGGCTCCCAGTGTTGAAACTCGAGCTCTGAGACCAAATGTCACATCCTTAATCTTTCACCCAAAATTAACACATTTAAAAAACTCAATTAATTAACACATACTATGATCTCAAGGTTTGGTAATAGAAGCATGAAACCACACACTCTGATGTAAATGAGATTGGTACCGCACAAAAAAAGAAGAAGGTCCATTTCACAACTATTAGTCACTTGCAATGACATGATCAAAATATTTATTTACATTAGATCAGTTATTTTCACATAATCTATTTACAAACTTCTTTATTGATAGTCTTTCTTACATGGGCATGCTAAGAATACTAAGACTTATTCACTTTAAGGGGATATAATATAACCCATAATTATGATGATACATGAATTCAAAGGCCCATTCATCAAAAATTATAAAAGGATGATAAAAATCAAGCCCTAATGATCTAGCTCCCTAGACCCATGCCTAACCTAGTGATTTGCTTACATATCCATGCATGGAATCAGGGTTCGATGTAGTTCTAGTGTTTAACTAGCCTAGTGCACATTCAAACATACTATAAGGATACATCTACCAACATGATTCCATTTGAAAATTAACAGATTCCAATCCATCCATCAAGGCATAAATAACCTAGCTAAGCTATCCATGATTCACATAATGTATTAGGTCTGCATAGATCCCTTATTATCCACACTAGGGTTAGCATACTTATTTAAAATTTTATAAATATTAAATTTAGATTTAAAAGTGTGGTTAGCATCATAGTACAAACATTGGTTAGTCACAAACGCTTGTCCCCACTCTTGAAGATACCTACATAATAGCTTATGCACACCTGCACAAGTAAAAATAGGGTTAGTTATAGTTAACCCATTTGTAAACATGAGTTTTATCCTTACCATGAAGGCAATCTAACTTTTTCACAACACCTCATAAGGTTAACTTCTATAGTTATCCCTATCTAAGGGTAACATTGCAACCACTAATTAGCCCACACATAGTATGTCCTTTTTGTAATAAATAAACCATGAGTCTAAGATTTATAAACCACCACTTGTGTGACCCAACCACAAAAAATAATGGCCCAAATATAATTATAAGCTTGGGAAAGAAAAAATGTATAAGTCCCTATCACATGAACATGTTAAAACATATTGTGAAAGAAGACAACATTTATAAAAAGTATTTGAAACACCATTCGATTAATTAGAAAAGAAGATTGATAAATTTATTTGACAATTATGTTTCTTATTCTATGCTAATGAGTGTAAATAATTTTCCTACCCATTTTATTAGATAGCACAGTTCACTAATACATTCATAATCACGTACGCGCATAGATAAAATAATTAAAACTTGATAATATATTACATAACTAGTAGGAACTGAACCTTGAGTTGGATCCAAGGAAACAGTAGGAAGATTGGTTTGATGAGTGTATTACGTATATTAATCCATTATTAGCTGATTTCAAATAAAAAACTATGAAGACATATATTGTTAATAAAATCAATGATGTAAATGTATCTTGCATGTCATATTATTTTTAATTTTACATAAAAACATATATCTAATGCATAAATTGAATTAAAATTATTTATTGGAGACTATCATTTACATCTTACACTTGGGATGAAGGCCAAATTTGTTTATTGTGCTCACCATGCTAGAGTTCAAATTGCTGTGAAGATGCTTCATGAAGTTTTTAGCTATCTCATGCATTAGTTTTACATAATGGTTGTATAAGTTTTAGGCAAAGACTATGATAGATCTTGGTAGGGGTGGTAGAATATGATTATGGTTGTAAATTTTTTGAAGCTATAAAATATTTTGGGTTGTGGTTGCATAAGATAATCTATGTTGAAAAATATCTAGATATTATTATTGTGGAAGTGTTTTACTAAAAAAGAAGACTAGTTTTAAATGGATTTACACCACTCATCTTTATTAGTTGTGATATTATGACTTTACTATGGAAGACTTGGTTCTGGGTTGTGGTGGTTTGTGTATAAAAATTGGTTTGAAGAAAGGTTTTTTTGATATAATATTTCTTATGAATTTTAAATTAAATCTGCCTATGTAAGAGGTTGCTTTGATTAAATCTACTATATCTCTCTCCTTTGATTCTTGGAGGTTTTTAGGATTATGCTTTAGAAGACCTACTTTGGGTAATGAAAGGTTTTTGTTAAAATCCTTATGGGTTTTTTTTGAAAACTTACATTTGAAATATGCTTCTATGAATCTCTAAATATTTAGTTATATTTTGTAAGTTTTTAATAAGTTCTAGATTTTATAATTATTTACCTTATGGTAAATTTGATATCATGAAAGGTTTATTTTAATATTAATTTTAGGGACTCATAAACTCTCCATTTATCGATTAAAAAAATCATTATCTTCAAATAGGATCAAATATATATTTTTTAATATATAAATAAAAGTGACATTTTTAGGTCATTCACATTGAACATTTATTTTGTGTAGGATAATGTTTTATATATTTTAGAATGAAATTCAATATATACTTTGATTAACATTGATCAAAACATTTATATTTAAGAAGTAATATAATTAGATCTTTGTAGACACCTAAATTTGGTACAAGCCCATCTTTGATGTCATTTAGGGTACATTTGCACATATAGACTATAGATGATTAATGAATTATATATTAATGCATTTTAATTGGGTCCTTATCTATTCTAGTTCACATGTTTGTCTATTTTTTATTCATCTTGCAATTTTGTCATGGGGATCCTTGATTTTGGTCCTTTGTCCTTTTGGAAAAGTCTATAATTTTTAGATAAAACCAACCTATGTCCTTATCTGTGAAGCATAGACTTGTCCAAGCATAATTTTTGGTCCTTATTAAAAGTCATATTTCATTTGAGTCATATTTTTATCTATTAGGTCTTACTTGGATTGAGTTTTGTATGCCAATAGATCCCATAATTTAAGATTGAAAACTCTATAAATAGAAGGATACTTCAAGGAATTTAAGATGGTTCTCCTCACTCTCAAAACTTATTCAAATATTTTCATGTTTTTCCTATAGATTTTTTGAATCTATATTCAAGTTTTTCAAACACTGAATCCACATTTGTATGTTTGTGCCAAGGGTAAAATAAGAGAAAATATCTAGACTTGATTTCACCATTTCACACATACACATAAGTGAGAAAACTTCATTTGAGTTTGATATCTCTTTAAAGTATTGGAAATGTAGTGAAATGGTTGGTCAATAAATGAGGATCTACCAAGGTCAATCTAACTCAATCCATTTTATTTGACACACCCCTCATTTGATATCAATTTGATTTGTGCATATGAAACTACGGTTTTATCATTGGAAGTATTTTACATGATAATATAGATTTGAAAGTGCACCAAACAACCCTAATTAAGACACACGTAAGTAGTGCAACAATAATATTTTTATCATAATTGATGGGGACAAGTCTATAGTTAATAAACTTGAGTGACTTGAATTGCTATCCACTTACATCGATCTTGTCTATGATTATTCTAAGATTCTATTGCTGATATTTCATTTTTAGAATTTTATTATTTTTTATATTTTTATATCAATCAGTGATCACATACAGTTGGGATGAGTCTATGATCAACAGACACAAGCGACTCGTACTACTATCTACTTATAACAATCCTATTTGGAGACAATTTTTGTTTTTGTTCCTAATCCTGAGCATGTATAGTCAGCTCTTTTTTGTTGTATTTTACATTAGGACCTCTAAAAAAATAAAAATAAATATGTGCACAAGCTAAGTATATCTCTTCTTAGTGTTTTTCAAAAATAATAATTTTTCATATTTAGCAAATTGTTAAAATCCCAATTATTAATTATTATACAACTTTAACATTCTTATATACTCTAGTTTTACACCTATAATTACACAATATTTAATATATTTTATAAATAATAGGGTAAAACACCCTTTCATTTATGTATTTTTGATAGAATTATATTTATAAACATTGAATAATATGCATTTGAATTGTAAATATCTTAAGTATTATTAACTAAAGGTTATTAATTATGGTTGAGATTTAGTTTTAACTATAAAATTGTGTTATGTATTATGCATGAATTTTTTTTATACTCCATATTTCTACCCCTAATTATTTTATTAGTGTTTATTTTGACTTACTAAAATTATTAAGAGGAACATTTTTTTAAATACTTTTTGAAAATAAAAAGTTTAATAATATTAGTACAAGTAATGTGTTACTTTTTTAGAATGGATTTATTTTTCAAATGCAATTGTGGAATTCTAGTTAGTGTTGCTATCATATGTCAAAAAAATAAAATGCACTTTTTTATTTTTGAGGAAATCAGAGGGTCATATCCTCTTCTTGAAGTATTTGTATTTTTTTCTTGTTGATATGTTGCTCATCTTCTTGCTTTGTATTATATATTTCAAGCACATTTTATTAGTGTAAAAATATATTTCATTCTGATTATTGTCTTTTCATTTCATATATGTTCATTCATATTGTTTCACTTATATATTTAATCTCAAAGAATTTATTTATTTTTAAAATTAAACCTGTAGACATCTGCTCCTAAAAGTAGAGATTGGTGATGTTAGTATTTCATAGAAAATAAAGATTGTGTAAATTAAAAACATCCCCATCACTACCAAATCCATAAATATATAATAAATAAAAGTAAAAGGGATAGGGAATATCCCCTAAAC